>JAODLC010000049.1:8201179-8227398 GCA_026781145.1 Hippopotamyrus pictus
CACACACACACACACACACACACACACACACACACACACACACACACACACACACACACACACACACATATATATAAATGTGGCACATGCACTGAGTCATAGAATATGGGCAATTTATACATGCTTGTTACCTTATTAACATAATTTTACACTCCAGGAGGAAACAGTTATATAATGTGTCAAGAAGATTGCAATTAGTAATGCTTCTAAAATAACAGCGCAGACAATTTTCATGTGTACTTCCAAATCACAAAATGATTAAATTTTAAAAAATATTAATATTCAACACAAAAATATTTTCACATTTCTTTAGTATTACTTTATTTTACAAGGGCATCCTCTGTTTGTTTTTTCAATGCTGTTATAATGCTGATTTTTAATTTTTTTATTAATTATGAAAAAGTTTAATGTAACAAGACGGTACAAAATGAATACAAATGTCATAGCTGTTGTAAACATCAGTCATAATTAATATGATTAAGCATTTAAACTGGAATAAGGATTTCCCAGTTCCTATAACCCAAGAGAGTGTTTTCCAGCACCGAGTCACAATATACAACGAGACAAAGGTTTTTCTCTGGAGACAGAGAAACTGTTACAGAGGCAAAGTCACTTGAATTTGCCTTAAAGCAGCATTGTGTACTGAAAGCTTTTCTCTAAAAATGAACAAAAGCCTATATATTTCACAAGGCATACCTTGCGTTATGTACATCTAATGGATGTAAATGGAACTAATGCTGACATTTTTTTTCCACTTCAACAGGGGGTGTGATCTCCTACGTCGGTTCATCCAGTGCTTCCCCAAACTGCACCAGCCCTATGTCTATGTACAGTGAAAACTCGAATAGTAGTTTCCAGTCACTGGCCTTTTCACAGAACTCTTTTGGGTGCTCATTTCCACCCTCACCCAGTGGATCCCAGGATTCTACTCGTATCTATCTGAGTAGTAGCAGCTCCAGTGTGGGATCTGGGGAGGATGCCAGTTCATCCAGCTCTGGGGGATCACCTCATGGACACGACGAGGGCAGCAGTTCTGGTTCCTCCCCCAGCAAGTCTGTAGTCAGCCTTACTAGTAAGTACAAGCTTACAGCTAGCAGATGAGGCTTATGTGTGTATATAATACAGACTGTGCATAAGCACTTGTCAAAGTTACAGCTATACTTTGTTATGGCAGATGCCAATTAATCTTCTATGGTTGTTGCTTCACCAGAGTTGAATGGGATGGTGCTTCTGTGCAAAGTGTGTGGCGACGTAGCCTCTGGCTTCCACTACGGTGTTCACGCCTGTGAAGGATGCAAGGTAAGCTCTGTGTCCTGTGAATACAGGCTCTGCCAGCTCGTCTGTATGGCTAAGAGCAGAAAGGAGTGCTGACCCCTGGCTTCTGTCTGCAGGGATTCTTTCGCCGTAGCATCCAGCAAAACATCCAATATAAGAAGTGCCTGAAGAATGAGACATGCACCATCGTTAGAATTAACCGCAACCGCTGCCAGCAGTGCCGCTTCAAGAAGTGTCTGTCTGTAGGCATGTCCCGTGACGGTGAGTTCTGCGTCTCTGTCTCCCGTCAGCCGCGAGTTACACCTTAGCCACGAGTGATGTCACCTTCCTCTGTTTCCTCCGCAGCTGTGCGTTTCGGCCGCATCCCGAAACGGGAGAAGCAGCGCATGCTGGCAGAGATGCAGAGTGCTATGAACAACGTGGTAAATAACCAAGCAGTTGGCCTGACTTCCCCCACTTTCCCAGGCCAGGCCGTTGCCCCACAGCCGCCCCCAGCCCAGACCATGGCTCCGCCCCCTTCTCCACCTGCCACTATGTCTGCTTCTCCCCTGCCAGCCCTTCCCAACCAGAGCCCACGTCCACCCCCACCCACTGCTTCCCCACCACTGTGCCCTAGCCCCAGTGTAGAACATACCATCTCAATAGTTACCCAGGCCCATCGTGAGACCTTTGTCTATGCCTATGACAAGCTGGGCAAAGGCTTATACTTCCGCAATGGTGGGGAGCTCAACAAATATGAGGCAAACTGCTGCCCCAGCGGTTACCACCTCAACAGCCTCAACAGCATCTTTCATCATGACAATAATGTATCGACATATAATTCTACGCCAGAGCACGGTTTGGCTCACCAGAACAATGGTCATCGGCTTTGCCTAAGCAACACCAATATGTTTGGGTGCCACTATGGACCTGGGGTCAATGTTACTCCCCAGGACCGCAATTGCCCCTGGAAGGAACGAAAAGAGATCCTATTAGTGAGTATGCCGGCTAATCTGTAGACCTGTTTTCAAAACAAGCCACTACATGCATCATTTGAAACATCTTTACACCTTAGTTGTTGCTGTGATGGACCAGAGATGTTTCCACTGTATCCACTCCTACTTATATTTCCCCAGGCTTGCCCAATGAACATGTGCCCACAGTCTGACCCCAGCAAATCTGCACAGGAGATCTGGGAGGACTTTTCACTCAGCTTCACACCAGCAGTGCGTGAAGTGGTGGAGTTTGCTAAGCACATCCCTGGCTTCAGTGAGCTTTCACAGCATGACCAGGTCACTTTGCTGAAGGCTGGTACCTTCGAGGTAAAACAATCAGTCAAATGGTCTTAACTTCCTACTAAAATACAAGTAAAACTATTACCAGCTGTCAGAACAGGCAATACCTCAATGCTGTATTTAACTACATGTGCAGTAATATATCTTTATTCTTCCCTACAGGTGCTGATGGTGCGTTTTTCCTCCCTGTTCGATGTGAAAGAACAGACGGTGACCTTTGTTTCTGGCGCCACCTACAGTCTGGAAGCCCTGCGTGACATGGGCATGGGAGACCTGCTAGGCACTATGTTTGACTTCAGCGAAAAGCTCAGCGGACTGGAGCTGTCAGCAGAAGAGCTGGGCCTGTTCACTGCTGTGGTGCTGATTTCGGCAGGTAGGAAGAGATAGGTTTTTTAAGAAACAGAAACCAGTAACTTCGATAGTGACCCTATTCCTGTATTTGACAATTATGCAAATGATGACAGTCCGATGACGGCCGGTGGCTTGCTTCTTTTCCTTTTTCCTAGATCGCTCTGGGATCGAAAATGTCAACTCCGTGGAGCTACTCCAGGACAGCCTGATTCGAGCTCTGCGTACCCTCGTGAACAAGAACGATCCTGGTGACAGCTCACGCTTCACTAAGCTGCTGCTCAAGCTGCCCGATTTGCGCACTCTCAACAATATGCACTCAGAAAAGCTGCTGTCCTTCCGCATTGATGCTTGAAATCCTGTTGTCTGCAACTTTGAGGGAGTCTCAGTGTGGGACAGGACCCGAGGAAACGTTATGGAGAGAATTCTTTCAGGTCATCTGTGGAGCCTGTTTGATTCTTCCTATGTTCTATCACACAGAGGACCTATTTGAGAATCATCCTATAAGAGACCAAAATTACAAATAAAAGACCACAAGAAAGATTACTGAGCAAGATTCAGGTGCTGACTGATGTAGCCTTCATGGTTGACTGTACATAAGAGCTGCCCAGCACAGGTACTATAATGAGACAGAACAGACAGTGACCAGGGCTGATGTCCCTTCCGCTACACCAGGGGTGTCAAACTCCAGTCCTGGAGGGCCGGAGCCCTGCGCAGTTTTTGGCTTACCTTCATTTAACACACCCGATTCAATTCCTTGTGCTAATTACCACACAGCTCATAAGCTAAATCATTTGTGGTGGAACAGGGAAAGAGCTAAGCTACACTGGGCTCCGGCCCCCCAGGACTGGAGTATGACACCCCTGCTCTACACTGACAACACTCCCAGCTCCAAGGTTCTTCTTTCCTAAACCCAGGCCAGTCTTGGGTACATTCAAGCACCTGTTATATGCATACAATGTATATTATGTGTTTTACATATGGTGATGTGTGCAGTATTGCACAGGCATGTACATTAAAACGTGACTTTGTAAATACTGATAAATCATGCAAATATCTATAAATATATGAAAACTTAATTGCTTGAAAATTGCAATTTTTGTTATATGAAATTCAAATGTAAACGAACTAACAGAAACGTACTTCTGTGGTTTCATTTTTACAGGTAGCACTTGAATGTCAGGGTGGCTAAGGGGTCCTCACTGCAGCATCATTTCTCTGGATGTGGAGTTTGCATGTTCCCGCGGTGTTGGCATAGGCCCACAGCCTAAATACATGCAGTTTAGGGACAGTTTCTCCAAAACATCCATAATGTGTTGCTATACAATGGACCGGCACCCTATCCTGAACATGCCCTGCCTTGTGCTTATGCTCCCTGGAGCAGGCTCCAATTTACCATGTCCTTGTATTGGTTTCTCTTTTGCATATCTTCAGTGAGGACTAGCAACTTGTCTCCCCTGCCTTTCAGGGAAGGCTCCATATGCCTCTCAGAGTCTGTGTAATTACTGTTTATGAGTGAAACTGGAGTGCTGGCCTGGTATAAGGAGAAATCTGTGGAAGAAGCATCATTGTCACAAAACAGGTCTGAAAATGTATTAAGATTATGAAGCAAATTCTTTTGAACTATAAATATAAAGTGGAAAAAATATATAAATGAATACTTACAAAATATACTCAGAATAACAAGAACAGATTTGAATGAATCAGACTCTGAATTAATTGGTCAAAAAGGTATTCTATCAATTAGAAATTGCATGGAAGAGCACAGATTGAAAATGAAGTGTCCAAAATGTAATGAAGCAGTAAAAAGGAAAAGTCCTAAACCAACCACTCTCACTCATTCAAAAGGCACAATCTGGACGACTGGAAAATTATTCGGTTAGGCAACGGTGTGGAGGGACCTGAAAACGTCCTGAAAATACCTCATCTGTGAAGTACGGCAGAGGGAGTATTAAGGCAGACGCACGTGTGGCAGGTTCAGGACCAGGAGACTTGGTATTTATTGACTGTTGGTGATTCTTGTTATGAATGCAAATCTTCATAAAAAGATAAGTGAATATGTCCACACAAATGGTCCTAAACTATCTGGCTGTGTGCATGTCCTGCAGGACGCACACAGGTGAAGTCATTCTGAAGTTCACCGTAAAGAAACAAGTCTGGCTAAGGGTTAGCGAAGAAACCAAGAAGCTTCTGCACTTAGATTTAAAGCTGTTGTGAAAATTAATGGATATGTAACAAAATATTGAAGGGGCAGTTCACACCAAAACTGAAAAAAAAGAGATGTTTTAGAAGAGGTTCAGTACTATCTATCCATCAAGGCTGTTCTGCTGCGAGTTGCCTAGTTTTGTAGATATCGGCCATAGAAATATCAGTCTTGTCTCAAATATAATGGGACTGACTGGCATTTTTTCCGTGCCGACTAAAGCACAAAAAAAACTTCAGCAGCAATGTCTCATTAGAAATTATGACACAGTCACTGTACACATCAATGATATCAATGCACAGAAAATATAGCCGAGGTGCTGGTATCTTCCGCACAGTGACGTCAGTTCTGGGGTGAACTGTCCCTGTAATCTAAATGAATGGAAAAAAGACATGACTACATTTTATCCCAACATTTTCTGTGAGCAATTTTACTTGCCTAATTAAGTTTACAGTTTATTATGATATGAATTTCAGTTTCAGTTAATACCACTGTGAGTTTTTTCTAATATATACAAATGAATGTCATGTTACCATGCAATATGGCTACTGTCCACAGCATAATCATAATTTTAATTATGTACATTAAATGAAGTAGCTATTTGCTGTAAAATATAACTGGAACTAGCACCGATGCTGCACAAAACAGGTAATTAATATATTTAAAACATTTTAATGTTATAGGAGCATTTAGCTCTCCCTCATAACCAATGCAAATGATACACTCAATGCATACGCTCTTGCAATAATATTTATGAGCATGATTTGTACAGTTGGTCAAATATGCAGACAGCTGCTAAGGTATTCCAGCCACTCAGTCAGGGAGGGATTTTCCTGTGGGGGCTAAACAAAAGGTATCATCAGGTTAGGTTCACAGAAACTCCCACCTGCACTACCAGTATGGTGTGCAAAGCCCAAACAATTAGTAAATACAAATACGATTGATAAATTCTCATCAATATGACCGACTGAAATGAACCTTACTATTGCTTGCATAATTGTAAGTTTGTAAATATTTCAAATTTTAAATTGAGAATTCTGCTTTATTATAGCCTTCAATCAGTGGCGCAATATTTATTTTTTGTGTTGTTTAGGTCATATAAATACAAGAGCGGAGTCTTACCTGCAGAGCGGCAATACTGACGGGGCCCTTCTCTCCACGTACAGACATAAGGGTAATGCTCCCAGTGCGTGGGTAGCCTGCATCAACACGGAAGCAGCACACAACAGACGCCGACTTCAGGAAAACCAGCTCTTGCTGTGCTGGCTGCCAGTCTATGGCAAACCTATAAAGGCCCAAGCAACAGGAAAGCTGGTCACTGGATCAATCTAAAGCCAGGTCCTACAAATGTGCAGCATGTTACAATAATCTGCAGTTATATGGATTTATATACAACAGCTGGTTGTTACTAAGAAAAAATAACCATCAGAGCAAGTACCACGAAACTTAGAAGATGATGGCTCACACAATTCAATGCATTTTCCACTTACCTGGTGTGGAGGTTCTGAATCTCAGCAAGCATTTCACCTTGGCTCAGGTAGCGCTGCATAAGCTCAAGTAGGGCAGTGCTGACTTGGGAAATGGGACCATGTAAGGTCTCGGGGATAACTCCCACTGTGCCATGGAACACCTGAAAGTAGGATTAGGGGTCAAATATACAAATTTCCAATTTTGCAAAATTCCATTCCTTTTCACACTATTCCATCACACTTGACAGACTGTTATTGTGCTGACCCATTGTCCTGTGTAACATATCTTACAGCTGCTCTTATAAGAACATACATTTACAAATGAGAGGAGGCTATTTGGTCCATCAAGCTTGTTTGGAGAGAACTCAACTAATAGCTCGCAGTTATTAAAATCTTATCTAGCTCAGATTTAAAGGAACCCAAGGTCTTAGCTTGCACTAAACCAACAGGGAGATCATTCCATACTCCAAGTACATGATGTGTACAGAACTGCTTTCGCAAAACCATTTTAAAATGTTCTCCCGCTAATTTCCACCTATGGCCACAAGTTCTTGTAACTGAACTAATATTGAATTAACTATTTGGCTGAACAGCATCCACACCTGTTAGAATCTTATATACCTGGATCATGTCCCCCCTTAGTCTCCTTTGCTCGAGGCTAAACAGATTCAGCTCAGCTAACCTCTCCTCATAAGACATTCCTCTAAGACCAGGAATAATTTTTGTAGCCTTACCCTTTAAAGGCAGCAATGTCCTTTTTAAGATAAGGTGACCAAACCTGCACACAAAATTCTAGGTGGGGTCTTACCAAGGAATTGTATAATCATAGCATCACCTCCCTTGGCAAACTCCACACACCTAGAGATGTAACCCAACATCCTATTGACCTTTATTACTTCCCCACACAAAAACACGAGGTCTTTCTCATAATCAGCTACCTTTATTTCAGTACAACCCATAAAATATCTGGGCCGGTAGGCATAAAACTTCCTAAGAATGGTCTTAAGAATGGTCGTACACTTTGACTTAAGAGTTAAAATTTTTTTTTTTTAGCAAAAAGTAGGACCTAAGGCTACATTCACACTGCCAGCCACATCATTCAATTCCGATTTTTTTGCTCAGATAGGATGTGTATATCTTGATGGTTCACATTCTTAACTACAAGTGACCTGTACCTGATTGTAATGTGAACGCATCGGTCCTCTGAAACGTCACGCATGCGCACATTGATACGTTTTTACACGGGTCAACTGCGTCACCAACAACAAAAAACGTCATATCTGTGGGATGACTCATGGCATTAAAAATGTAGGTTAAATGTAGCTCACGCATGTATCGCACTTTGCTCTGGAGGACGACAAACAGTGAATCAGCTGTACATGAGCAGGTCGAAAAGGAGAAAAAAAAAAAAAAAAAAAAAAGTCATGCGGCTAGCTTTTTCTGTTTTCGTAGCTCTCCTCCATTTTTACCTTCCTGCGCTGCCGGTGCAGGCTGATGATGTCAGCGCATGTGTATAAGCAAAAAGGCACATGAATTCCAATCTGAGTGTTCACATTCAGGTCGCATGGCCGCGAATCGGATACGCATGAGATTTAGTACCACATATGAAAGCAACACAAATCTGATTTGAAAAAAATCAGATTTGCATGTCCCCACAGCCCTAAAAAGATCAGAGTGTCACATTAAGGCAAAAAATCTGATTTGATTTACTTCAGCATAGCAGTGTGAACATAGCCTAAGAGCATTGTATAAAGATGCTAAAAGTTATTTTCAGCAAAGTCTAAGCCCAATTCCTAAGTGCTGACAGAGCCAGCGTTTAAGTCATGAAATGAGGACTACAAATAAAATCCCGGCCCAAATGCTGAGTTCAACCAATAGAGGAGCTGCACGGTGAATATATTAGAGACAAACTGTTAATGTAGAGCTTTATACAACATAACTTTCTGTGATCATACCTTTAATTGGTTGTACTAAAATCTACCTAGCACATCACCAATCAATTTCCACTAATAGATGAACATGTTGTACATATTATGGGTTAAATGCAAAAATCATACCAAGACATCGGATTCTAAAAAAACTAAACTGGGCGACAAACGAAACTGTTCTTCTGGCACAGTTGGCGCTTAAATGGAAGGAGGTAGTGCGAGGAAAGTTTGGCCCAGCTGTTACAAGCACGGACAAAAAAAAGCTTAGGAGGCTATTGCAAGCTCCGTAAATGCTGCGTCACCTCGGACAAGACGTTCAGCAGAGGAATGTGAAAAAAGCTGGTACTGTATAATGTTTTAAATTGACCTTGCGAAAGGAAATCACAGTTTATAAAGCAAGAATGCAAGCTACAGGTTTGTGTCATTACTTATATTGCTCTTATGACTCTCGCTATACATCATTATCACCTTCAGTTCAACTGTAAGTGCATTGTTAGGTGATGTAAGAGATTGTATTCTGTTCCTAATTAGGTCAGTAACAAAAAGAATGCCTTCATGATCAAGCCTGTATCTTTTTAACAACTTATCGTAAATCCGCAGTACTTCCTTTCACGGAAAGTGCGCGGTCTCCGTCTTCCTGCGCGTAGTGCTGCTGCCATCGTGCAACTCCTAACTGGCTTAGGCGTCCTCTCCAGGTGCCAGGTATCAGCCCAGTTGCTAATTAAATTAAGATCCCATTGTAGCCTCTGTGCTGCTAGTTCAATATCTGCTACACCACCCACCTGGGGGTCATCTACAAATTTAACCAGTTTACTGTATGCATTGGTGTCAATATCATCAATGTAAGTTAGGAACAAAAGTGGTCCTAAAATTGAACCCTGTGGTACCCCACTATGAACACAGGCTCACTGCGACATTGTGCCTCTAATAACTACTCGCTGATTCCCGTCTCTTAATCAGTTTTCCAAGCTGCCTCAATTCCTAAAAACCCTGCAGCTTTGAGCTTTAGCAGGAGTCGTTTGTAGGGGACAACAAAGCCCCTGTAGTACCCCACTATGAACGCAAGCCCACTGTGACATTGTGCCTCTAATGATAACCTGCTGCTTCCTGCTGTTAACCAATTTTTGATCCAAGCTGCTGCAGTTCCTAAAATTCCTGCTGCTTTGAGCTTACACACTATTACCAGGCTTATCAGCTGAACATTCAAAACCATTACACCAGCTACCAAAAAACATACCCATTACCCTAATCTATAAACACTATTCCCCCGTTTTGATACGATTCAGATTTATTGATGTTCGAGCAAAACTTTACATACAAATCCCTACAATTCTCATTACCTAAACCATGTGCTCATTTACAAAGC
The DNA here is from genome assembly GCA_026781145.1 of Hippopotamyrus pictus. NCBI lineage: Eukaryota > Metazoa > Chordata > Actinopteri > Osteoglossiformes > Mormyridae > Hippopotamyrus > Hippopotamyrus pictus. Next base: position 8,211,043 of record JAODLC010000049.1, read on the forward strand.
ACTTGCAGTCAATATTGTTTAAGCTTTTGATTTCTGAATTCACTTTTTTCATATTGGTTTGAAGTTCTCTTGTATGGGAGAGTACATCAAGAAATAAAAAAAAAAATGTGCAAATATGAACATTTGTGGTGTTCATCATGTAAAGCAGTTTCTGTGAAGCAACATTACTCATTGCTGGTTTTTACAGTAGTGTTTGAATTGAGCTCATCAGTGTGTAAGACTATGTTGTAGTGTATGTGTTTTTGAGGGCTTGTGTGTTATGTTTGAAGGCAAAGTTTAATTTTTCAGTGAGAGTGTATGGTTTGAGTGGAAGGTTTAGCAGCCGCACTGCTTAGCAAATTTTAATGGTAGCAATCCGATAATTCTAATCATGACTGCAAAGGGATTCTATTTTTTTGAAAAACTGATAGTTAGTGATTTATTATTAATTAAAAGCAAAGTGGTTACCTCCAAGTCAAACATTCCATCAGTGTTCCAGGTGAGTGAGAGAGAGAGTGGCTCCAGATGCCCCAGGGATGGCCGGCATGCTTGGGGTGACAGCTCTATGTGAAGCTTCTTCTCCCCCATCCATTGCAGCTTGTAGCCAGTCAAGCCCAGTGTAGCCTGCACTGATCGCTCAAGCCTGGAAGTGATGAATGAGAAACCACATTACATGATGGCAAGTCTCTGTAGCGCCAAGCTTCACAAAATTGACTAATGTCAGCAAATCTGTGAACAGTCATCGAGGGTAAGCATATTTCTAAATGGAACTGTAGCACATCATTCTGATGAAAAAAAAGTCAACTCATTAGCTTATGCATTACAGACAATTCAGTCTGATGTTAGAGTTAGTGAAAAAGCAACGTACACTCATCAGCCTTAACACTGAGACCACCTGCCTGCCTAATATTGTGTAGGTTCCCTTCATGCTGCCAAAACAGCTCTGATCTATCATGGCATGGACTCCACATGTTCCCAACTACCCACCCCTCCGCCACTGAAACTACCCACTCAGATAATCATGAGACACCCCCCCACCCCAACATTTCAAAGCCGCAACCAGGTCTGCTCTCCAAGCTAAAATTATTTTTTCTACTGTCCGCTTACAATATAGCATCTGTACTATTAGTGAAACAAGCATTTCTTAACACTGAAATATAAATATTGATTTGTAGGGTTTTCTGTACCATAGAAATCAGCAAATACATAGCCAGCCAACCATATCAGAATCATATAAAATAAGACATATGGTTTTTATAATGTTCAAATGATTAATAAAAAGAGTATGTTAAAGTAAATGGGATTTATTTTTTACCGCGGTATTGAACTTGGTATAGAGAATTGTGCAATTTCTCTGGTATTTGAACAGACTATTAAAATTCTGGTACAGTGACATCCCTACCTGTAACTAAGCAAGAAACGGAATGTTGGACTACAAATCATTTGTTTGAAGATTTCATAAAGCCAAGAAAGGTAAGAAATTGCAGTGTTCAAAAGAGGGCTGTGATATTTGCAGTTAAATGTTATAAATTAACAAATTCACTCTCCTATGACTTTTGATTTCCTTTTCAAAATCCCTAACACCCACCTCCTACCTGGAGTCTAAGGAAAACCCATTCAGTGCTCAATGTTGAAAAGATCCCATGGTTGTCAGGTTATACAAAAGCCAATTAAAATCTAGAGCTGCATAATAGTTCTGTTACTTGTACTGAATTAAAAATTCAATAGACAAATATCCAACATTATCTTCTTATGCAACTATTAAAGTTTGAAAGTTTTGAGCTAGATATATTGGTTTGGTACATCTTTACTGTCACTCTTTAAACAACAAAGCCATTGCCTTTCATCTACACATTCTTGGCTATCCACACTGCAGCACTTACTGGTCTTTGTGTAGCACCCAGTTGTCCAGGCGAGCACTGCAAGACGATATCTTGGCCTCGAGATTTGCAATCCTCTGCTCGGTCACTCGCAGAGCTTCCTGGCTGGCCTCCTGGGCAGACTGCACCTCCTGTAGTTTCACACTGGCCTCTCTCTGAAGAGCAAGGAACAAGGTAAAAAGCAAACTCTCAGATCACTAACAATCCAAGTTTTTAAGAACAGATAGGGTAAAACCTAGAAAAGTACATTATTAGTGCTAATTATAAACCCAAAAAATGAGGGGAAGAAAACTTTATTGAAAGTTTGATTTATATAGGTAATAGATAACTTAATAGAAAATCAATTCGCTCATTTATTTTTCATGCTAATATGGGACTGCCTCTGGCATAATAAAATATACAGATTGCCATCCTGTCCAGAGAGCACCCCAGCCATATGTCCTAAGCTGACCATGTGACCTAATGTGACCCTGACTGCGATAAGCTATTAGAAGGGTATAGAAAACACCTACCTCAGTCTTTCTGTCCATTTTCATTTTTTGTTTTGCCTTTTCCTTTGCTTCTGCAATCTATTTAGAAGACAATTAATTGATTGATTAAAAACATATGAGGATGGGCAATGCGCACTTTCAGGAAGTTAATTTGAAGGGATGGAGCAGACTAACATGGAGACAGGAATTCAAAACACAAAAATTACAGAATGGCTGGATCAATTAAAATGACATTTTGATGCCTCTACAATAAGTGCTATATAACCCAAGATTCAGTCTGATAAGAAAATTATGCTGCAACTAGATTCTCTAATTATTACCTTTCTCTCCAAAGTAACCAACATCTGGGCAATCTTCTCTTTCTTTTCATTTGCCTGCTCCATTTTTTCCTGTACACTCACGATGCAGTCTTGCACACCCTGTGTGCCCTCTCTGTGCTGATTCTTCAGAGCTTTCCACTGAGCATAGGCAAAGTCATCTGCAACATTTCATGGAGAGTTAGCAATGAAATCCAATGGCATTCTTTCATTGCTTCAGATCAAACAGGTGTCCTGTATTAAATGGAAAAGGATCTTCTGTAAGCACCCCCATTTGGAATTTATGTCCATGCATGAGTGTGAGTAAATATGTGATGACATGCACTGTTGTATGGTTCTTGCCTGCGTCCTTAGGACAAGAGCTGTTCAGTAGCTCCTCTGGTGACTCCAGATTTTCCAGAAGTTTGAGCATGTTGTCCAGCACACACAGCTGCTGGCTCATTACTTTCAGCTTCCTCCTGCTATCCTTAAGAGAGAGATGTGCAGAAACACAGTCCAGTAAGTTTGGCTATACAGGCCAAATTGTGATTTTGCCATCATTTATCATCAGGTCCAACTTATTAGAGCATGAATGTTTGTTCTCCACCAAGGAAACATCAGCCAAAATTCCACTATACCAACATAAACCATAAATACAAGATTTTAAAATGCTTTGTTCCTTTACCATTATTTTGTCAGGGGGGAGCTGTATTCACAATACACCCTCAGGTTTCACAGGTCACATAAAAGTACAATCTCAGCTGTACTGTTAACCTTTTTCCCCACCATGAACTATAATACAGTATTATACAATTAGGGAAAAAAAAGTTATAATGTTCACAGCATATGATAAATTCCTTCCCCTTCACAATCTTGTGCCAAACACTAATTTTCTTTTACAAAGTCAAAGGAGGCAAGAAGTGGAATTTAAGCATCCAATGGATAGCTTAATGGGCAAACCACTCCATGCTCACATCCATTTTTTCCATGTGTTCAGTCCCACACATTTTCAAAAAACAAGGCTGCTCAGGCAAAACTTACACAAATACAAGCTATTTTGACCATACCACATAGAAATATCTCAAATAAAACGCTAGTTAGATTACAATGGACATCTGAATTTTAAAGATTGATGTTTTTTCAGTTTCTCTTTTGTTTCTACATGTTTTGGTGATCAAGATTAAAATCTCCAAGTAGGTCACTTAATCGTGTATATGTGACACATGACGGTGTGATTTGTGGAGGTACAGGGTGGGTTTTTTGGCCTTTATGTGACAGATACTCACAATTAGAAAGGGCACCATTGCTTTGGCCGGAAGCTCCACTTCCCCAGCCATTTGAGCATCCTCTACATTCAAAAGATTTCTTCGAGCAGCTTCCCATTGCTGCTCCAACCTAGAGGACCACAGAAATCACTTAGCTTAACGAATATTCTGTAAATGCCGTTCCTATATACACACAATACCAAACAACTACCAAACGAAATCGAGGACATCATATAATAATTTTCTAAGGATCATAAGATTATTATATATACTAATCGATTACCGGGAAAAGATGCTTGAACCTGGGCTGGTCCAAATCGTTTCGAGCGAGAAAACAGCTATCATTAGGATAATCAGATTTTCAAAATCACATACAACTCACGTGTAGCATGTGTATGTCGGCGGAACTATGTGTGCTGCACATTACAACTTTTTGGAATAGGAAATTACTTCTCGGAACACCCGAACGCGTAGACTGAAATCTGAACATTCTCTACAAACGAGGACTTCTGGTCACCCAAGTTATCACAAAACACTTTTAAAGAACACAATCTATATATCATAAAGCATATATAGACAATAACTATACAGTAACATATCAGGGCTCCTTTTATGTAAGAAAACACCAACGACTAATTACATATCCACTTACACAACAATCCTTTCTGTCGCCATTTCTGTTTTTCAAAAAGAGCCGCAAAAGAGCTTTGATATCTGATTGGCCAAAGGACGCGATACGTCATCTAATTAAAAAAAAAAAAAAATACGGACCTATCCCAAACCGAACCCTGCACACTCCACCTTCGTTTACGCCGAGCGTGCTCGGCTTAGGGGGAGTGGCCCATGATGAAGCGAGTCAGGAGCGACAAAAATATTTTGTCTACGTTGATTCAAAGCTCCGCTAGAAGAACCAATCAAATTTCACAATATTAGACGAATCGCTCAGTTGACGAGCCAATCAAGTTTCAACTTCACCTTTAATCGCGCCCGCGAAGTAATGTCACTCAATACGTTTACATACACAATTAAACGTTACGCTTATAGCTCGACTAAGCCATTGAATCGGACTGCTGTCCTTGTCCCAGTATACATACACGGGAAGGGAATCAATTTATTGATCGAAGCATGTCTGACTTTGCTGCAGTAGATGGCAATATGGCTCATTTCAGCTGGTTAGTTTTTGGCTTCCACTTGACCCATTACGTCACAGACGTAAAAATAATAAAAACAGTATCAATGGATGCGTGGACAAATAAAATGACAAGGCTTCTTCTGCTAATTCCGGATCAAAGTCCAGAGGGGGGATGGAGAGACTGTGAAGCATGCGTAGAGCGCCTAGGCCAGATTGAGTCCGACTGAACTTGTACATGCGGTAAATCGACTCACAATCGCATTATCTCGGTGTCTTAGTCCGACTTCGAATACTTAAATTCTATTTAATACGACTAAGTTGTACTAACTTGTTTACAAGCACTTCAAAACTCCGGTTTTAGTCGGACTACAATAATTCGATTTTCTTAGTTTGCATTTAAACGTACTGAGGGAAAAGTCGTTCTCGAACATAAAAGCCAGGAGTATTATGTTAATAAGCATATAATTTTTGTTCTGACAAAAATATAATCTGCGCAGACAATATTTCTTGTAATTGTGTTTTAAGGTTAAGATCATCCTAACCTTGACCCTAAACTCTTGAAATATTCCTAAGCGAAGAAATCAAGGAATAATTGTAATATTTGTGGACTGTGGATTGTAAAACAGAAAAGAAATATAATACGGATAACAGTTATAATTTGCCTGAAGCAATAATATATTCCAACAGAGAATGTATTCCTTTAAATGTACAACAGAGAAGAGAAACCAGAAACTCCCAAGTAGGGAGAAAAAAAACCCAGGGGTCCAACATGAACTGGCTGCCCACTCCTGCTGGGCATGCTAGCATTGCTAAAAAAGAAAGAGTGGGCTTGCTTGCTAGAAGCTAGGTGTGAACTGTAAACAAGGTCAAAGCCAAAGTCCTTCAATGAATCATTTCTCCATGCTGGTCTGTGTAGGGTGGGAGACTGAAGTCTGCATCCACGATGTTAGTTTGTAAGTCACATCAGTAATGTCAGCCTTCCATGGGACAGACTCAGGACTCCTACTCAAACTGTGCACACCTGGGCACCATTCAGACATGTGGAAAGGAAGGCAGAGTGTGTGGGTGGTCAGAACATGCATAGACACATTAATGACAAAGCAAAATGGCATGTACAGCAGAACCAACAGCCATAGTTACAGTGTTATGTGAGTAGCAGGTAAGCTCAACTGAAGTAATAGGTCTTCAGGCAAGTCAAGATTTACCCTGCTGGGTTTTCGTTTTTTGGTTACACAGGGAGTCCTGCTGGGTCTGGTGGACCCATTGCATTTTGGGGCTTTTAATTCAACATATTCAAACCTTTTTTGTTAAACATCAGCAGATGTTTACTTTATCCCATTTGCAAGTAATATAAATAAAACACCATTACTTTTGTTCCCTTTACCTTTGTAAAATCACATTTATGAATAGAAATGCAACTCATTTTTGTTTGTTTTTTTATTAAAATATAACAAAATAAGGAAATGCATCATAAAACAGAAATAACTGGAAAATAATGAACAAATGTACAAATGAAGCAAGTTTTTCCAAAAATATAGTGTATTAGTGTATAAGTATTATTTATTTGAATTTCATTAGAAATTTAACCTATTAGTTTACACAACATCTGTCTGAACACATTAGTCCCATTAAACAGGGCTATTTTCATGCCAGACTATACCACACGAGGGGCAGAGTTTCAATGTCTGTGTATTGCAAATATACTTCTTGCACTGGGTGCATGTATATTGTATATTGTGATGTCACGGGGAGAACATGCAAACTCCACACACACGTAACCCCGGTGGAGACTTGAATCCCAGAAGTGTGAGGCAACAGTGCTAACCACTGCACCACCATGTCGCCCCAGAGTAAACGTACTTTCAGAAATATGTATACATGTATAAAATTCAAACTTACAAAATGTAAACAAAAACACTTTAAAAAATGTTAAAGTGCCTCTTAAAGTGCTCTAAACACTCTATATTCCACTCGAAGCTCTATGCTTGAGCCAAATAGTTTTCGATGGCTTTGCATGCTTTGTCATAGAGGTCAGGAAGTATAACGTCGCTGAAATGTGTACGGCAGGGCACAACATAACGTGGGTCGAGCGTTTTATTTAAGTAGCGAAACTCCGCATCTTTGACAAAAGAGAAGGGTTGCAAATCTTTAGCAATGAATGTTTCCACTGCACGGGTTATTTTCTTATGTTTAATCGGGTGTGTTAGGGTATGTCTGTTGAAAAGCTTTTTCGATAAACACTTGTTTACCTGCAGTTACCTTTTTTCCTGTCCTCCGTTCAGGAACCGTTATATCAGCATGACTACGCTTGAGATGCTTAGCCATGTTTTCGTTAGCATATGGGACACGTGTCAGGCAACGTTTACAACATTGTTTTTTCTTTTTTTACGCATCTGTGTACTGAAGTGCGAGCTCAGCTCCAGTTACGTCAGTGTGAGAGAGGGCGAGTGGATGGAGCCACAACAGTGATTGGACATTAACTGGAGGGCTTTCGCTCATTGGCGCTTACTGCTTAACAGTACCACCTCAGGGATGAGAACCTGAGTGCAGCCATATGGCGGACCAGTGTGAGGTTCTTTCCGGTGGATGGAGTGCCAATTCTGCCACCAACCCCCAAGTTATTCCCTGTAAGTTGGAGGACCTCCTTATAAGCCTGGGTGTAGATTAACGTCATACCCAGGATCAAGCAATTGCAGGTTAAGGGCCTTGCTCAAGGGCCCAACGGAGTAGGATCATTCTGGGTATTCACAGGATTTGAACCACAACCTTCCAGTTGCTGGCACAGATCCCTAGCCTCAGAGCCACCACCTCCATCCCATGGGGTCAGCATAAGAAATTAAATGAGAATTTATGAGTTTTTCAAAAGCTGCAGATGACAAGCAAAGGCCAGCATAGACACAAAAATTTAGTAACTCATAAATGCATTAAACATATGTACAGTGTTGGTTTGGAGGATGCCAAGCATGTTTACAGCAGCCTCTCACGTGGCTCATCTTGCAGTGTCTCGTCTCTCGTATTTTTTCGCTTTGCTGAGCCTGCATGCTCACTTTGTAAAATATTTTTGGTCCCCTGAACATAGTTTTTCAGACTGAGGGGACCCTGCATCCCTAATCCCGTCTATGTGGAAGGGTCGATTGTGCAACATACATCTCCAGTCAGTACCTTTCTGATCCTTATTACGTGTTTATTAAATTGTAACTTATGTCTTTATTGCTTTCTATATAATTATTATGGTGGAGCTGACGACGTTTTATTTCATTGCAAGTTACAGCTTGCATATGACAAATAAAACCCTTGAATCCTTGACAGAACTCTGAGAAAAGGTTCCTGAGAAATATATCACATGAATAAAGACATGTACTCAGTCCTCACCTTCATAGAAACTGCATAACAGCTAAGCTGTTTAAAATGCAGTCCCCTTTGCCTCTTACTGGTACCACCACCTATAGAAGCAAAAGCGTAGATAAAAAGAAAAATTAACAAAAAGTCAAACTTACAGCAAAATAGACAGAAAGGACTGCACAGGTACACATGAAACAGTCTGCTTTAGGCATATCTCTATGCAAAACTCAACATCTACATATTAAGAGATCATACACATATGTCCTGATGTCTGCATTTTTACGACACTATCAATATTCAAAAAACAAGTACTGCTTCTTGTGCACAAAAATCTAATGGCAAACCTGTGAATCAAAACAAGGACAAATCCTGCCACTTCACTGGGCCATTACAGGGTTTACTGAGTAATATTTTGCCCAATCTACTGACTTTAATGACTCTAGTTGTCACAACATAGGTTTCATTACATCTTCAAACTCAGCAAATGAAAGCATTATAAATTATGGCATCCAAGCGTTAGTCTCAGGAAAATAATTCATTTGCATCACACGAATGTCAGCGTGGTGCATGATTTCTCCTCATTGACTGACTTGGATGTACGTTTGAATATACACCGATGAGCCAAATACTATGTCTACTTCCACAATAAGTGAATAATGTTGGCTGTCTAGTAAAAATGGTGCACGTCAAGGTCAGAGATGAAACAATCAACCTTACTCGGTTCACAGGATGTGATCATAATGTTTTGGCTCATTGCCGCACATATTAAAGCTCTAACCATACACATATTCATTGTGTGCCATACGGCACATTATTTTCAGTTTGGTACACAGAGTGAAACACTGCACATTTACTGACATACATTTACTGACACTGGTGGAACCTAAATTTAGAAGTAGATGTTCACTACAAAAACATTACACTAATTGTGGCTAAAATGGAGCAGTCTGCTGCATTACAATTAATTCTGTATCAGTGATCTAAGATTATTAAAAACACTCACAAAATCATGAAGGGCTTTAAATCAGTGTTTCTCAACCAAGTCCTCGGATCAAAAATGTGTAAAGCCCACACATATTTGGCATGTCGCTGTGAGACTCCCACACTTTACTTGACATCTCCAGCTTCAGAATGGCAGAATCCTCAGACAGGTCCAAAATCCTGTAGCATGAGGAAAATCATTACAGTTCCTATATTATTATATCATTACTGCCTAATCATTTAATTCCAACTGCCAAGTTCAGCCAAAAAACTGAATCAGCCATTACAAATCTGCAACACCCAACAACTAGAATAAATGGACAAAAAATAAACGAGGGCCTTCTGAATCACTTCAACTTTTGCCACGTAGAATACCTTAAGCTGCAATGAACATCAGCGTCCACTGAAACACTTTTTTTCTGGGGAGGTTAACTGAAATACACTAACTGCACCAATCATAATGGAACTAGTAAGGGGGGGCTGTCGGAATGACACCGTTGTATTCCCCAGACAGCCCTGCGACCTTGTCCACCCATCTAATCCGTACTCCTTTCTATAGTACTGGATAGATCAAATATGAAGTGCGAATGGCAATAAATGTGTTTTTACCTGAATATTCCGAGTTCTAGATGTGACATGTAACTCTGAAGACACATTAATTTATTGCACATTCCACTTACATGTCCATCTGCAGAATCTTTCCTCACCAATTAGGCGGTTATCTGTATTTATTTGTGTATGTCTTGATGTCCATGTCTGAAAATGTAATTTATATTATTCATGTGTCTAAATATTTATATCCCATTTCTCATTTGCATTCTGACCAACATTTTTCAATTTTCATGACAGGTATGTTAATGATACAAATGGAGTGGGCCATATGAACATTTACTTCATTTAGCTTAGTAAAAGGCTCAAGTCAGTCTCAGGAACATGATTAGAGAGCATCACTAACATCAGAGTGGTGCATGATCTTTCTTCATTGACTGACTTGTCTGTATTTTATCAAACTAATTTAACAAAGAGTTAATAGTCCCTAGCTTTGAAGTTGCTGCTTGTTGTTCTTGCCAACTTTATCAATGGTCTCCATTCCATCCTAAGAGCTTTGTGGGAACTTATATTAAGTTCTGCATGTGTGTGTGTACGTGTATAGCTGCGGGTTCGGGTTCCTCAGTTATTCCATAAACGCTATTCGACTAAATTACATTTTAGCAGTTGCACTTGGCATATTTCCAATTAGTTAAAATTACTCATCCATCATATTTAAAATTTTAGGTTGCTTTACGTTCAGTGAAACGGTACTAGTTCACTATTATTATGTAAAAAAATAAACAAGTTTTAAGTTTTCTTAGTGTGATAACCAAAGCACCAATGACCGGAAATGTTTGCGAAACCAATATCTAATAGCCCACGACTTCCAACGTGCAAGAGACTAGCAGACCCTATTTTCGACGTTCCCCTCGGTTGATTTCGCCGGTTACAACGCGTACTACTTTTGTGGGAAATGTCTGAGATCGTTAGCATATAAAACCAGTTCGCAGAAAAACCTTGTTGTAATGTACTATTCTATATTAATTTTAGACTTATCTGCAACATTAACATAAAGTTTCAGAATATAATAAATACTCTGTCTGGTATTTATCTTTATTTCTTCGAACGAGCTTTGGACATAGTCTTTCTGCTTATTAAACAAACGATATAACATTTGTACTTTTACAACACATCGGTGACCTACCACGTGGTGGGTTTTATCAAGTGAGGCTTAAAAAAATCATACTAGAAACCATAAAACAACGGCAAGGCATTACTGCGAGGAAGATCTTGTGTATTATTAAAATATGCTATACCACACATAACAACCTGAAGCTTGATTATAACAAATATAGTTTACAGGGGAAGCAGAAAGCAAAGCAATACCTACCACCACGGAGGCTTCTAGGAGAAGGACAGGACCGCTTGCGTTCCTCGCAGTCATCTCCTGTGGGTTTATGGGTATTAGGCACCGAAGGAAAAGTGCATACGCCACCTACCGGCCGATGGTATACGTAAACGCCACCCATGCAAATACGTGAAGTCCTGGGAGTCGTTCGGAAAACCAAACTGCACATCCAAGTAATACACACCCTCAATAGATCAAGCAAATGTTCCATTAATTTGAAGGAAAAAAAACTCAAAATGACGTAAAACTATACAATGTTCACGCAATTTATATTTGCACGCTCAAATTTTAAATGTCCTTAAGCAGTGTTTTTTTCAGTGTCTTTAATATTGTATCGATATTTTTCAAAGGAAAAATACCTAGTCTGAAGTAAGTACTAAAAAAGGGTTCTGGTACTGCCTCTGAGGAACTACAATCGGATCAAGTTCCTGCAGTGTCTGGGGTTCTGTGAACACGAACTATATAACTCACAACAGTTACCTGTGGAACGGGATATGTTTGCACTCATGTGATGGGGGTCAGTGTGGGTCTCTCAAGGGCAATTGACCATGTCCAGAGACAAAGACAGATATTAAGAGGGGTCTGTGGAAGAGTTAGGCTGTTCTTTTTAGTTCTAATGGAAATAGACCCACTCTTCTCTGTAGCAGGGGAACTGGGTGGCTTGTTGCTTTTTTATTTTTCCCCTTCACACTTTTTTTGATGTGTGATTGGACTTCACACAAGTGGAGGGTTATAATGAAAACTGATTGATGAAAAGCTATTTTGGACCCAGCAATGCCCCGGACCCTTGAATTCCTGTGTTTTGTTTTGATTTCCCCTGGAGTACACAGAGGGGTATCGTTTGCCCAGACCCAGGGGAGTGATTTTTAACTTTGTGTCTGTGGTGCATGTGTGTGTGTTTGGATGTTGTGTAAGTTTATTTTTAAGGTGTACAGCTACCATGGGAGTGAAGGGCACTGTTTAAAATCCATCCACATATGAGCGTATACTATGGGTTTTATGGTCACTCAAATTTTTATAAGAGGACAAAATATGTCTTCCATTTCAACTCAAGAATGATTTTCTATATCTGATAAGTAGGCACACAAAAGGTGCTTTTTTCTGGAACCAAAACCTTTCTTCATACCGTAGGACTTTTGTCATGTTCACACTGCAGGTACTTGATCCGATTGTAGTTCCTCAGAGGCAGTTCCAGAACCCTTTTTTAGTACTTACTTCAGACTAGGTAGTTTTCCTTTGAACACAAATTACTGGCAAGGCGCTTACAGTGACAGCTTTCTGGTTGGTTGACCACACACACCAGCCCTAATTTGGAAGCTACACAGAAGTAAAAGGTAGAATAGCGTGTCCCCGTCTCCCTCTTCTGGAGACAGACACCCAGCCTGCTCCTCTTATAGGTCCTCAATTGCCCGGGGACTACACCAAGACCTGGGACTGGGTTGGTGCTTGCGGGGTGAGGTGAGTCCTCCAATTGGCCATTGTCCAGGGCCATCCTGTCTGGGTTGGTGGCAGTCGGGGAGTCAGGTGTCGGGCTGGCAGCAAGGACAAGAGATGAAACGGGCACCAGAGCATTGAGGGGAAGGCAATAAGGCAGGAACCTGGGTGATGTGAGCAGGATACAATGAGGGGGACATCTGGGAGCTGATAGCTGGAACTGGGATCAACAAGACATCATGGGACAGTGTGGCACCTCCTGAAGGCCATTGGGGATAATGATCTCGAGGGTGACCATGGAGATGAGGGACCAATGAGGAGACGAGGCTGGAACTGACTTGATGGCAGGCGATAGTGAGGCAGAAATGTTGATTATATAACTAATCGATAAAACCCAGGAATGTGCTGGTCCATGTGCCAACATGATGGCTGGCACCAGGGCAGAGACAGGAGGGTCAGGCAGACATGGTGGGCAGGACATGACAGCCTGTTGTATTCTGTTTAAGAGTCAGGCTATTTATATAACAAATTGACAATGTAAGTCTCATCCCAAAGTCCGGAAGTATCAAAAAGTAACCCAGCTGCTTCGGTACTTTGGGTACTGGAACTCCACAAATCAACCTGGTCAACATGAGCCTAGTTTGGTCCTTCTGGGTCACTTTTTTTTGGGGGGGATGGGGATTTGGCCACTGGTCTGTGATGTAGCCCATACATTGCCCTGGTATGTGGCCCCAGCTGGTTAGACCCTTTCAGTACTGGAACCTTTGATACTGATACTCGACCGGAAGTCAATTGGAAAGCGAACATATCGAAAATATGCGGTGGAAAAGCGTTGCCTGCTGAAAATCAGCGTTGTGACCAGAGGCGGACATTTCAGGTCCAGAAAGTAAAAATCCAAACCAGGATTTTGTTTCAACCAACCAGTGGAGTACTCTGTGACTGTGACTCTTTATATTCAACTGGTTGGTTGAAACAAAATCCTGGTTTGGATTTTTACTTTCTGGACCTGAAATGTCCACCTCTGGTCGTGACACCATTTATCATAATCAATTTGTTTGGTTTAGTTGAGCCGGAGTCCCTGCTGTTATTGCTGTGTGTGCTATGCTGCACAACATTGCAGTATGCATTTTATAAAATGTAGTTTTGGGGCCACCTCCCTAATAAGCTGTTTTAACGTTCCTTTTGAGAAGTGTTGCTTCTTTTTACTATTGTTGCTCACCATTGTTATTTTTTACAAGGAAGTAACATTACATTTTGAGCCCATTTATAGGCCTATATTTTCTACAAAATAGGTTATTTTGGTCTTCATTTTGTGTCCTTTTGCTGTTTCTGTTATTGAGAGTGTGTGCCTTTCTCACGTGGAGGGTGGGGAGGGGGCAACAGAGATGATTCATTGTATGCAAATTTATGGTCACTAAGATCGATTGTTATCGGGAAACGCATCCCTGAGCAACGCATAGTCAATTCAAATTAACACTCGGCTGAGATATGCATGATAACTATTTATTATTGGACATTTCTCGTTTTTTAAACATAAATGTGTTGATCGCGCAATGGACAGCTAATACAGCCAGCAGCAAAAAAATATTATTAATTAGACATGACTTCAATCAGTATGAAATTCAGCCACATATAATGGTTTATTATTATCTTGAGCTACCCTGCTTTTGTAAAGCCACTCTAAGGATGTTTATGGTCAGGCGAGCCTTCTCAACAAAGTCTTTATGGAGATCTCCCACCTAGACACTTATACCTGGGTACTTAAGATCAAAGGCCAATACAGCAGTGCAATCACATACATGATAATCGCCAACAGCGGAGGGAATCATGAAGAAAAGCGAATGCATTGGATAGATGATTCATTGTATGCAAATTCACTGCTATACCTGTAACTCAGTATGCCCTCAGTTCAATTTAGAGATCTCAGTAAACAGTCTACACATTTTAAAAACTCGCACTTGATTGCAAAAGGTGGTAATGCTATATCCAATACTGCCAAGATGTTTTGGCGACTACATGAGCAGTAGGCCTATTTGTGGAAATTTAAAGAACTATTTTTAAAATAACGGGCTCCGAAGAACTTTGCAGACAGCAAATGACTGACATATATGATACATCAAGTATTCCACAACACTGCATATTACTTGATATCTCCAGGATATGTTCTTTAACAACAAGGAAGGGGAGATTTATTTTAATTCTCCACAACAAAAGTACAAAGAGCAGTCTGGGACCAAAGACGATTTAACACTTCCTTTTTTAAAGAGACCGGGCGGCGCCATGGTGGAACGACAGCGTCTGTCATTAGGAAAGATGGGACAGATTGAGAGATATAAAAGCGGCGAAGAGAGAGAGAGAATGGGTGAAGGTAAATCTGAAGTTAAGTTTTCTGACTTGGATAAAGTGTAACGAGGAATAGCCTAATATTTGCTTCTGTTTTTAACATAGGTCTATGCTATAGGTTCCATAGACCGGTAACGTTGCCCATTGTTGACCTGCAAATATACGAACAGCGATTGTTAATGGATAAAGTCATCCAGTCAAAAATGCGTAAGTATTCATTTAGTTACCATGTATACTTCAGAAGTATACTTCAAACTAATAATAATAATAATAATAGGTATTATTATTATTATTATTATTATTATTATTATTATTATTATTATATATTTTTGTAGTTAGTAATTCTTGGCAAATGCACCGCTGCAATCTTGAAGTAATGTACGGAGCCTTTCCACACGCGGGTGTGTTGTGTAATTCCACTTGAGCATTGAAATGTATCATTGTAATATTGCTAACATTGATGACAATAATATAGATACTACTCGCTTTACTATGGTGCGATAGCGATGCACATTCAGTAGTCATCAAACTTTTAATTTTGATATTTTCGCGGCGTTAGCGATAGGTCGTGTGATACTTGACTGATGCTGGCGAAGGCAACATCCACCCACCCCGTCTAACTATGGCCGCGAGCGTAATCATCTAATACAGTACTTACCGCCATATCGTACTAAGGTCGATTTAACGATAGGATAAACGTATTTTAATTTATTTACTTTTCATTTTCTGATATTGATAACACTTTATTGACGGTGCACAGATAATATAGTTTTAAGCTATAATTTAATAATTAACCGCAAAGTTTTACATACTGATTTCATGTTAATTCATCATTAATGAATCGTAACGTCTGTTTTATATCAAGCAGTTGCTGTATTTGTGACCTTATCTGCTAATTCAGTAAATCTTTGTCAACTGCTTCAATCCATGAATAACACGTACGTTAAATGTTCTCATGTTTGTTCATCATTAATGAATCATGATGCATCTTTTATCCAAAGCAGTTAGTTTGGTAGCCTACTATATCTGTTAATTCTGTAAACCTTTGTGAACTACTGAAGGAACAAGCAATGAATAACACAAGTGAAATACTGATCTCATGTTTGTTCATTACAGTATTTCATGATTTGTTCATGATTGGCACTTCAGTAGGAAATGAGTAATTACTTAGTATTTGTGCTCTGTCAAGTGTTACCCTAATATCTATCTATCTATCTATCTATCTATCTATCTATCTATCTATCTATCTATCTATCTATCTATCTATCTATCTA
>JAODLC010000049.1:8227498-8244910 GCA_026781145.1 Hippopotamyrus pictus
TCTATCTATCTATCTATCTATCTATCTATCTATCTATCTATCTATCTATCTGTCTGTCTGTCTGTCTGTCTGTCTGTTTGTCTGATATCCATATATAATTACTTATGACATTATACTGTTACAGTACTATGATACTTTCCAACTTATGATGGGTCAATTGGAACGTAACCCCTTCAAAAGTTGAGAAGTATATGCTATATGCTAAGTATATACAATATAATAGTATGGTTTGATAGAAGTTCTGTATAGCATCTCATTAGAATATAATAACAATTGTAGATATGAATGAAAAACATTTGGCACTCTATACTACTATCCTGAAGTTTAAAATTAAGTCATTCTAAAGACATGTAGTCTTTAGAATGGTATATAGTCTATAGAATTCATATGAATGGTAGTTCAAAAAACTTCTAAAAATCATACTTATTTTAAAAACAACAAACACGGAAGTATTAAGTTTAAAGTCTTGTAATGGTAAGATTTGAAATAAATGTTCATCCAGAGACCAAGCAAGAGAAGACAGAACCGTCTCCCATCAGCCCACAGGGGAACAGAGCCGATCAGAGTCGGAGGCATCGGACCGCATTCACTCGAGAACAGCTATTCCAGCTGGAAGGAGAGTACTGCAAGGAAAACTACGTGTCAAAATCCAGAAGATGCGAGTTAGCTTCAGTCCTCAATTTACCCGAGACCACTATTAAGGTACATAACAAACAAAATTCTGAAATAATTTAATTTGACATATATACAACAAATAAAATGTAGATAATATTTAAGTTACTGAAGTTGTAAAAGTTATTATTGTGTACATTCCAGACTGTAATTTGGTTTATTTTTTGTTTTGTTTATTTTATTTTGTTTTATTTATTAATAATAATAAGAGCTACTTTTTATTGATCCCTGTGGGGAAATTCTATTCTCTTATCACCTTCCACATCTTGCTCTTCATAAGAGCAGGCTTGGTCATGAAGGACAGCCAGCCTCAACAGCCACGTAGCTGGAGGTCAAGGGCCTTACTCAAGCACCCACAGATGTGCCAAGAACAGGCTTGAACCAGCAACCTTCTGATCACAGGCACAGAGGCTTAGCCCATGGCTTATGAATAATCTCTTCAGTCACTCATAACATTAGGAAAGCAAACTCCAAAGTAGATATAAGCCTAGATGGCGTACAGTATGAAATTTGTAATATAACGTAGTAATTTCTTTCTCTCCATTGTGAATTTGTGAACTCAGGTATGGTTCCAAAACAGGAGGATGAAAGACAAACGGCAAAGACAAACGCTGAGCTGGCCACATCCCCTGGACCCCAGTGTGTATGCCTATGTGATGGGCCAGGCTGCACTCACTTTGCCTCATCCCCTTCTACCCCACGTTCCCCTGAATCTTTACCAAGGTCTCTGTGGATATGCAATAAACCACAGCTCCTTTAGGACTCTGGATCCCCTCCAAATGACTCCCTCCCCATATTGCAGGCGTGAAGTGCTGGGGAGTTTTTCACAGCCCCCCGTCTATCCTCATCACATACATGATGCATCTCTCTGCTATTTCATTCCAATGGAGACTGGAGCAGCACCACAAAGCCAGGCGGGACACTCTTAGTATGAGGCTGTCTGCTACCATAAGTCAATAGAATAATTTTTATTTTTAGCATTCCTCCAACAATGTAGTTTTACTAATGTGCTGCGCACCATATATATAAGCTACTGGATGAAAAACATTATAGTCTCTATGGTTAAAAAGAAGTTGTGGCCTCCATACCTTATGATGCCTTCCAGAATAATTTATAAAGACACATTTGTCTATATATCTATACATTTGTCTTTGGTAATAAGATGGGCAGTATAGCAAAATATTCAAGTAATCTATTTGGTGGTAAGAGAACAAAATGAAATGGTTTGGTAAATGAAAGCCACAAAACAAATTTCAGAAAATAATATTCTTTGACAGCACTCTGCCACTTTAGCTATATTTATGTTGATTTACAATAACGTGGTGTCTTTGAAGCTTAACTGTGAATAGTTTAAGATAGGAAATGACAAAAAAATGATTAACCAAAAAATGGTCTGTGGAAAAAATGTGCAACATGCAGTACAATGGATAATTTAAGAATAATAAAAGGTCTTTGCCACCATGGTTCATTCAAGCACAGCAAAATACCTATTGTAGCAATATGGTGATGTCAACCAATATCTTACAGCATTTAAAAGTCTTTACAATGATATTTAAATTTCACACATCCTATTTATTCAGTTAACTGCGTGTATCATATTTAGAGTATGTTTTGTGTTCTTTACAGGCAAACTTCACATTTGGTTAAAAAAAATTCTGAGCAAAGATTTGCCTTTTTTGATAAAGTAAATGTTGCTGGTTTTTGAATAATCTGACTCACTAATTCGCTCTATACAATTTTCATGAATATATACTTGGAATAAAGTATTAAAATCTGTTTAAACATGTCAATAAAATATTTATTGATTATACTGGTGATCCTGTGTATGAATTTCATGCATGTGTTGTAAACTGAGTAGATTTTATTTTCCATGCTGGAATAAACTGTAAACCTCCCTGCTTAGACTGCTGCCCCCATGACCTGACCCTGGAGCAACAGAAAAAGGATGGATGGATAAACTGTAAACTATAAATGCCTGTTGTTGTGCTACAGAACATAAAGTGCACCAGCTGGAAGTGTATTAGTGCTGTTTCTTGCAATAGCACTTATTACACTGGACATTCATTCATCTTCTGACCACTTATCCTGGTCGCGGGGAGGTGCAGAGCCTTTCCCAGGTAGCATGAGGCTGGGAGACACCCTGGATATGATGCTCTTCTATTGTAGGGCACATACACAATCATAATCTACGGGCAATTTAGAGACACCGATTAGTCTACCGACATGTCCTTGGACTGCAAGAAGACAATGTCCAAAATAGAAAAAATGAAACCATTAACACATAATGTCACAGATTTGTGTTTATCTAACTCAAATTCCACATCAGATAATGAGATATATCAAGGACTATATGAGGGCCTTGTGTTTCTGGGAACTCTATTATTGTGTTCTTAGAGTTAGGCTTAAAGTTGGCCAGACAGTGTCTTCACAGTCAAAACCTATCAGCTACATTATTATTATTTATTGACTTAAGATTCTTGCCGCTACCCTGTCATCATGGCCATTATATGCTGCAGTATGTTCTTTCTAGACTAAAAATAGTGGCTAATTATGGCGAAAGACAAAACAACAACAAGAGGCTTCCAGGTGTAAGACTTGCTGAAGCTCTAAAAACACAGGCAAGCATTAATTGTCAGTTTGTATTAAGGCCCCTTTAATGCAATTGGCACTTGGCATTTCTACACATTTAGTCTACATATTTCATAATACTATGAAAAAGTAGTGGCTAAGTGGGTAGCATTAATGCTTTGCTCCCCCTCCCCCAGTTTATGGGTTGTTTGTGGGTTTCATATGTTATTGTGCTGCACAGGTTTCTTCCTGCAGTCCAAATACATGCAGTTAGGATAATTGCTGTCTCTGCAGTTTCTGTAATGTATAATTCTTTATGCGGCCTGCAGTGGACTGTCATGATGTCCAGGGTGGACCCTTGTGCTCTGTGCTGCCCACTATATTCCCAACCTCCATGCAAATCTGATGAAGATTCAAGTGGAAGATGGATAAATAGTCATCCAAGGATGACTATTCTTTTGAGCAAACTTCCCAATTATTCGTAATGGCAATAATACAGAATTTCAATCTCCCATTTTCTGTTTCCCACTGTAAAGTCCTACTTCCGAAAGCGACAACTTGATTAGGTTTTGTACATTTCTAACTTGGATAATAAAAAAATAAAATTCAGAAGGAGAAGTGTTACATGGACCCTGGGTGTGCTAGTGTGGAGATGTGAAGGCAGCTGATTGGGCACGCCTACCCACATGACACCAATTAAAAGTAGAATGTGACCCCAACTTATAAGAAGGTGGAATTTTGGGGGTGCACTTTGCATTTTGGAATCCCCTTCCCATTCCATTGTTCTTTGCTGGTAAAACTTCCATGTTCCACTGTAGAGTCTGGACACCTGGACATTTCTCAGCTTTTAGCACTGAATGCTGATGTGCTTGTGGAATATCCAGTCACTGCAATGAGAGCTTAGGACCATAGTAAGGTTTTTATTTTATTGCTATTTTTAATATTATGTATTTATGCACCCCTTCCCTGTGGCATTAGTTTCTTCCAAAGATCAGAAGAGCAGGTGCACACCCACACACAGAACTCTTCTGCAGTAGTATGTTGTTGAAGTTGTTAGCAGAGCATCAGCATCAATCTCTTTTAAAAAATGTGAAAATATAGGCATAGTTTGCTTTGCAAGATAGTTGGCTAGTAACAGCTAAAGTTAACCATCCCTCAATCCAGTTTAGCCTTCTAGCTCATCAGCTAGTCATGACTTGTGATAATACAGCATCCTATTTAATATTGGTAAAAGAGAGCTGCGTGAATATTATTACAGCGAGCTGAGTTTACCACCACAATCACAGGTTGTAGGTAGCAAAACACTGAACTCCATTTATTATCTCCTGATCAAGATGCAGTGGAAAATATCAGCATGCAGATTTCTCTGTAGAGTTTTGGATTGTTGCAACTCGTCTAGGGGTAGAAGCCGTAATAGAAAGCGAAGGGGAAAAGGGTCTGACAAAGCACACAAGTGAGATACAAATACACCACCAAAAGGCTATATTTTTTTCAAAACTATAAACACAAAAACACACACTTATCCCCAGAAAACCGAAACTTCTAGAACAAAATTAGACACTTGTCATACCTGTTCCTGATTAGTACTCGTGCAGCTGAGCCTGCTCTGTGGCTCTGAGCCAAGTGGTAACGTATCGCATACTTATTTAAACAGAGCAGAGAGCATAATTGCCCACTGCAGTCACTGTCATTGCTCTTAGGTCAATTCATATTTCAGTTTTCTGTGTGCTGTTATGGCCCATGCACAGGGTGAGTTATGTAAATTTCATAGAGATGGGAGGACGTAGCCTTGTGAATCTTTTGAAGCGCCTTCCTGGTTGTGTCGTAAAAAGATTCAAAGCTTGAAAACAATTAGCACAGTGACATCTAGTGGTAAATAAAAAACAGCAGCCATTTCCTTGAAACTACAAAGGAAAGAGGTACACTTTTATGTTTGTTCATGCAATCTGTGCAACGAATGTGAGGACAATTAAATGTTTATGGAAATAGTACCTATGAAAATATGTAAATTAATGTGTGTGAGGTTGTTTATTAAAAAAAATTAGTAATATTCATCTTAATATTCATCTTCCGTGTGAAAGGGGAATGTTGGTGTGAGATTAGCAATAAATATATAAATCTGTGTTTGTGGTATGGAGGGTACAGCAGGCATTTATGCCAGGTACTTATTTAAAAACTGTACTTGTTCAACTATGCCAGGGTTTAAGTGACTTTTCTTCTGGTTGACACTTTCACCAGCCTAGTAGAAGATCCTTTTTCCAAGGCATAGTTGATGCAGGTGTGCACAGGTGTTGCATGGCAACTTTTTATGGGTTTAAACAGCCTTGTGAGCAGCCCAGTAATTCAATGGGTCCTCTGACTTTCGAATGTGTGAATTGTTGGCATGCCTACACAGACAGAAAGAGAAATGTCATTTTATGAAAGGCATTCCCAAAGAATAAATGCATAGAATACATAGAGTACTTTACCTTTGGACTTCTGCAATAGTGCTAACTGCTGCACTGGTGACTTTCTGTTGTGCATCCACATTATGGTCAAGCCTACCACCAGAGATCCACTTACTGTTGAACTGAGAACCAGATCTTACAGAAGGTACTGATTACTGCTGTGATGCTGGAATGAATTCCCTTGTAAGCCTTTCCACAGTTGACCGAGTGCAGCTGACATTACTGAACACCAGTTCTTTAAATCTGGGGTCCAGCATCGCCAAAGACAGATCAGTAATCCTTTCTATTACTAAAAATGTATATTCAGATATCAATCCATCCATTCGTCCATATTCTGCCGCTCATCCAGGGTGGGGTTCCAGGAGCAGCAGTCTAAGCAGGGATGCCCAGACCTCCCTCTCACCAGCCACCAACTCCATCTCCACTGGGGGAATACCAAGGCGTTCCCAGGCCAGCTGAGACATATAATCTCTCCAGCATGTCCTGGGTCTTCCCCGGGGTCTCCTCCCAGTTGGACGCAACTGAAATACCTTCCCAGGGAGGTTTCCAGGAGGTATCCTACATAGATGCCCAAATCACTTCAACTGACTCCTTTTCTTGCAGATGAGCAGGTACTCTACTTTGAGTTCCTCCCGACTCTAAGGCCTAGCCCAGACTCCCTGTGAAGGAAACTCATTCCTGCTACTCATTCCTGCTACATGCGATTTCATTCTTTCAGTCACTACCCAGAGCTCATTACCATAGTTGAGGGTAGGAATGTAGATCGGCTGGTAAATTGAAAGCTTTGTCTTCTGGCTCTGCTCTCTCTTCAATAAAACTGAACGGCGCAGTGTCGGCAGTAATATCGATCTCCTACTCCCTTATTCTCTCATTCATTCAGATAATTTTATATATTATAAAAATTATTTATATACACTGTTTAGCTACCCTGGACCCCTTCTGTTCCTCAGACATCTCTAGTGGCTTGACGTGTCATGCCCTGCATCTCTGCCCCTCTCTTTCTCTCCTGTAGCTCATTTGTCTTCCCTCTCGTTTAAGCCCTCGTGTGACTCACACCAGATGTCTCTCATGTGCTCCTCATGAGTGGTGTATAAGAGTGCCTCCCAGTTCTGTGCTCCCCATTCCAGTCATTGACAATACCCTAGTGTGTGCTCCAGTGGTTCCCCTATTGCCAGTTTTGCCTTTTGTTCGGTCCCACATGGTCTATGTTGGTTTGCCCTGTTCACATTGCTTTAATGAACCCCTCATTGTCTTGCCCTCATGCCAGCTCCTGCCTTCTTTGTGTTTGGAACACAATAGAATGACTGGACTCACTTAACTTTCTCATGGCTTTCAAGCCAACCTCCACCCGGTGGATGGTATTCCCTGGATGTCTTGGAGAAGGGGATCCTGCAAGTTGCTTTTGTCATGGAAGCCCAACTGCGTTCAGGTGGAGGCATACATCTCCCTCCCACAAACTTGTCAGATGAGATGTAACACACCAGCGGTAGGGGAGATCCCCAAGGCAGCCGCACTACTTCGATCCGTGGGTAGAAGACTCACTCTGCTCATCCCAGACACGAGTGGCACAAGTTTCCCGAAGCATGTCCCAGATAAATCTTTAAAAGAATTTAAATCCACACCGTAAAAGTGTGTGTGTGTGTGTGTTCACGTGAGCATATTGAATGCACTTGAAGTGTGTCAAGATCAGTGCTCTTCTGGCTCTGTCCCGTGTGTCATCCCGTTTGGCCAGCAGTTCTTCCTGAAGCAGCTGGGATGAAAATCAGCACTTCCAAATCTGAGACCATGGTCCTCAGCCAGAAAAGGGTGGAGTGCTCTCTCCAGGTCAGGGAGGGAGTCCTTCCCTAAGTGGATGAGTTTAACTATCAGGGGGTCTTGTTCACGAGTGAGGCAGACTCCTCCTCCTCTTTGTACAAGTCGATACCGTGGATCAGCTGCTCCTCAGACATAGTGACGAGCCCCTCAACTTGCCTCAGCCTGCTTTTCACTGGCTTAGGGAGCGCGTCCTGCAGTGCCCTCCGGTACAGACCCCTGAATGCCCGATTCTGCAGGTCCTGCTCTGTCTCAGTGCGCCACCGCTTTTCCGGAGCTTGCAGATAGGCAGCTGGGCTCTCCCCCTCCTTTATGGGCTCCACCTTCATTTTAACCACACTCAGCCATGGAGGAAACATTAGTCGCAGCTGGTGCCAGAGCTTAACACGGTAACCGTCAAAGTGACATGCACCATTCACAGGAGCCCCTGTCGCTGCCGCCAGGCCACTGCTTCGCAGCAGTCTCTCCATTCCGTCTACCCCCAGAACGCGAGCCAGAACCGCCTTTATGTCCCCTATGGCCAGGAGCCAACCCATAGTTTCCTCCTCAAATGCTTTTATCCACTTTCTGGCCCCTTCTGCCAGACCTGGGAGTCTGAGAAGCAGGCTCTCCAGATCCTGTCCTGCCCACGGCACATACTGTGTCTGAGCTCCTTTCACCATCAGTGGGAGCATCAGCGTGTACCTGGTGGGGGGCCTCACAGCCCTCCTGCTTCTCACTATTCTATGATCTGCATTATCCTCCTCTACTCCTTCCTCACTCTCCGTTTCTGTCTCCATCCTTTAGATGGAGGGTTAGGGGTGTCCAGCAGATGCCTCAGCCCTTCTGCATTACTACCACTTGCTCCGTATCCCACCTTTATCTTACTCCCTTTTTTCTCAGACCCACATGCCTGTGCTTCTGTTATTATTTCACTCCCTCGCAGTCCTTCCTGCACCGCCTGCCGCAGCAATGCACTCACTTCCCTGTATCCATCTACACAACCTGCCGTTTCATTCTGCTCTCTACTTATTTCATCCTTCCGTGTCACCTCACCTCTGAACTTCATCTTCCCCTATATTACTGGAAACAGAACCTTGTAAGAAGGAGAGGGGGGCTTCCTTTTAAATAGTATCTTCTAATCACAACATTTCACCATTATTTTAAGATTTCTCAAAGTTCTAAACTCACCTACCCGCACTTCCGCTACTGTTAGTGACTCTCTATGGAAATGCACAAATGCCTTGTCCAGGCCCTCTGGTAACTTGGACCCTTCCAATTTTAGTCTTAATTACCTTTCTCACCTCTGGGGTACTTATTTCTGCTTTATACACCTTGACACTCAACTTATCCGTCAAATATATATGTGCTCTTCCTCTGATTCAGCCCAAAATTGCATATATAGCCCTTCTCCTCACTTCCGCATGATATTTCCCCATTAAACTAAAGGTTCTCCAGGCCCTTTTCTCTCAGCGTACCTTTTCTTAACACAACCAGTCTGATCCAGCAGACCTTAAAAATCGCCACTACTTTTGATACTTAGGCTCTCTTTGGCCTTTTTACTTCACCAATAATTTTGTTTGCAACTCAACAGAACCTTTGCTTAAAACAGTTCTTTTGCAACTTAATATCTTTGCATCACACCGTAACAGCACTTCCCCCCACAACTTGAAATCATGGGCCCCTCCCTTAGGGCAACCCAACCTTTACTTTATCAGAACAAGGAGACCCCCCTCTCTTAGGGCGATGTCTCCAACTCACACTGATTCAAGAACCTGCAGCACAGTGGCCCTCTTTCAGGGTATTACCTTTAAATCACTATTAAACCTTCAAGGCCTCTGTGCCTTGAATCAATGCCCCAAGCCCTCAGATTAAACTGTCCCCTTTTTTAAGGCGCTTTTCTCTAGGGCAATATCCACACGTGACCCTTCCTTTAGGCATTTCTCACACACCACACACACTGGGCCCACTGAATACTACACTGGGACTCTCTCCTTTCCTTAGTTCTTATAGTGGGCGAGTGTCCTTACCGGGAGGCCCTGCTTGGTGATGTTTGTCCCCCGAGACACCCCAGTCTCCGTCTCCCTATTCTACTTCCCTATTCTTTTAAACAATAATAAAAACCTGTCCTTACCTATTTTAGGGCGCCTCTTTGATGCAGACGGGTGTCTCCCGGTTCTCCGCCAGGTGGTCGCCTTCCCAGGTCTCTTCTCCGATCCTGTTTGTGACGCCAATTTATGTTGTGGTTTTTCCTTCCCCGTCAAATTAGAAATCAGAAGCCGCTCATGTAGATCCAAATTCAGTCTTTATTGAAACAATGAGGTTACAACCAAGGCCGGACACTTGTAAGTGTGTTCAATATGTTTTACACCAATTTTTATACAAGTTCTTATTGTTTAACCATATCTCGTCACTTAAGCATCATCGTTCCTTCAACCATTTTTTCCCTTAATCCACACCCTTAGATGATAAGTTTGTCCATCATTTCTTTTACTGTTTGGTCCCTCGGCCGAACATAATGGTGACATGACCATCTCCACTTGGTTTGCTCAACTGTGAACTTCCCTTCCTTCAGCAGTAAACCTTGGCAGCTTCAGCCTGTTGCACATTGACTAACTAGAGGGTTGATAATATATTTGTCCTTCAACATAGTGATAAGGTATAACACTAATAAAGGTGGATGTTGATACATTCAGGACTAACATGAAATGGCTACCAGATACTTTTAGACGAACACAAGATGTAAATACATACTCAATTGATTACATTGTGTTGATTACATCATAATGATTGCATTGTAATGATTACATTATGGATATTTGGCATGCTTTTTAATAATATCATAATGATTATTTTCTACATTGTATAGTGCTAAATAATATTCCATAGTTCCACTAATGCAGTTCAGCTTTAACTAATCAAGGGTCATACAAGAAAGACTTGCAAAGTCTCACTTAATGCCCACACCTCTGTTATTTAAAAAGCCCTAATGAATGGATGAACGATAGATCGATCAAATGAGTTGGAAAGTGTGTAAAATGAGAGCCGTGGTTTTCTTCCGCCACAGAACAAACGCTGCTGATGGAGCTGTATGAAAAATACAAAGATGTAATTGCTAAAAATGGCAATACTGTGGCCATAAACAAAGACAGGGAGTTAGCTTGGCAAAGAATTGCATACAGACTAAATGCGTAATTTATGTAAATGTTACAAATGCTAAATACAGTGGTATGGTATTTATGTAAATAGTTAACCCCGCCCCATTCCTTTGCTTTACTGGTACTCATTTAAAGTGTTTATTATCGTGTGAAATAATACACTTTCAGTTTTGCATGCCACTAATTGTGAAATTTATAAATTTGATTCAGAATGTTTTTCACAATGGTGAAACATATAAATTATTGTTTGTTTTTTGTATTCATGGGCCCCTATAAAGTGGTAGACCCCCTGAATCTGCCAGGGTATCCATGCTCTTCTGGTACACCTGGGATTACAGCTTGTGATTTACCTTCAGTAAAATTTACCCCTCGAACCAAATGAAACCTTTTGAAACCGCTTAAGGACATATATAAACATCTGCTCATAATAGGTAGTTTTTTATTATTATTGTTATATTCTATTGGTCATTTTTGTTAAACCGATTCAATTTAAATTTCAGTTAGATTAAGCTTTATTTTAATCACTACCTTAAAATGGGAAAATATTATTTAAATTGATAATCTAATTTTGGCTCTCTCAAAATATGGCTTTTCACGTGTTTTGTTTTGTATATTACGTTAAGGAGTCAGTGGCAATTTTAGACCATTTCAACATGTATTTGACCTTACTGTCCCGCAAATATGAATTACACTACACTGCCAGCAGTAGAAGCAAAAGACATTTTTTTGGGATACCTATGACTTATTGATGCAGTTACATTTTACAGTTTTTACAAATATGCAACTCAGCCTTTACATAATTACGCTTTTCACTAATTGAATTGACTGGCCCCTTTCACCATAGGAGTCCGTCAAAAAATGTGCTTATGTTTGTGTTTCGCCAGTTCCCAGCGCAGAAAACTGAAGCTCACATATATAAATGTAAATAATAATAACACATGTATTTCAAGTATATTTTCAAGTAGCATACGCATTTATTGGATGTATTTACGTTGTTATGGAGGCACTGGCCCCGCTGTACACCCCCCTCCCCCCCAACCCGAACCGCCCCTGTAGGGAATACGGTAAGAGGTGAAAGAATTGCAATAAAGGTGGAGAAGCTGTAAATTGCATTTCATGAATAATATATACATATCTGGACCCGTGAACACCAGAAAAAAAAAGATTCAGCGAAAAGCAAGCACCTGGACATACCGGGAAAAAATAGAATTATTATGAGCGTATTTTATAACCATTTTGTCTCTGCAATAGTTTACCGGTCGGTCGTGGCGCGCATGCGCAGACTGTCCGATATTCGCTGTAAGTGATCCGTGCGGGGAGCCGAGTCATTCAGCGCTGACTGCAGTGGCATCGGCACATACGAAAATGGCGGCCCGAGTAAGTCTTAGTAATCATTTACTAATCCGTAGCAGACTCGGCAATCTAGGACATGCATTTAATTCGGTATTCTGCAGACACGACCGTGTCTTGTTGTTTAGAGAACGTAATCGGTGGATACGTACGGGACTTGCTGCAGACGGGTGACGTGGTGCACCCGGTATATAGCAAGTCATCTTTAACACTATGCTCCGTATGCCTGCCCTTTTTACATCCTTCAGGATCACAATGAATTCTGTATTTCGATCGGTGTTTTGCAGAAAAATCGCCGAACGCGCATTATGTTAAGATTTAAAATAGGCTGTTAGGTAGCCTAGAAACAAACTAATACTGAAAGGATTAGGGGATGGAGACGGGACTGGTGTGTATTGGCATACGATGCTTGTTTGACATTTACCAGTTAACGTTACATGGATCTTAAGGGGAAAATATATTACTTGATGTGAATTACCGCATACCCAAATACCGCATATAATATGTTAAAGGTTTAACTAGGCGAGGCGTTGCAGGATTATTCTAATCCTAGGATAATAAATAAATAAATGAATGAATGAATAATACATAAATATGGTAAAAAGAAAGCCATTTAACCTTGACAGGCCCTAAGGGAATAAAGTTCTTTTAATGCGAATTTTATTTCATTTGTTTGTGCGTACCTTTTACGTGAACTCCGTGATGTCACCATTAAGCTAGGTGAAATCCCTTACATCCGATGTATTAGACGATGTATTAAAATGGTGAAAACGGAGGCTCTAACGTCTGCTCGTCATGTAAACGTCGCAAAATTGTAGATCACAACTGCAGATCGGCTCTCCACCATCAGGGCTACTGTAGACAGACTCCCAAGGGTTAAGACGCAAGATATTCTCTGTATCGGTTTGTTTGTTTGCTTATTTAAATAACAGTAATAGTTTCCTTAACATCAGTGTCATATTCTGGCAATCATTTAGAAAACAAACCTCAAGTCTTCGTTCTGGTTTTTCTGGATTACCAATGACATTCTTTATTGTGATAATTTCATATTAAAAACGTGGATTATACGTATACTTTATATTATGTAGTAAAAAAAAAAAAAAAGGAAAAAAAATATTACTCTGTGTGTACTAATCTTGACCCATGTCCGTCCTGGATGTAATGTCAATTAAGCACCCTTACTTCAAGAAAAAAAAAATTACTAGAAAAAGGAATTTAGTGTTATGGAGAGAGTTCAGTCTGTGAAGTTTCTGTTATGTGTTACAAAGATATATTGTCATTATAGGGATGCATATATGCATGCTTGCACTCCCCACATTTATAAGTATTGAATTTCCAGAACTTTTACATTAAATATACTGTACCTGTCAAAAGAACATCTGCTTGAAACCAGGTTTCACATTATTATCTAAACTTTAACCATATAATTACATATTACATGTTAATAGGCAAGTATATAACGTGTATATGTATTAGGATGTATTAGGGATATGCATCTCCACTTCTAAGGCGATACGATACACTTCTCAATGCATTACCAATGACCTGATATATTAAAGATACATATGAAGCATCTACTATTGCGATGCGATTGACCCCTTTTGCGATGCAGTATGATTCGACAAGACATGATGCGATGCATTACTGGACATGCCTCTGACTTGGGTGAGACTTGGCCAACGGACAGCAGTGGAGTGCTGGGGATGTAAGAGTACACTTGAGAAATAGGTCACAAATAGGTCAATCTAAATATAAAATTATTGGTTATATTTCTAAATAATAAAGGCATAGGACTTCTACTAATAATTTTTTTTTTTTAACCCTGGCTATATGCTGCTTCCTGCTCGATAACTCCAGTGGACAGGGCACGCTAGCCCTAGGACCCTCCCGTCAAGGCACTCTGCATTGTGTTTTGGTATGTTGGTGATGTCATGTCGTGGTGACGTGGGTGCTGGCCCATGTGTGGCACAGTGGCAGCAACTGTGGTGACAGCCTGACTTCAGTTGTTCTGACCCAATGGGGAGTGCATTCCGATGGGAGAGGTGGGTGAAGGTGAATACAGTCTGGAGGTGAATATGACTGAAACAACAAAATAAAACTAAAGACTTGATTGTAGGCCTAAATAAAAAAACACCAAAACAAAAACCAAACTTTGGACTGTATTAAAGATTCTTCCTCACTTTCCCATAAACATAAGGACGAGTTAGCGATTCTTCTCCCTTCACAAACACAAGAGAGCTTGCTTTTGCGTGCAGTAGTTTACTATGGGAGGTATTTTCTGCAAAAATGCAATCTCCACTTTGCCATTTAGTTTTCAAAGACAACGCGCAAAAATCCTGCCAAAATGAAAATGAAATAGCACAATTTGCATTTTAATTTTCCACTCGTGAGTCAGATGCGAAAAAATAAGAAATATAATTAAAAAACCTTTTTGTCTTTTCATTTTCCAATTTGACTTTTCATTTCCTACTTTGCTTTTTTCATTTTCAAGTTCACAACATGTAAATATATGTTAATTGGAGCATGGGAGTGGGTGGAGCTATGGATCACTGCTGCGCTCTCTCAGTGTGTTTGCCAATTCCGTTGTCTTTGTGTTCCTTGCGCAGGGTCATTCGTGTTGCCCACACTAATGGCAGTCACACACGGCTACTTATTTGCACCTTCCGATTCATTTAGCTTCTTCTTCTTATTTTATGGCTAAAGTTAGCTTCTTATTCACAGCTTCACTGGCAGGGTTCCCACCAACAATTTGCGATTTGTGGAAATTTATATATGCTTTAATCATAATCTATTATGAAACTTAACTCTAATATGTCCCTTTAGCAATGAAAACATTATTATACATATTATAATACATTTTAAACAATCTGTTAATCTAATCCCTCAGTGAATGTTTCAAATTCCAAACATGATAATTTAAAGTTTAATTTGATGTACTGCTTTGACCAAAAGTTGAAAGGGGTAGATTTTTGCATTTTCTTAATACAAAACTACTTTGTTTTTGCGTAATTTTACAGCGCTGCTTTTCCTTCATATTTAACTGATTTTTTGGCTAGACGCAAAACACGAGTGTCAGAGAACGGGGGGTATTCCACAAGCAGTTTTTTTCATTAGCCAGATAACTTAAGCCAAATGTAAATCCCTCATGTCTCCTTCTTTTGGACAGTTTTCACATTTGGCTTAAGTTATCAAGCTAACTTGGAAATTTTGTTTTGGGGAAACTCCCCAAGTCACCTTTGTTGGGCCATCCACAAAAGTATTCTCTTTTTGGCCACTCTGCGTTGTATGTTGTAAATCGATTTTTCTTTGACGGTGGTGGTTCGTCCGATGTTTTGTCATCTTCCTCGCTCATCACTCCCCCCATTTCACAAAACCTACAAAATAAATGGAAAGTTTTTTTTAACTAACATTAAGTCTAGCTGGGGTCGTGGGTCTTGATGCGTGGTACACTGACATCTCTCGCAGTTAATAGGTAATGAGGTAAGCTTCGTATTTCTGCTACCAATCAAATAATAGCACAGACATGGCCAATTATCGCTGTGTTTAACCCGTTTTTAACTGTTTACGGACACAGGATTGGATATAAAACATAACCAGGAAGAAAAAAGAATAGCAGTAGAAGGAAACCAAGTGGGGTTTTATAGCGTAAGCTGTCCGCGAAGGGCAGCCACCTGTTGGGGCGCCCAGGGAGCTGGGGATTAAGGGCCTCACTCAAGGAGCCGCAGACCTGCTGAGGCTGGGTTTGAACCAGTGACCTTGTGATTACAGGCACAACCCACTGAGCCACACGCCCCCCACCATATGATTATTCCATATTCACCTTTTTGAGTATTTCACAAATTCTCACATAGCTGTTCTGAGTGACTTTTGAGTCATTGAGATTTTTTCCATCCTTCCTTTTTCTGAAACTCCCGGAGGCAACAAGCACAAGGCATGGAACAACCCAGGATGAGGTGTTAAGCCATCGCAGGGCACACTGACACACCAGTCACTCACACATGGACACCTATAGGCAATTTGGTAACTCCAATTAGCCTCAACATGTTTTTGGACTGTTGGAGGAAAACGGAGTACCTGGAGGAAACCCCATGACGACACAGGGAGAACATGCAAACTCCACACACATGGAACTCTGGCGGTAACTCGAACCCCGGTCCCAGAGGTGTGAAGTGATAGTGCTAACCACTGCACCACTGTGCCGCCCCCTAAGATTTTTTTGAGTATTTATTTTTTTAAAGACCTTCCCAGATTTTCTTTTCAGACCTCTGAAACAAGCTGTTTTTATATGTACAGGGCCTGGTTCATCTGTTTAGCAGGTACTTTTATCCAAAACAACATACAGATGAGAGCAGGGTAGGCCAACCCTATGAGCAGTTGGGGTACAAGGACCTTGCTCCACTATTCCAGCCACAGGATTTGAACCAAAAACCTTCCAATCACGACCCACAGAGTCTGACTATACCCCAATTATAGAATTTTGTGGAAGTTTATTCTGTAGATGACTGTGATTCAGTTTGATGCATATTTTGTATCTGTGTGCATAGGACTGGAACTGGAATAGTTTATAGACATTGTGGAAGCATCTGTGCTTGTATGTAGTGCTGGAATAATGTGTCGATGTAATTGGGTATGCGAATATGTCAATTATTGCGGGGTATATGTCAGTGCATCGCAGCATCGTGAACTTTGAAGAGGACAAGGTGGTAGTGCCTAGTAAAGGAGATCTTCCGTGTAGATGACCATGGAATCAAAATTCTTGATAGTCATTATATTTTTGTGTAATTTAGCTGATACCATTACTTACCTCTGAGCTACTTCCCAAGCTTGGGCAGGGGGTGGGGGGTTCTGGCAGTAAAACTTTATTTTCAGAAGAATGATGACATTTTTTTTTTTATTGCAAGCTCTTTGCACTAATGCTGGAATTTGTCTGTTATTAAGATGAAACTCCAGTAGTTTGTTATATCCAGTGTTACGTGAAGTTAAAATCTGATATGATTGTTTGTACTGGTATCCAGTCGAAATTGCCCAAGTTTTTGTTATATATTCAGTGTTGCCTGAACTACATTACTTTTGTTAAATTATATTACTTTTGCTATCAGGACTTTATTCCTGAACTGGAATTATTAACATTTATTTGTAAAGCTTTTAAGTTTGCATACCTTGTTGCACTGTCTTTGTCGTGGAACGGACTGGGGAAGCAGGAGCAGGAGGATGGAGAATCGGGGAACGAGGGATTTATTATAGGAAGTCACACTCAGGAACTTAGGATATCAGATGTTTACAACGTTAATGATCGGACTGGGGAAAACATACCTAACGCATAGGGGTGTAACGATATTACAAACCGAGCCGAAATATCGCGATACACCAACCACGATACGTATCGCGAAACTCTCGTGGCGTACCGCGGTACTCTCACGCCCCCT
>JAODLC010000049.1:8247639-8261220 GCA_026781145.1 Hippopotamyrus pictus
AGACAAGATGATATAACTAAGCTAATACAGGGGTTGAAATTTCAGACTCAATGCAGGGGCAGACCGATGCAGGCACGTGGTGCTTGATGCATGATGGCAAGATCAACAGTGGCACAACAGTATACAAAGTTTAAGTAATAGTATACTTTACTATAAAGTGTGCATATAGAAAAACATGTCAACAAAAATGTCAGTTAGAATAAATGTTTTAGTTGTGCAATGAACACTTCTTATTTGATTTTATTTGCTTAATATTATTGGCTTAATATGTAAAATATTTTAAAAAGCTTAGAGAAGGCTGAAAGTTGCATAGTGTGTAATGGCTCTTGCTAAAATGGAATTCATTTTGTGGGTGGTGCTGAAGGACAGCTCCTAACCCTTTTGCCAGTAGGTGTCAGTATTGCAGTTGCAGGCTCTTCAAGCTTTTGTCAGACTCTTTGTGTTTAAATTACAAAGGGCACATTTAATATTTATAGGGTTGTAAATCTTTGGTCACAAGGCAATTCGATGGCTGTTGTTGAGGGAACGATTTGATGAGTCAGAAGTCTTTCATTTCTATCAGGAATCGATTTGATTATGGTAACATAAATTCAAACCTTTTGACTTCACTGACGTTTTTTTTAAGTATTGCCATGGGCACTTAATTATACACTATTAATGGAATACAAAGAAAGCAGAATTTCTGAATTTATATTACTAAACGGGGAAAAGAAGCCAGTGTAAACTGTCAAACGGCCAACTACTGAACTGTAATGAAAACACCAAACACATGAAGGAAGCACTATTGATTTGGGGATTAGTGGAATGACATTATATTGTTTTTTATTCAGTGGAAAATGAAAGATTGATCAGCGGCACAGATTTAATAATGAATTATGAAGATGTTGCTGGCTGGTAATTAGAGACCTCTTATGAGTGATTAAAGACCCAATGAAATCCCTCACCCTCCATGACAGATGACAGAAGATGCCTGATCGTCCAGTGAGAATGTCTCTATTGGAGTTGGAGTACATTACATTACAGATCAATGTATCTTATTATATATATGTGTGTGTGTGTGTGTGTGTAATATAATGTGCGTGTGTATATATAATAGTGTTTCTTCAACAGTACTTTACAAGAGTATTTGTTACAATGTTACAAACACTTAAACAAGAAAAACATGAAAAAATCAGCTGTTGAGTTACTCTTCAATGTAAATGTATATGCTCAGTTTTTCTGTTTCAAGACTTGGGGTCAGTTTCATTGTGAAGAGATCTGACAATTTACTTCAAAATTAATCTACTTTCTCTAATTGCAATTTAGTGGTATGTTTTGGTAGACTGATTTGTCCAGTTGTCAAAATTCGGACGTACGTTTTATGTTAACAGACATGCCCGGAGTAATGTGAGAATTGACCTCAACTCTGAACCCACTTCATTATTAATTTGAAATGCTTCTTTCGATGCACCGAACTACCGACAGGAGTACCATAACGGGGATTTTGGCATTTTTGCGATCTGTATCTGATATCCTCTTCCCCTCCCTTTCCCTTGCGTACGTTTGGCCCCCAGGTCGTAATATTTTTCAAGGTATGTATATTTTCTTGAAAGCAAGAAAAACAATATGTCAGTTGTCCTGGGGGATGTTTCTAATCCTCATTAACACAACACCATTTTTGTTTTAAATGAAAAGATGGGTTTTACAGCCAGGCAGAGTCAGTTGGTATATGAGGGCAATTTTGCTTAATTTGAGGAGAATGCTAAAGAAGAACACACAATTTTTTTTTTTGATCTATTTCAGTAGAATTATTTAATCACTCACTTGCAATCTTAACACTTTCTGAAATATAACACTGTACCCTACACTGAGTGGAAAGATGAGGCTGCATGCTGTCACAGTGACTAACTGCTTTAGTTTGGCTGCACTGCCTGCAGAGAAGGTACAGTGCTCAGGACGCTTGCCATAGCCAGAATGTTGATGATAAATCCACGGCGTACATTTGGCTCTTTTGTTGTATATTACATTTTCAGAAAGATATAAGGTAAATGTATTGATGTTGAGAAATATTTTACATGATTTTTTTCTCAAAATGATTTATATGCCTTACACGTTATTATATTAATAAATATAATCAAAATCCAGCACCATGACAACCTTGATGCAATGGCACAATTTCCAATGTATGGTGTATCAGTGGTGCAGAAGATGTGAAGTGCAAGCTTTTTGTATCTGTTTGTAAAAGTGAAAGATTTAGGGTGACAGCCTTTCAGATTGCAGAATGGGTATGGGAAGAAGCATAAAGCTAAGATAAATATGCTAATGCTTCATTTCTTTTGCTATTATAGTGGGTGTGACTGCAGTTTGTGCCCTGTCTCATTTTTGGATAGAATTGGCAAAAGCCTGTTTATTCAATTGTCTCTAACTGGCCATCAAATGCTGTCCCAAGTGGACGGGAGTGATATTGCAGCTGTGGATGCAGAGCGCCTCCAGGCCTTACGCATGTCGTTCAGCTGCAGTAACCCGGTGTGTTTAGACATGCTTTAGCATTGACAAGGCTGCCTGTATAGATGCTGTTCTGAATGGCTTATGCTTGGCTGAAAAACGGAAAAGTTTGGAATCCGATGCTGCTGCACCTGTGTCAACAGGAAAGGATTTAGTGTGATTTCAGATATATATGGATAAAAGCTTTAAAAGATTTGCATTTCACAGTATGCAAGCTTCATGGCTGGAGTACCTTGCTAGCAACAAATGATTAACCTGAAATGAAAGCTGAATGTTCTCAGAAATCATTTAAGGCAGGAACAACAAGCAGGGCCTCGGAGGCTGCCTTTACTAAATCATCTTTTGTGGTTGGTTTCCAATTTAAGTACTCTCAAGAGTTGGGGTGAACTGCAATTAGTATCAGTGAGCATTACAATGTAGCATCCTACAGCATCACTGTGTTGAAGTTCGGGCCATTGCCGTCAACATCACTTACGCGCCCCCTCCCCAGTTCATGCCTAGCCACGCAGGGGGGAGGGAATTTATTTGAACGTGATATGATACGATATGATATGATATATATATATATATACACACACACACACACACACACACACACACACACAAATTATGGTGAAGAAAATGAAAATGGTGATGAAAAATTGACTGAAGGCTGCTCTTCTTCTCGAGTTGGTTTCACAGCTACAGGTTGTGTGCAGGGAACCAGGAAGCTGTGTTCTCTTGCTGTTTGTCTTTTGCAGTTGAAAATTCTCTGAAATAGCCATTACAAATGGAAAATGCTGAGCTCTGCCCATAACCCCTTAATAAATTTAGTGGTAAATATGCTGTGTTGCTTCGAGGTAGGTATCTGTAAGCTGCCCGGTCATGTTGAGTCTGACTTCACTTTCATACTCAGCAGGGTGGGCCACAAACCAGTACAAAGACATGATGTTTATAGGATCATTTCTCCACATGATTCATTTTTGTCAATTAGTGATAGCTTGCTTACCTGTGAAATTTTGGCCTGATTGTGAAACATACTCCATTCTAAATATTTTATTTGTATTTATTACTATGTACATATTCCTTCTTAACTGGATAAGTGATTACTAAGCAATTAAAAATATATTACACAGAAAATTGCACTTGGTGTCTGAGTAAGATTCCAATCTCACCTTAATCTCCTCAACTGCAGTGTTTTTTCCATAGGAAAGTTCAGATCTCTTCAGAGTTTGACAGAACAGTGAACACCCTAAAGAGGCCCTTCGTGTCATTGTGCTATAATGAAAATTGCATTTTTGGTGTATTACTGGAACTTTATCAAATTCTCTCTTCTCTTCAGACGATGCAAGCAGCTCGATGCCCAACAGATGAGCTTTCACTGACTAACTGTGCTGTGGTGAGCGAAAAGGACCTTCAGTCTGGGCAGTGAGTACAACCAGTTGTAGTGAGATTGAACTGATATACAGAGAAGTCATTGTTTCTAATTTGTTTTTGTTTCTTCTCAAATATTTATGAATCCCTTTTGTGATACAAAAGGCTGTTATAGATACATTACCTGCAGACCAGATTGAGTATGTTCTCTATTAATGGTGCAACAATAAAATATTTATATAATTAAAATATTTATATAACACAAAATATGATATTTGTACACAACTCCATTTTTAACTTAAGATGTGTGTATTAGAGATGCACCGATTCAGTATTCGGATCGGTATCGGTGCCGATCCAGACCTGCTTGACGAATTTATACTTACTTATTTAGGTTTCTCTAAACATTCTCTAAAAAGATAGCTCCTATTTCGTGTTAAATATATTTGTACAATCAATTGCATTACAGCTCTTTCCCATTTTAGATGTGCTTTTCGTGACATTCAGGCTGAACACTAACGCTGCCCCTCAGTTTTTTGCTACTCAGTGGGTGTGAGCTTCTGCCTGCTGTGATGTCATGCGTACACACTTTGCTGTACGGGGAGTGTAAGAACATCAGATAAGAGGATGACGATCTGGAAGTCTTTGATGCTTTTAACAGCAACAAGTAGCAAAGTGATTTGCAGTCTTTGTAAAAACAAAATTTTGAGAGGTGGGAGTAGCATTTAGTGGAGGGTGGGACAACGTGAGTAATTAAAAAAAAACAATGGATGATTTGGGACTCGCTAGCTTGGGCTGTTTTGTGCATTTGCTGCAATTTGATTGGCTGCTATTGCAAGGAAGTGTAAGTGACCTTGCTGCCAGTGTGAGAAAAATTGTGGGGCATTTTAAGGAGTTACATTATCTTTCTATTTGTTTATTCTAGAACAGTAAGGATGTAGAAAACCTTCATTATTTAGTTATTCTGAGTTTTAAATACTAAATTGATAGTGAAACGAACTACATTTTTAATTTATTGACTCTAGCACAAGCCTGTCACATTCTCTCAATATGTGTTAATCAGATATGTTCCTCTGAGTTTTTTGAATAATGTGTTGTTGTAATTTCAGCTGTTTCTGTTCTACAGGCTACTCAAATCTGATTGTTTTGTTAACCCGCTGCTATTCCCTGCAGACATGTGACTGTGAAGACCACACCCACCCACAAGTTTGTCTTCACTGTCAAGAGCCACCACAGTGTGGTTCCAGGGACCATTGCTTTCAGTTTACCACAGGTATAGTTGAAAGATATCTATTTATTGTATGCCCTGGACAGGGAATGTATCTGGTTTTAGGACCAGTCCACCGCCCGCAAATGCTATCTTGTTAAGACAATAACTCAAAAATTATTTTATGAATAATTTTTAAATGTGGCAGAGGCATTTCATTTATAACAACCTACAACTGATTAAGTTTTGAGACAGATCAGCCAAAAACTAAAGGAGTGCCACATAGTGATATCAATGAAAAGGGCAGTTTTGACACTTGATTTTGTTAGAATGATAGGTAGAGCTGAAAAAGTATTTGAAGGATCTTTGGAACTTTGTAGGCACATTGTATGGATGAGGTCAAATTTCGAGACAACGTGTCCCAAAATTGAAGCATTGCTGCTTAGTAGCAGCAAAAAGGGAATGGTGATAGCAGATGACATTTAAGGCCCTGTTCACACCTGGTATTAACATGCAAACACAATGACACAGTGAAGAAAAACAATGAGATTCTGAAAAAGCTAATTTAATTATTTAATTTAATTTTTGGACAGGAGCTGTTATTCAGGGGACATGATAAGAGTAAAAACTGACAGGAAACTATAGATGTGCCTTCCCACTACGACCATGTTCTGTTTTTGTTAGTGTCATGATATAATGTAGAGCATGTGTTGCTAAACTTTTCAGTCTGTGATCTCAATATTGATAACCTGGGGGTTGGGGGTCCGATCACTAGATTTTGTCAACAGGTGGGGGGTTCCTTCTTGGTAGATGTAATGCAATTACTTGTCTTACAGTTAAAATGGAATGATATTTTAAAATTTGTAACATGTCATATTGTGAGAATCAATTTGCAACCTCTAACTGCTTTCTCACAACCTCCAGCGGGGGTCCCCCACATGTAGAGCAAAAC
Organism: Hippopotamyrus pictus; assembly: GCA_026781145.1. Classification (NCBI taxonomy): domain Eukaryota; kingdom Metazoa; phylum Chordata; class Actinopteri; order Osteoglossiformes; family Mormyridae; genus Hippopotamyrus; species Hippopotamyrus pictus. Next base: position 8,253,636 of record JAODLC010000049.1, read on the forward strand.
AGTAAAGCTGTGTGACCTAGGGTTGAGACCATGGGCTGAGAGATGTATACAAATATAGTCAGCCCTGCATCTTACCTGGTTTTGAACAGTCGTGATTTGGGAAACAGCTTTAACACCAAAATGCACAATTTTAAATTGGTGTGCAAAGTGCGTAAGCGTGGATTGAGCTTGATGTGTGTCAGCACACTGTCTGTTGTTCAGACATCCACTGCTCAGCTTCCTAACTCAGTTGTTATCAAGCACTGGTTTGTGGCAGTGCTGTACTCGTACTTAATGTGCATGTACAATGTAAATTTTCCCTAAACAATACATTATAATAACTACAATGCTATTTTATTTTCACATAGAATTTATATTATATAGATACAGTTCTGTAATCTAGGCATGATTTAAAGTATACGACAAGTTAGGAATAGGTGTATATGCAAAGTAAATAGGAAGATTTATATAACGGTCTTAAACATATGTGGTTTTGGAGTATCGCAGTGAGTTGTGGAGCCATTTGACCGCATAAATGCGGAAGCACGGTATTGATATTATCCTGCGCAGTATTCAAAATTAGATGACCATAAGCCCATGTTACCGCCATATGGTAAGAAAATTTTGTATGGACAAAGACCAGTTTGGACTGGGAGACGTATTATGCATTATCACAAAGATTTGGGGTGAATAACTTTAGTATTGTATAACCCTCAGTATTTCTGCTCTTCCTTGACCATGGGCCCTCCAGAGCTCAGTGTACAGAGCTTAGTGTATCTGTCGAAGTTCTTACAGTTATGTCATGGAAAATTATGGTTATAGTGGAAATTAGAAATAAACAGAATATAAATATTTAGACAAAAAAAAGAATATAAATAATATAAATGACATTTAAAGACATGGATATTAAAGTATACACAATGAAATACACTTAATCATCGGATTGGTGGGGAAAGATGGTGTAAATTGGCGTGTAAGTGGAATGTGCAATAAATAGGTGTAGTTTCAGAGTTCCCTGATCAACCAGGTTATTAAAACTACTGACAGGTGAAGTGAGTAACATTGATTATCTCATTATAATGGCTCCTGTCAATGGTGCCATTATCTATTAGGCAAGTGAACAGTCATTTCTTGAAGTTGACGTGTTAGAAGCAGGAAAAATGTGCAAGCATATGGATCTCCGAAATGGTGTGGTGTTCGTGTTATGCAATGGTCAGTACCTCCCAGAAGGTCCTGGCTATGATAGAAAAGTGTCAGAACACAGAGTGCATCGCAGCTAGCTGCATATGGGGCTGCGTAGCCAAAAACCAGTCAGAGCGTCCATGCTGACTACTGTCCACTGGTGAAAGCACCTGTCAGAACTGGACCGTGGAGCAATGAAAGGTGGTCTGGTCTGATGAGTCATGTTATCTGTTACATCATGTGGATGGCCAGGTGCATTTGTGTCATTTACCTGGGGAGAAGATGGCATCAGGATGCACTATTGGAGGTAGTGTGATGTTCTGTTTATTGTTCTGCTGGGAAGCCTTGGGTCCTAGTATTCATGTGGATGTTACTTTTTGAGACGTAAACATTGCTGCAGACCAAGTACACCTCTTCATGGCAACGGTATTCACCTGTGGCAGTGATCACACTCTGCAGGGTAATGCAGCCTGCCACACTGCAAACATTATTCCGGGATGGTTTGAGAAACATGAGTTCAAGCTGTTGACCTGGGCTCCCGATTCCCCAAATCTCAGTCCAATCAAGCATCTGTGGGACGTGCTGGACAAGCAAATCTGATCTGTGACCCCACCTCGCAACTTATTCGACTTAAACGATCTGCTGCTAACTTCTTGGTGCCAGATACCACAGAACACCTTCAGAGGTCTTGTGGAGTCCATGCCTCAAAGAATCAGAGCTGTTTTGTTAGCACAAGCAGGGCCTACACAATATTAGTAGGTGGTTATAATATTATGGCTAATTGGCGTGTGTCATGACTAGGTAAAAAAAACTTTAATTGCCTTTCACATTTCCAGTTGATCCATCAAGTTTTAGAAATCGTAGCGGTTGGGGGGTGTGGGGGGGGGGGTGTGGGAGTACATTTCTGTCATTCCAACAGCATCCTTCCTAGTTTTCTGTGTTTTGTGTGCAGTACATTTATTATTCACAGATTTATTAATCACGAGACAGAGCACTTCACCCATAAATTTTGTACGGTTCTGTAGAGTAGGGTTTCTAAGAAGGTGGCCTAAACCTGATACGTCATTTGCTTTTTTTGTTTTAATCGGAGTCCTCTATTATGAAATCCAATAAAAAGAATTTCTGTGAATCACATCATGTACTGCAGGGGACTCCAACTCTGGTCCTGGAGGGTTACTATCCAGTACGTTTTCTATTCTACCTGGCTTCTAATGAGTCACACCTGCTCATGGTATTTACCTGAGAACTAGTGTGGCTCATCAGAAGCCGGGTAGGATAGAAAACTTACTGGATAGTAGATGTACTGTCATATTTTTCTCCCTGGATTGATAGTAGTAACATTTCAAAGAATTGTTAATTTACAAATAATGCCAGTAGGAGTGTGATGTTGTCCTCTTCACATCATTCAGGTACCCAGTTTCAGTAGATTCAAAACTACTGTTGGGCTGTAGCTGTAACGAATAACCTGAAAAATTAGCACTATATTTAATTATGTGGTTTTAGCTATAGCTACATCAGCTTATTGGTGTCCGTGGTGCGACTCTATTTGTTTACTAGCTCTTGCTAACTTATATCTTTTTTTTTTTTTTTTAGAGGAAATGGGCTGGTCTCTCGATTGGTCAAGAAGTAGAAGGTAAGGGCTGATGGATGGATTTGTTTACGGATTAGACTGTTTTAAGAATGACATGTTTTTGTTCAAATCAGAAATTGCTCAGTTCAAATTGAGAATTTTTATGCACAGGTTTGCTGTCTTTGTGTCTGTGCAACCTCGCGTTTCATGCTGTAGCATTCAAACTTATAAGTTATGTTAATTTTTAATCTTAATAATGGACCCAATGTGTAGTGTTCCCAGTGCATACAGTAGTAACTTTGTACATATACAGGGTAGGACCATAATTTAGATGGTTTGTATTTTTTCTAAAAATGTCTAGTTGGGAAATGACAAGTAGTGTGACATGCAAAGTGTACAGGGCAGTACTGTTTGTGTGGGAATTGGTAATAAATAGGGGTGTAACGAGATCTCGCGGTACTACAACATGGCGAGATTTCTCGTCAGAGTGAAAAGCGTCTCGCGAAGGCACAGCAAATCAGCTGATGTAAGCATGTCAGCGCCTGTCGAAATTACTACAGTAGATGCCCCAGACACTTTTAAGTCTTTTGTGTGGCGGCATTTTGGGTACCTGGTGGAAAATATAAATGACAAAAAGGTGACAGACAAAACACGAACCATCTGTAAGCATTGTAGGAAAATAATGCCGTACGCAGGGAAATAAAACCATTTGCAGCACCATCATACAGTAGCTCTTTACTTAAATCCACTGCACCGGTAAGGAAAACATAAACAAAATGTTTTATGTTTGTTATTTATACTGTTTTATTTATATTCTATTTTATGTTCAATTGAGTAGTCAAATATGAGAGAAGCCTGTCATTTGAATTGGTGGTAAAATATTTTATGGTACTAGATATTTGTTCTGTTCTTTATTGCATATGATAACGGTGCATTATTTAGCATCTGCATTATTTAGCATTTTTTGTCTTTTAAATTAATCAAATAAAAGCCTGCTTTCCAGTAATATATTTCCTCTTTGAAGTTTTCCTTAAAATATTGTTAAAATATCGTCTCGTCTCGTTCTTGTGAACCCAATATCGTGTCTCGTCTCGTCTCGTGAGCTAAGTATATCGTTACACCCCTAGTAATAAATGAAATAAAAAGTCTATTGTTCAAGCTAGCAGACTGTTATTGGTTGAGGTTTGGGGTGTCCAAGTACTATTTGCAAATTTTTACATTTGCGGGGATGTTCCACCCCTAACTCTCGTGAATGTGAATTGATTTTTTGAATATGACTTAGTCCTCTAATCTACCCCCAGTGTCCAACTACAATTTTGACAAGTCCAGGCAGTGTGTTGGAGCCATGACCATTGAGATTGACTTCCTGCAGAAAAAGAGCACAGACAGCAGCCCCTATGATTCTGACAAGATGGCCAGTGAATTCATTCCACAGTTCAACAATCAGGCTTTCAGTGTGGGGCAGCAGGTAGGCAAGATTGCAAGAGGAAATGGCCTTGGTCATGTTTTCAAATATCCAAAAAGCATAACTTAATGATTATTATGAAGCCTGTTATTTGTTCTTCATTTTGGTTTTAAATATGAATGTTCAATGTTAATTGCTGCTGACGTTTGTTTGAATTGGGACTACTGCCAGTATTCACTGGGATTGGTTAATTTTATCCCTCACATATGTGGATTTTTTCTTGTACTCAGTATGTCTTTGAGCATTCAGGTATCTCACTTTAAAAATCCAAAGCTCATTCTGCAGTTCTCGTTTACCAGAGAGGATGCAACTGCTCTCTCTCTGATTTTAATTATAAATATTTAACTGTGCAGGCACCCAAACAAAAGCCCGTTATTCTCTTTTTGAATCAGACAGTTCTTCTTCTGGTTGCCTTTTCCTTGCAGCTGGTTTTCAGTTTTTGTGACAAACTATTTGGGCTAGTGGTGAAGGATATTGAGGCCATGGACCCAAGCATCCTCAAGGGGGAGCCAGCTTCTGGAAAGAAGCAGAAGGTACAGACGATACTATAGTATTATGTTGGGTTTCAGTGCGAGTTGATGTACTTATTTTAAATTGAGTTTTCAGTGTAACCTGGATTGCAGTGCGACTTGTTTGTATCTACCTATCTGTATACCTATAGCCCATCCTTGGCAAAATAACCTCATGACCGTGGGCCCTTGAGCAAGGTCCTTAGCTGCCAGCGTATTATTATTATTATTATTATTATTATAATTAATAATCATAATAAATAAAAACATGCCCTTACATTGCTCCATACAGCCTTTGCAGGTCAGCCTGTTCCTATGTTTTGTGCCTGTGACAAGTCCCTTAACAAAAGGCATGCACAATAAAATGGGTCCATTACGAATCTGTGCACCTTGCCGCTTAACAGAAAACACTGGTTTTAATGAATGTGGTGATGTCATACAATGAAGACTGCGATTGGTTAAAGAAGTGAAACACAAACCCCTCCCTTGTTGACCCAGGGACGTGCTGAACTCAGGAAATCAGGATTTGCTTCCGAAGTACCACTGTCTCATGCAGCTGGCCTACAGAACATGGATTTGTTGAATAGATTACCTACATGTGCAAATAATCATTCATATTAAACATAGCTGTTATGGTTAAATAGAATCAAGACAAAGTTCATTTATCAAATGCACAACAATGTACAGCAGTATATGCAGGCAATGAAATGAGTGCAGCTAATAAGTGATGCAGACAGATACAATTCTGTGAAGGGACATAAAAATATATCAAATGCTCTGAGTATCCAGTGCACCTGTAAAGATACCTAAAGTAGGGTCATCTTCTAAATTAAAAAAACAGAGACCTCCATTGTCATATGACTAAGGGAGAATAAAACAAGAAGGACTCAACTAAACCATATGTATTATATAAATCCTAAAGCCTGTGTCATAAACTGGCAAGAAGGAAGTCACACTTGAGAAAAGCTTATTCTCACCTTCATTATGCAAAGATCTTAAAGAACTCCATCAGTACCATTAAACATGGTGCTGGTACAGTCATGCTTTTGCTGGGCTTTTCATCAGCATGAAATGGAGGATTTGCAGCAGAACTGATAGATAATGATATAGTTGTATTGTGAGCAGAACGTGCTACGAAGTCCAAAGACAAGCATGACTACAAGATCACTGTAGACCTGGGTTCCCCAGTTCTTCTTCTAGAGGGCCAGAATGCAATATAGTTTGTATATGTCCCTGCTGAAACACATTCTAATCAGCTAATTACCTGGTTTAGTAGGTGTGTTTGGTAAGTCTGCAAAATGTGTTGGATTCTGGCCCTTAAGGACCAGAACTGGGGAACCCTGCTGCAGACTGCTGCTATCCAAATAACACGCAACGGCAGTTTTGCAAGGAAGAGTTTGCCAAAACTCAATATTACTTATAACTAATTATGAAATAACAAGTGTGGGTTTTGCATATATTGCTGTTATTTATAGGTTAACAGTGAAAGAGTATATCTGTTCTTTATTGTATGAATTTGTTGGAATTTTAGTTTGTAACATAACAAAACAAGCTTTGTTCAAAGCAAGGTCTTTGCTTTCCACGTCCACTGTTATCCAGGTGTTCTGTTCAATGTTTGAAACGGGCATTCAGACGTCTGGAACCGCTACTGGTTCATGTTTTGTGAAGACCTGTTGAAAGCCATCTTAATATATAGTTCTTTGTTCTACTGAGGCCACCATTTGTAGCATTGTAATTTTTAATAGTTCTTCTTGTGTTTCTGTTTTAGATTGATATTGGCCTTTTGGTAGGTAATAGTCAGGTGATTTTTGAGAAAGCGGAGAGCTCTTCCCTCACCTTGGTGGGTAAGTGGCATATCAGCTGGCACACTAGTGTTGGCCAATTTCAAGAGGGTGCATTTTGTCTTATTTGGCCATGAAGAAAAAAATCCCATTGAAATGCTGGAAATGTGGCGTGGGAAACATAAAACAACAAAGTGTAAAACTGATCATTAACCATCATTCAAGAATTCAGGAATAATACTGGTTCATTTCATTATGAAATAATATGTATATATCTGTCTTTAAAAGGTGTCTTGTAATACTGTAGCTTATAAACTATAGATATATGTCTATGCTACTATGTCTATTGTGAAAACACTAACACTTATTGTTAAAGGACTATGGTAATATGTTATGTATAATGCCTTACTGCTGTAATTTTGTTGTTGAAACCTGATTTGTGAGAAATGAATTAAAATAATATAATGTATCGCAATAAACCTACCCCTACTCAGGAAAAGCCAAAACCAAGGAGGCCCGGCAGACCATCATCAACCCTGACTGGAACTTTGAACGCATGGGCATTGGAGGTCTAGACAAAGAGTTCTCCGACATTTTCCGTAGGGCTTTTGCCTCCCGGGTTTTCCCCCCTGACATCGTGGAGCAAATGGGTGAGTCCTGAGATATCAAGGCAGACCTCTGCTTAGTCACCACAGTAGGATGTCTTCCTGACATTCCATTTGCTTTGCTGCAAAATGCTGTTTGTAGATTGTATGTTCAAGTTCAGGAGTGGATTAGAGGCATGGATAAACAATAAACTATCAATTTGAATGATAGAGCAAAGTGAAAGTTTAAACAATGTATAATTTCTTATGTTTGTCTTCAAACATATTTGAAAAATCTGAGAAAATTGATATGTTACAAAATTAGTTCATGAGAATGACCCATATGGTCCTAGTTTTATTAATTATATATTCATTTGGAGATTAAATGTGTAAATATTTATGATTGTAAGGTTTAAATATTAGGTGTAATCAATCACAATTAATCACATAAAACTAGAGTTAATCTAAATGCATAATTTATTATTACTATTATTTAATTTACAGCTTTTTATATA
>JAODLC010000049.1:8264713-8275008 GCA_026781145.1 Hippopotamyrus pictus
TAAACTAACTACCTGGGAGAACTGAAAACAAGGCCTGGATTTGGAATCGAGGTCCAGATTTGAAGAACCCTGACCTAAGGCATACTCAGCAGAAAGGAGAGTGTGATTTACTGTGAGCGTGCTTAAGGCTACTGGCCGGTTAAGTGAAATGTTTTGATTCACAGGCTAATCATGCACCCTGCTTTCAGAGATGACTGTGTAACGTGTTTGTTTGGTAATACTTGTCCTTAGGAATGACAAACAGACCAGATTTGATTGATGAAGCTCTGATGAGACCAGGAAGATTTGAGGTTAAAATGGAAATTGGTAAGAAAAATTGGAAAAACTGCTCTTGGTCTAGTTTAATAAGCTTTTCCATATTTTAGGTGTAATATGCGTAGATTTGACAGAGACCCACCAACATGCACTAATAAATTCAGATATGTTTTATAATTTTGGGACAAACAAAACTTTAGACATTAGTTGGATAACAGTAAATGACATTTTATCTTGGAATATGGAATGTGTAAGACATCTTCCATATAGGAAATGTTAGCCCAGGAGACATTAACTCTGCATGTTAATGAATTTTTAATAATGTCAAAACAACCTTTTTAGCAATCATGTTAACAGAATGGTCCTCATAGATGAAATATCTTGATGTATTTGTATGAGTGGTGCAGAACCTTTCATTTCTTATAAAGCTTTTCTATTCTACTATTACTTTCATGTACTACTCTGCCAGAATCCCTCACCACTCATCCCTTTTTAGTTTTACGGTCTTTAAAAACAAGTTTTCCATCCTCTCCTCCAGGCCTACCTGATGAAAAGGGCCGTCTGCAGATTCTTAATATTCACACGGCCAAGATGCGCGAGTTCAAATTGCTGTCCAACGATGTGGATTTGGCGGAACTGGCAACAGAGACCAAGAACTACAGCGGTGCTGAGCTGGAGGGTCTGGTCCGGGCTGCCCAGTCCACTGCCATGAACCGGCACATCAAGGTCCTTCACTCGCTCACACTGAGCTTCCTTTCAGGGTCCTTCACTCGCTCACACTGAGCTTCCTTTCAGGGTCCTTCACTCACTCACACTGAGCTTCCTTTCAGGGTCCTTCACTCGCTCACACTGAGCTTCCTTTCAGGGTCCTTCACTCACTCACAATGAGCTTCCTTTCAGGGCTGCATTCTCACAGTTTTCATTTGCCGTCACCACATTATGCTTTCTGCGCTCCCGATCGTGCCGAATATCCTGCCTTCTCCGTGGCTCGCTCACTTGAATATGTTATCAGATTAGTCCTCAGGCATCATCCAAGCCATCTTTGTCCTGTAGTACTCAACATAAATATTGCACCTTTAAACCAGAATATGTTTTATAAAATGAAAAATGCTTTAAAATGTGTTCAAATCAATGACAACTGAATGTAAATTATATATCTTATAACTTTTTTCAAAAATATTAAATGTGTAAATGTAGAAATGTAGAAACATTTATTTTATTTACTGTAGTTAATATAAACTCATGACTTACACAAATTACTGACAGTGGAAATTGCATTTTTAGGATTATGTTTAGATGTCAGTTGAATTTGAGAAGTTCTTTCTGGCTAGTTTAATAATTTACAGTAAAAGATTTTTGTTGACAGTGCAGTGATCTAGGAAAACTTTGCTACATTTTACATTTGTTTGTTTTCGGATACCACTGCTAAAACAAAACCACATAAGCTTTTGCTTTATCCGATATGCTCTGTCTTCCTGTGCAGGCTAGTACCACAGTAGAAGTGGACATGGAGAAAGCGGAGAAGCTGCAAGTCCACCGTGCAGACTTCCTAGGGTCCTTAAATAACGACATCAAGCCCGTAAGTCTCCGCTTTGACCTGCACTAGAAACCTTTGCTCCCTGGACTCCAAATCAGACTGCAGTGTTGTATTAATCATTTAATAAATCAATAGATGCTTTGAGATTATACAGACAGTCTCTGAAAATAAAGTTCTAGAAGGTAGAGCTTAATTTTTGTTGTTAGTAAAGTGCACATGTGAATTTTTCGTATGAAAATATATCCTTTCCTTGATTGATTAATCTTGGGATTCTACCTCTCTCCTTCACTAGGCTTTTGGCACCAACCAGGAAGACTATGCCAGCTACATTATGAATGGCATCATTAAATGGGGAGACCCCGTGACCCGCGTCTTAGATGATGGGGAGCTGCTGGTTCAGCAGACAAAGAACAGTGATCGTACACCTCTGGTGGCCGTGCTTTTGGAAGGTTATTGAAGACTCTTAAATACTCTCATTCTGTGCTGACATCATCACACAGAAACACTGCAATAAAGTTACAGAATATGGAAGACATTAACTGACAAGCATGCAAAATATATTTTAATAATAAGTTTTTCATAATAATAAGAATAAGTTTTATTCTGTTATGAGAGGAGAATACAAGAAGAATTCACATCTGAAATATTTTGTGAATATCAGATTGATGGTTGCTAGCTGCATTAACTGTAATAGACAGTGTAAAGATAATTTGTGCTTTTTAAAGCCAGTATTATCATTTAAGCCATTATATCTAAGAATGAAAAAGTAAAAATACGTTTGGTCAATTTAACCTGCCAAGGACCTAGATCTTATAATACTGGTGGCACAAACCACTTATGACTTAAACCAGGATTTTGACAGCAAACAGAAATGAGTTTGTTAATTTTGAACTAAAAATCATACTTTACGTAAGAGGCGTGTGGCAAGTTAATAACTTTCTGAAGCAAGATATTTCAGGATGGATAAACTTAATAATTAAAAATAATAATAATCTCTAAGGGGAAGTTAAATATTGAATCTGTCACGTGGAATCTTTTGTTAAAGGTGTTAAAAGCCAGTTGTGCAAAATGGTACGGGTGCTATAGGGAGTTTAAAGCCTTCGTCTTGCCACTCTCCTAGGACCACCCCACAGCGGCAAGACTGCACTGGCTGCCAAGATCTCAGAGGATTCCCAGTTTCCCTTTATCAAGATCTGCTCTCCGGATAAGATGATTGGCCACTCAGAGATCTCCAAGTGCCAAGCGATTAAAAAGGTGAAAGGAGTGGCCATTCCTCAAATGATCTACTTGCCTTTTGCATTCAGGAAATCAAGATAGCTTAATCCCACACATTTTTCCTGCAATGCCCCCTGAATTAGTTGAAACCAGGCTCTCACTGTGTTTGTGACAGATCTTCGACGATGCCTACAAATCACAGCTAAGCTGCGTGGTGGTGGATGACATTGAGCGTCTGCTTGGTAAGCAGGCATGAACACCCACCCGTGGTCCAGCTCAGTCTCTGGACAGAATGTTTGGCAGCTTAATGAGACTGAAGCTCTGTGGGTGTTTTACAAAAGACTGAGTAAAATCTACAACCATGGTATTAATAAAAGTCATTTTTTGTGCATGTTTCATTTAGGGTGACCGGATAATCCATGTCAGGGAGGATATTTTGAGCTACTTCTGGTTTTGCAAACTACATGAAAACTTAAAGGCTCCTGTACTTGGCTAAATAGTTCGGTTTTTCTTGGACTTTGGTATTTTTCCTTGATTGAAAGGCTCATCCAGATGTTTCACATTAGCATTAGTGACACGTGCATGATTACTAGAGACTGACCAGTCAGCACGCAGCAAGTACTCAGTGCAATGAAATTCAGGTTCTTTTAAATGAAATGGTACTTTACAAATCCTGACCTAGCTCAGTTTCTGGGATGACCTAATTCACCCTAATTCAGGCCACAGAAGAATATATATGTTTCTGTCCTGTGTACTGGAATAATGGCCTTAGGCTTGAATATAAGGGACTTGAGGCTACAAGCCCACAGAGATCTTAAATGCCCAATGGAGAACTGAATATGTACTTAATTTCATTCCAGCCAGTTTATTTTTCATTTAATTTTAACTTGGTAAGTTTTTTTGTAGTTAATCATCTGATGTCCTTTATTTGTGTCAGATCAGAAAAAATATCAAATGACATAGTAATTGTACTAAGTGATGTTTTTCTGTACTAGCAGAGTGGCTACAAAGGTGTGATCCTTTACAGACCGGAATGGTTGCTGAGTATCTGATTCAGGGATATTCGGCTCTGGGTCATTAAGAATACACACTGAATCCTTCTTTCATGTCTTCTTCCAGATTATGTTCCCATTGGGCCACGTTTCTCCAATCTCGTCCTGCAGGCTCTGCTTGTGTTGCTGAAGAAACCCCCACCTAAGGTGAGTATATTCCTGAGATTGTTACTTAAACTGCATCTTATATAGAAAAATGAGATTGTTACTTAAACTGCATCTTATATAGAAAAATTACACTTATGGCCAGTTTCCCAGTCAAGGATTAAGCCTAAGCCTAGACTAACTTTGAGTTACAATGGTGAATCTCCATTAAAATGGCAATTTAGTCCAAGACTAGTCTTAATCCTTGTTTGGGAAACCGGCCCTTAGTGTTTTGCACACTTTGCAATTCTGCGCCCATTTTATATAATTATATAAATCTTTTTATATAATGGAAAATAAGTGGAACTTTTATTTAATTTGCAGCTAACTACTAATTGTTTTTTATCTTAATATATTTTGAGGTGAATTGAGGTGCTATATGATACAAGATGTACAAAATGAAGGGGGTGGCCATTCACAATTCATTAAAATTAGACAGTTACAAGAGTCACCAGAAAACTGCTTTGAATAGTGTTTTTTTTTTATTAGTTGACCATTTTTAATGTTCAAATTTTAGTTCACAACAAGATTCACAATAACCTCTTACAGGTCTTTGTTTGAAATGAGTGTGGAATTTTCTTCTCAGCCTACAGCTACTCTAATTCTGTAAAATGGAGAGAATGACAGAACAATTGGGCTTTCTACTTAACAAAAAATGAATTGGAATTAAATTGTCATTTAATTTCTTTTAGTGGTGAGCAAATTGGTTAAGGTATGTGATGTCATTTGTATTAAGAAAGATATTTCAGCTATAAAAACATTGTATTTGTTTGTAGTTTCAAAAACTAATTTGAAATTATGTAAGTACTCTGGATGTTGTGATTTTTATTATTTCTGCAGGGGTCAGTATTAATTACAATATTGATTTTAAAAAGAAATGACTTACATTTACTCCAGCCATTCAGAGGCAAACAGATGTATTCCATACTCTCTGTAGGGACGTAAGCTGCTGATCATAGGAACGACCAGTCGGAAGGATGTGCTGCAAGAGATGGAGATGCTGGATGCTTTCAGCACCACCATTCATGTTCCAAACATCTCAACTGGGGAACACCTGGTCGAGGCCTTGGAGGTACAGTGACAGCACGGATGGAGAAGCGAGAGAAAAGATAATTATGGAGAACAAACGGAGGAAAGAATGTGATGAAACAGGACATTTATTCTTTCAGGGTTGAAGTTCACTTTTTAACTTAGATACTATAGCTAAAGAATGCAAAAAAACGACAGCCTGTTACTGTTTTAACAGAAAAAAATACATTTTTTATCAGTATTTCAAGTGAAGTTACTACCTCAGGGATAGGTTTCTTTTTGTGCCTTTTCTGCTGACTGTATTCTCACAAACTGAAGTTATCTTTTGCTGTAAATAACTTTACAACATCTCTTCCTTAAGTTTATGTTTGTTGCTAATAGCAATGCATTTAACGCCACAGAGGATCACATGTTCAGTGCTGCGTGTTCAGTTCCTACCTCCAGCTGTGACTTTTTATCTGCTTCCTCCTGCAGTCCAAAAGCATGCATTTAGGCAAATCAGCATCTCGAAAATTCCCTGTAGTGTGCGATGCTGCGTGTTTGATGTTGCTACACTGCACCAAACTGAATACAAAATACCCCAGCCTTATTAGTATGGCAATTAAACAATCTTGAACCTTGAATCTTCTTTCTGTCTCTGACAGCTGCTTGGCAGCTTTACAGACAAAGAGAGGGCCACCATTTCACAGCAAGTTAAGGGCAAGAGAGTGTGGATTGGCATCAAGAAGCTGCTGATGCTTATCGAGATGTCCCTCCAGGTGCGGTTCACGTCATTAAATCCTTTGTAAAGCCTTGTCATTTTTCCATGATCCACAAAACATTTTGCCATGGACACAGACAAGCCTTGCCACAGGCATGGTTGTCTGTGCATGAACAGGTTGACGATCCTTGGTAATTAGAGTTTGTTACAGTGTCTGAATTTCAGCATGAACAGTATGTGATATGCTTGGTTTTCAGATGGACCAAGAATACAGAGTTGGCAAGTTTTTGTCTCTGCTCAAGGATGAAGGCACGTGAGTATTTCCTATCACCTCTTAGATCCTCAGCTTACTATAACTCATTGCATCTCCATTCATAAATGAATTCTAGATCACCAGTTGAATTTTCTCACTCATATGTCATCAGTTCATCACTTCCTCTCCTGTATTTTCAAAACTCAATTACCTCACCACCTCCATAAATATGTTATGAATAATGAACAACAGCCTCTCCAATGCTACAAAGTTACTACTATGAGTAAAATGTCATCTTGTTACAGTCCTGTGAAAATGAAAATGATCCATTATTTGCCGTTTTCAGAATTACAGGTACATTTGAATGATTCTTTTTGCATATCCCTTTTTATTCTGTTCTGAAACATACACTACACAGAAATATACATATACGAGAGCAAAGATTGGGGTCTGAGTGCAGGTCAGGCTATTTATCTGCCACCCCTGAAGTAATCCTGAATGTTAAGGGCCTTGCTGAAGGGCCCAGTGGAGATGTAACTATTCATCTGAGTCCAGGCTTTCATCTGGAAACCTTCCCATAATGGGAACAGAGCCTTAAACTAATGACTCACACACTCCCCCCCTCCCCCCCTCCCCCCCCCTCCCCAAATAAGCCCACTCTTGAAATTTTTTCTTTTCATGGAAAGTTTTGCTCGTTCCTGCATGCAGAATTCCTCTAACTGCGTGATGCTGGAAGGGTTTCTTCCATGTACTGCGTCTCTTTCAACTCCTGACACAGCATTTCAGTTTTATTACTATTTGGACTTTGACTTCGGCATTCCAATATTGTCCGTTTCTTTGTTTTGAGCCGCTCTTTTCTAGATGCCCTTGTATGTTTGTGCCCGCTATCATGTTAAAAGAACCATTTATTCAGCTTTTTTTTATGGACGGCCCCACATTCTTCTCAAGCACTCTCTGGTATTGTGTTGAATTCGTAGTGGATGATGAGTTAGCTAGGCCTCGAGGCGTTAAAGCAGCCCCAAACCAAAACAGTTTCACCATCATGCTTAATGAGCATGAGGTTCCTTTTCTCAAATACTGGGGGGGGGTGGTTGCTGAGCTAGTGCAAGAGGTAGAGCGATATTGTCCAGAAATAGTCAGGCTTACTTCAACGCACAGCACAGGATCTGGAACCAAACTCATGGAGAGGGACCGGACTCTATGCCACTCTAGAATTGCTGTGGGTGAGAGGCTCCGGGCAGGTGTGGGCCTATTTGGTTTAGTGCCAGTACATTGGAGTTCATCCCGGTGATTGAGAGGGTCTCTGCCCTTTGACTTCAAATTTGGAGGGAGGCACTGGAAGATGCCCCCTTTGGGAATCCCATTGTTGTACTGGGGAACTTTAGCGCTCATGTGGGTAATAACAATGAAACCTGGAAGGGTATGACTGGGAGGAATGGCCTGCCTGATCTTTGATTTTTATTTATTTTGTTTTAGCCACAGTTTGTTCATAACAAGCACCATGTTCAAGCCCTACAGTACTCATAGGTGTACCAGAGTGCCCTTTAACAACACATTATGTAATAACTCTGCATTATGTTATAACCTAACAAAATGTAACAAATTTTCCTCACATATTGTGGTATTATTACATAATGCATTGTAATACCACATAACAATGCATTATGTAATAACTCGACAAAATGTAAGAAATTTACAGCTTACATTATAATTTTATGTTGCAACATTAACCTATTATTCATTATTATTATTATTATTATTATTATTGAAAACACTTTCTGAGGGGGAAGTTGTTGCAGTGATACATAGGTATTTCCTGGCCAAGACAGACAATCTTGGATATTGGCCCTTGTGTTCTTTCCACCAGACTAAGGGGGGGCATCATCACTGTCAGTGTTTCTTGTGAACAGGTACGAACCTATAGCTCTATGTCAACATCACACTCTGTAGAAGAAGCATCAGATGGTGCTGCTGCCACGTTACCCTGTGCCGATTTGAAAAAGCTCTCCAAGGTCTTTCTCTTCTTTTCTGCAGAGGGCAGTGCAGTGCAGTGCAGGCTGTGCGGTGCAGTGCAGGCTGTGCAGTGGGGGCAGTTGTGGGAAGAGTTTGCTTTAAAAAACGGAAACATCACAAAAATATCTTGATACACTATACTTGAAAACTAAATATCTCAGCAGTTAAAAACCAAGATGGTTTAGTGAAATCCAATTTCCAAATTTTTATGCAACTGTAAAAAATGTAGCTGAATGTAAATTATTCTGTTGGACAAATGTTTCTTGTAACGATATACGGACAATAGCAGTAGTAGTCATCTCAGTAGTCTGGCCTTAACAATGGCTTTGTTGTCCTCGCTGACATAGTCCAGTTTAAATCGTGGCTATGTTGAGGAGGTCTTGAGTGTTTGGATCACTGTATTTTTTTTTAAGGTAATGCAGGATTTTTGACTTCAATGATCGTGTAAGATCCGTGTCATCTTCCTGCACTGCCATTATCAATAGCAGTTTGCTGTTCAAGGATCCTCTGGACCATAGCGTGTCGGGATCTCCATCTTGTTGGGCACTCAGTTTTCACCTGGTGTTCAGGTAGGTTGAGATCCTGTTGGGCAGCAGTAAGCCCCACTTCCAGCTGTGACTGAAGTAGGCCACAAGCTTTGTCCAGCGAGCCATAGCAGGTCAATCTCGGAATCTTTCATTGCATACCCTACAAATAAAATTACTCCTTGTTATAAACTTCAGTAAATCATTTAACATTCCATACACTTTCTTGCACTGAGAATGCTAAAACAGCAAATATAATATACAATGGAGTGAGCCAAGCAAAATTTATTTTCAGGATAAGCTTGTGTGTGCTAACACTTAAAGATATTAAAACATTTCTATATATAATTCAAGCAGTAATAATTAAAAGCCACACATTAAAATTTTTAATGTAATTTCAATTCAAAGGTGTTAAATAGACCCATTCAACCTTTTTTTTTCTTTTCTATTATCCTGCTTGCATTTGGTTAAGACATGTTTATAAACATACAGCAGCTAATGTGTGGTTTGTTATTTGTTTTTTCAGTCATGTCATTGTATAACTATAATTGAATCCTTAGAAACATTAAAGCACATTTTTCTGATTTAAATGAATATTTTAAGATTTTACTTTGTGGTTAACTGTAATACAAAAATCACCTATGGCCAAGTGTAGCCTATGGGCAATGTTGTTTAGGGACATTGTTTTTACGAGATTTGGACCACTGTCTGTGGTGATGCACACCATTTTTTCCTCATCCAAATACCAGGAGTTAAGACTCTACTTCAGTCCTTCTGCCAGTTCCTCCCTGGTGTGATCGGCTGGGAAAAATGCTGTCTGTAGACACTGGCTTTTCATGTTGAAGTCACTTGTTATGAAATGCAGTGTGAGGCTTAAGTACGGCTCCATAGTACGGCTTGACCAGAGGTCTGTTTTTGCTGTGAAGTTTTGCACAGTTTGCTGTTCTTTCTCGACTGTCAGTCGACACTGGTTGTAAAGACTAGGTAAGGCATCAGTTGAAAAATATTTGCGAGAGGGAAGAGAGTAGCGCTTGTCTAGAGTCTTTACGATTGCCTTAAATCCTTCATTTTCAACTATGCTGATTGGAGCCATGTCTTTAGCCAAATGATAGGCGATAGCGTTGGTTATATCTTTGTGCCGCTAGGAATTTGAAGAATATGGCGATGCACCGTGTAACGTCTGATTTATGGATGTTTGTGTGGTCTTCCGACTGGCGCTTTCAGATGTGGTTTCTTGTCTTTAATGGCTATCTCCTACTGTGTTTTGTGGTGTCTTTTTAGGTGATTGTAGAGATTGGTGGTGTTACGTCACGGTGCAGCACCGATGCTAAAGCGTTGCTTACAGATAACAACACATTATGCATGGTCATCAAGTTTAAAGCCGTAATAGTTTCATACCGGGGATTGAGCTCCTTTCTTCTGAACCAGTATATCGGCATCTTCCCCGTCGCTACCGGCATTCTCCGCACTGGTGTTCATTCTGCTTTTGGTAACAGTTTACTTAAAGTCTGTATGCGTAATGCATTATAGATACCTTCATAATGCATTATAATGCATTCATAAAGTATTATAA
>JAODLC010000049.1:8298752-8315035 GCA_026781145.1 Hippopotamyrus pictus
TATATATATCCTTATTAGCTAGAAATTTTATTCAATTATGTGACAAGGGGGAACCTATTTCATCCCTCATTATTAAGTGTTCCTACTTTTCTGCTCAGTGTAGTACACTCTGGCCACCTGATCAGGGAATTACAGAATGAGGCTTGTGTGTGTGTACATATGGGTTCCTTATACATATGTAATGTGTGTATATATATAAGGAACCCATATGTAATGTGTGTGTATATGTATAAGGAACCCATATGTAATGTGTGTGTATATGTACAAGGAACCCATATGTAATGTGTGTGTATATGTCAGTGCCAGGTGAAGGTGTGAGTAGCTTCTGGAGTACCTTGGGTTAAAGTTTGCTTGGGATTCATTTCCAGTGGGATTCAAACCCATGATAATTATATATTACAGCGGGAAATTCAAATTTTTTGACTGGTACTGTTTATAGAGATGTGTTTTTGCTCATGGAAGTCAGTATATTGTGTTGTATGAGTTCTCAAGATTAATCCTTATTTTGAACTGAACTGATCCTTCATTTTTTTGCCCATGGCTTTGGGTTTTGAGTAGAACTTCGTTGTGAAGGCGGATGACCTGGAGCAGATTTGCGAGTTGGGTCGGGGGGCCTACGGCGTAGTGGACAAGATGAGACACGTCCCCAGTGGCCTGATAATGGCTGTGAAGGTGAGCAGCAGTGGGCAGAGGCATCCTCCAAGACTGCTATAGACCTCAGTGCAATATTAGAAGTGCCCTTTATATAAAATAATCAAGGTGTTTCATTTTTTTACAGGCATTTTAAAAACTTTTCAGGTGTGTATACAAAAAAGTACGCAAAAAGTACACAATCTTTGTAAAAGTAGATCTTGGTTGATTTTGTTGAATATGATTTGAATCGTTGGAATAAGGGACAGTACTGCCTTCTGTGGTGATCTTGACAGACCAGTTAACCTGTGGGAATTTCACAGCGATCTCACCACAGGGGCATCACCAATCCTTCATGCCCTTTTTTTCCAGAGAATACGGGCCACCGTGAACACACAGGAACAGAAGCGCCTGCTGATGGATCTGGACATCTCCATGAGGACGGTAGACTGCTTTTTCACGGTCACTTTCTATGGAGCACTCTTCAGAGAGGTATATCACAGGCGCTGCTTTTTTGGTAGTATGTTAAAAAATGCCTTAAAAATCGTCCCCTTGAAACTATTCTTTTGGTGGAGGTGAATGCTGTGCTCTGCCTCTCTTGGCTTATCCTGTTGGATCTTTCAACCATCACAAGGGCGATGTGTGGATCTGCATGGAGCTTATGGACACATCTCTGGACAAGTTTTACAAGCAGGTGATTGACAGGGGCCTGACCATCCCAGAGGATATCCTGGGCAAGATCACGGTATCTGTAAGTGGCTGCCAACTTATTGCTGCTGATTGCCAGAAAGCTTTTTTTTGTAATAAAGCCAGGGGCAGACGTATTCCACTGTCTGATTTGATGAGGTGTCCTGAAAAGGGTTGGTGAATGACATGAGTCTTCTGTGATACATCTCTCCCTGACTTTGATATGAGAACCTGTGCCTCTAGGATGAGATGATTACTGCTTTCACGGTGAACCATTGTAAAATTCTTGACAGTTAGTATTACCATTTCAGATTTTAATTACCATTAAAACTGTGGTTGATTGCTGCTCTTTGAAAAACTCTTGGTAAATACTGTCCAGCATCAATCAAAGTGAGCAACAGTCTCCCCGTCACAAGCCCAGCATACAATGTGGGTTTGTTTTGTGTCAGTGAAGACATGGCAGAAGGCAATGACAGCACTATGTAGATTTTTAATGCTAATACACACTTTGATTCATTTGCTTACCAGAACAGCACAGACGTGCTCTCCTTTGACTTGTTTGATTACCAGAACAGCACGGACAAATTTATTTGATATATTTGCTTTCCAGAACAGCACAGACATACTTGCCTTTGATCTATCTGATTACAGCTCTGTGATCTGTTCACCAAAGGTGGAGTTTAGATTATAACTTTGTTTTTAAAGTAGTAATTTAGCAGTAAATTGAAAGTTTCTATTTATGTAGTTTTTTTACAGCTGGGAAGATGATCATGGCATTATTACATTCTATTATATTTTTATATTTATGATATTTAAAAGTGAATGTGTAGATTATGTAGGGATGGTGTGTAATTGTGGGCACCACTGGGGAAGGGGTAATTTTTCATAGATTGGCTCCCCACCTCTGATTTCCTCGCTGTATGCTTAGATTGTAAAGGCACTGGAGCATCTGCACCGAAATCTATCCGTGATCCACCGAGGTAAGAAAATGCCAGCTCTCTCACCAGTGGTCATTTGCAAAGACAGACTGTTATTAGTGATCTATGTTGCCAGTACAGTGATATATGCTTGTTTATTCCACATTTGTTTTAGGTTTCTTTGCAAATAGAAGCTGCTCATGACCATATGGTAGCTTTTGGTCTAAAATATATTTTTGCTTGCAGCTAGTCTGGTGTTAGCCTTCCCTGACAGCTCTGTTTATGCCCTCTCCAGATGTGAAACCTTCCAATATTCTCATCAACACTCAGGGCCAAGTGAAAATGTGTGACTTTGGGATCAGCGGCTACCTGGTAGACTCTGTCGCAAAGACCATGGACGCTGGGTGCAAGCCGTACATGGCTGTGAGTAGGGCTACTTGATTATGACCAAAATCATAATCACGAATATTTTGGTCAATATTGAGATCCTTAAGACATTGGAAATGTTATGTGTTTATTGAACTTTTTAAACAATGCCTTTTGTCAGTGGATTTCCTTGAATTCTATAAATCGACCGAGAAACAAATATGGAGCTGGAAAGGAGTAACTTAGAACACAAAACAAAATGGGAGCAACATTGCGAAAATGTGGCATAATTATTGTTTTATCTTGATTGTTTTGTTTTGATAATCATTGGAAGCCGAAATCGTTATTGAAATTACAATCTGATGAATTGCCCAGCCCTAGCTGTGAGTTTACTGAGCTTGGGGGAGGGCCATATTTTTGGGGCAGTGAAGAGATTATCAGGAGCCCTGATTCTGCTGAGGGTGCTGACAGAATATGGGGTCTAATCTAGTGTTGTTACTGTTCTTTAGCCTGAGAGAATTAACCCAGAGCTGAACCAAAAGGGCTACAATGTCAAGTCTGATATCTGGAGTTTAGGCATCACAATGGTGGGTATTTTAGTCTCGCTGTATCTTTTTTACACTCTATATCCAAGGTTACATTGTTATATTGGAGTGTTACCAGAAGTGATTTTTCATTTCAACCACACACACAAATGCATGGATGAGACAGCAATTGTTTGCTATGTTTATCCTTGTCTATATGCCAATAATATGAAATAATATGATTAGATCTGTTCTTTGTAAATATTCTGCACATTTGCCTGTATGCTAATATATATTCCAATTAGTGAATGCAATTTTTGTTGAAATGCCCCTATATCTTTGGCCCCCAGATCGAGCTCGCCATCCTGCGTTTCCCCTATGACTCCTGGGGCACACCCTTCCAGCAGCTCAAGCAGGTGGTGGAGGAGCCGTCACCCCAACTGCCTGCCGAGTGCTTTTCCCCTGAGTTTGTGGACTTCACGTCTCAATGGTGAGTCGCTCATTCAGCTTCTGCTGACGTGATGAATCCAGAACCTGGAGCCTGTCGAATACAGGTGCTGAAAAGGAGGAACCAGTGTCATCTGTCGAATGCAGGTGCTGAAAGGGAGGAACCAGTGTCATCTTCTAAAGTTTCTGTTCTTCTTTACCAGTTTCAGTTAAAATGCTTGTTGATATACTAATACACCTAATATACAAAGGGATTTAACGGGAACAGAAAACATTTGCTGGAACTCCCAAATGCCACTGGAGATTGCAAGCAGCTGGCCTTGGGTCACATATGTGTATGTGATTAGGGGTTACATTTTTGTTGAGTTGATGTGAGTTGAACTTCTGGGGAATGAGGAATTTTCAGTATAAAGGAGTCCTCTAGGTCTCCAGGAAGCGCTAATTTTTCCCATCTCTTAATAACTAATGGCACTTTTCCACTACCACCAAAAACCTAGCCGTACACAAGCGGAACCGTGAAATGATGTGAGGGGTAGCCGTGCTATAGCCATGCTGACACTCACTAACCATGTTCACTAACAGGGTCAAAGGCATTGCTAAACTGAGCCATAATACAAATTTACTCAAGCAAATACTAATTCTGCTAGCATTTGATGTTAACATATCAGGTGATTCTCACAGACGTGATGGTGGAAATTAGCACTTATTAAATCATGATTCACCGGTTTTACATCACTGTTGCTCTCCAAACCTGGCAACACTGGGCTGACCCTTCTGCAGTGGAAAATCGAAGCCAGGTGGGACAGCATGGTAACACGTTTATCTTCATGGTATGAGTTGGGTCCGGCATGGTTCCTGGGTGCCAGTGGAAATGCCCCACAACAGTCATTCTTAACTGTCCAGGATGTAACAGAGAGCAGTAACAATGGAGGTAATGACTTGTGTTCTAGGATTTAACCATATTTCCATAAGCAAGTCATGCAATTTTCAACTGCTCTGATGCTCTTGAACCTGCATTGATATTTTGTTCACTTGGTCTTTTCACAATGTATTAAGTATAACGTTGCCTTATGATATTGCCTTACTGAAGATCTCCCTGTGATATGTCTCATCTGAGTGTTTTACCCCATTTCAGTTTGAAGAAGAACTCGAAAGAGAGGCCAGCTTACACCGAGCTCATGGTGAGTTTTGAACACAGACTTGAACTTGCATAAACCTTTATTTGTTCCTGAGAAATCAGTGTGTGTAAGTAATTCAATGCATAACAACATCTGTTTAAAAGTGCCTACTCTCTGTGAAATCTTTTAGTTTTTATACTGTTTTAGTTTTTGTAATTAGTTTTTATTCTGATTGTTTTTCGTTGTATAATTGTGTACGGTGTCCTTGTGTGCTCTGAAAGGCGCCTTTAAAATAAAATGTATTATTATTATTATTATTATTATTATCTGAACCTGTGGATCAGATCAGATGCATCTCTATTAAATGGTCACTAGTGGGTAGACTTGTTCTCTTTTTATAGCCATTTACATTTGAATGGTGAGGATTTGACTGTAAAACTGTTTCACTTATGCTGGTTTGTCATGATGCAACATTTGTGTCCTAAATCTAACTGCTACTTTCTTGCCCCATTGCAGCAACATCCATTTTTCACACTTCACGACTCAAAAGAGACAGATGTATCCAGCTTCGTCAAGGTTGTTCTTGGTAACTGAAAGTGACGGTCCCTGACTGCCCATGGGACCCCTGGCAGGCTGGACACCTATGCCAATGCTTCGATACACCTGGGCCCCCGGGTACTGCCCAAATAACTTCTGAGGGATTGGGCACTATGCCAACTCACCAGTATTCTGGTTGTCAGGCATTACCCATGTGACCTTTGAAATACTGGGCACCTCTGCCAATCCACCAATTAGCAAACACTTGGGAGTTCTGCAGGATTATCGGGGTAATACTTCCTTGGACGCCTGCTCTTTACTCGCTGCTTGGTCCCCGTATTACCAACCGATGAGTATTGAATCATGAACAAGATGGAGGACTTACAAAAGGGATGGGGGCTTTCTTTATGGAAACTAGATGTTACTATGATAACCCTGTCACTCAGCCTGGTTGGATTTGTACCCTCTAATAGTAATTCCAGTTTCAGTTGGCCTTCATGCAGTGAGTTTGCCACTAAACCACTAAAAGGGATCAGTAATCAGACCTACTTCATGCAAAGAAGATTAACATTTGAAGTATCATGAGTGAGACACAGTGACGCACAGTGGGTAGCCTGATAGCCTCATACTGGCATAGCTGGGGTTTGATTCTTACCCTGGGTTGTTTGCATGTTCTCCCCCTGTTTCCATGGGTTTCCACCATTAGGTTAGGTGAATTGCTGTCTCTAAATGATCTGCTATGTGTGTGAATGTGTGTGGATGCCCAGTGTCCCATGCAGGGTCTCCACTCCCATGTACCCTCTTTTTCCTATGGTAAGTTCCACCTCACCATAACCCTATACTGGATAAGCCACAGTTGAATGTGGGTTGATAAACATATATTCTCCTGGGAAAAAGCATAAACACTAGTGCATGTATGCTTATCTTTATAATTTGTCCATATATGGGCAGAGTCATGTGATGGGACTGATTCCCAACACAGAAATACTGTTCAGATAAGCGTCTGTTTGGACAGACCAAGTCAGTCATGAGCAGAGAGAGGATTCAGGCGGCCATCTGCACACATGCCATGTGAAATGCCAAAAGGGCTGGACCATGAATGTGATGCAGAAGGAACCCGTTCAACTTGTGGATCAACCACAGAGCCTGAAATGACACGACTGCACCTCAGTCCCCATGCTGATTACATACTGGAGATGCACTGATTGAAATTTTTTTGGCCGATTCCGATTTCTGATGTTTTTGCAAGTGTGACCTGCTGATGGTGATTTTCTTTCTAAGAACTACAATTGGCATCATATACAAACAAAAATCAACTTTTCTTCAATGTAAAATTTTATTTTCATAATAAAATAAATTGTTAAACTTTACAATTTCCTCCAAACTGCAAGTTTAGGATTTTCTCTCATTTAAACAAGTCAGGAAACAAGAGATACAAATTAACTGATAATGAGCTGTTGTACCCCCAACTTTATCTGACGTGTTTTACTTTAGCAAACAAGAGCAGGTGCAACAGATTTAAATAAAACAAATGTCATTTACTTAAGTAATTTTCAAGTATGTTTTAATTCACCGGATAATTGACCTTTTTCTCTTTTTTACTCGTCTTACAGTCCATAGGTTACAAACCTCAAAATTAAACTGAAGAGTGCTATACTCTTCCAAATAATAGATGCAGGGTAATATTACTAATACCAACATCGCATGTTATGCACATACAATTCTTACATCATTAGTAAGCTAGATTAAGATCAGGCTTCTTCATACCTTCCCACTGTACCGACATTATATTGCAGGGGGTTAAAGTTTTGCTAAAACATTTTTACTCTGTCATAGGAAAAAAACCTTAGCTAGCTTTGCAATTTTAATGATTATTCCTTTTCAAGAGTATATGCCTAATATATATTTAATAATCGGTTTAGAATTTACCTCCGATGTGTCACCACGTTTTCGTGGTGGTTCCCCCATAGTTTACTTTAGCTTTACAGTACATGTATTACAAATTGCAAGCTTTGTGTCGTCTTCACTCACACACAGTGAAGAGCTTCCACACTTATGACATGTTAGCATGTGGCTATGAGTGATCACATGGCTGTGAGGCTATTATCTACACCGCTGTGCATATGACGTGTGGTGCATGCGTAGAGCGGACCGGTTCGGTGTCGGAAATGCATGAGATCGGCTGGTCTCTAGTCCGGGTGGAGCACATTGGAAAAACAGCCAGTTCTGGTCCCTGGATGATTGATTGGTGCATCTCTATCACATACGCCTCTGTCTTTCCACCCCTTAGGGAACCATGCTTGCTCTTCCAGTCCTTGCATTCATCAGTCTGAATAGCTGAGAACAGCTAGAGTGACTTGTGTGTTATTGGCAGTGCGATAACATGAGCAGTTCTTTCTGTTATGTGCGTCTGTGTGTCTCAGATTGACCTCCCACACTGCTAGGGGGTGCTGTGTTAAAAGTCAAGAGACGGAGTGCGACTGTGAACTTCTGTCGTTCAGCCGTAGGTTAAGCTGCTCTGCATGGATGCCGTAAGTGAAGATACTTGACTGATATACTGTATTGGTGCGACAGCAATATGAGATGTAACAATGCGCAGAACAGATTCAAGTGAACTTGGCCAAATTTCTATCCCTGAAGCTTATTCGCTTAAAGGTCCATCACAAGTACTTTCTGTGCCGTAACTGTCCATTCCCTTGTGAATATCAAAGATATTTAAAGGTGCCCAGCAAATGCAGGTGAACTGTAGGCTTTGTGTAAATGTATTTGATTAGAAGCACATGTGTTGTTACAGCCAGTACATACACTGGTAAAAAGTGCCACAGCCACTGACCCATGGTCAACGAAATTGATGTATAGCTCTGATGTTTAGACATGAAAATTGTAAACCACCTCACGCCAAATTTCCTCTCGTCTTTTCCAAAAAGTGTGTTGCCCCATTTTCTGAGAGAAACTTTTGCAACCGCAAACTCGAGTCCGTGCTGTGGGCTCTCTGTCTTGTTCAACAGGTCAGCATGGCCATGTCATTTCCGGCTTCCTCCTGGAGGGGCCGTTAAGGGTGCAGGAGCATGCAAGCATAAAAAATGTACTTCCTATTGGAGTCCTTTTGCATTTCTATGGCTGCTCTCTGAATGTTAGCCACATAACAATGAGTATATTTGACACTGAGTTGTATTTCGGAGGAGCTGTTATTTTTAAGTATGTGGTCTATTTCCTTTAGGCTTGGGTGGTGGCAGTGACCTGTTTGGTGAGAGCCTTGCAGCAGGACTGTCTGTACTGCCGCCTTACCTCAGTTTCACTTGTTACAGACTGGCAGTTGTTTAATGGACCATGTGTGCTCTGGCTGAGGTCTTCAGGACAGTGATCTACTTAACACTGAACTTCTAGGTACTATGAACGAACTAATATTCTTGCACTGTTTATGTTACTTTGCAAATCTCAGCCACTTTGCTATGAGTGGGGACTGAATGTCATTCTGTGTCCAGAGCATTTCTTAGCAGAGTCATGAGAAATGTTCAAAGATGGAACCTTCTGTTCCGGGCTTTGCCTATTTAAAGGGCCTTGTAATATCTCCCCACCTTTCCTCTTTTATCTGTAACTCCCTCCTTTCTCTTCAGTGCCTTGCTGATAGGTTTCCACATGACACCCCCCAGAATTAGATCTGACCTTCTCCGTATTCCGTATCGCAGACTCTTATGCCTCAAATTTTCACCCCAGTGTTTGACTCCTACTGATCTGGTCACTGAAGATGGCAGGTTCACGTACCTGGAGCTACATAGAACTCTCCTGTGGTGTGGGATTTTGGGGGCGGAGCGAGGATCCTGTGACAATTGAGGTCTCAATGATAATGCTGTGGTTTTTTTTTTTCTTTCCCCTCAGTACCTTATTTGGAGCAAGTCAGTTCTGGGTCCTACACAGCTTTGGACCAAAGCTTAATGCGCAACCTGTTGTGTGAAACTAATGTGAAAATCAATCTTTTTTTTTAACCCATCTGTGAAGATAGCTGTATGCAGACGCCTCCAGTATAATCTTAATATACAGCAAAAACCGAATAACACTGTTCTTTATGCTACAATTGCAAAGTCATGTCTGTGATGGCTGCCGGTATATTAAACACTGAATTTAAATTATTTGAAATTATGTTCTGTACTGTACTGCTGGACACAGCATTGCAAATGTAGTTTTAATTTTGATTCAATTACATTTTGATTTGTATGAGTTGGTCTGCAGTGTTATTTTTCTCACTATTCATATTGCAGCATTATTGAAGGTTTCAATTGAAAGTTACCTTTTATTTGCTTTGTTGGTGTTGGAGAATAGTTACTTTCAAAATGTTTCTATCTTTTAATACAACATGGTTGATAAAAGCTTGAATGACTTTCTTCATTTGGTGTGTTTTTCCATTTTAGTTTTTTTTTATTTAGTTTTTAGTTTAGATAAATAGGTAATATAGATATTAGAATTAAATTGTTAAACTTCTTATACATACAGCAGCAAGAACATAGAGCACAAGTAAACAACATACATTAGTGCAAGACAGACAAAGTGCAAAAACAGAACAGACAGTGCAATCTAATTTAAAAATCTGCAGTACAAAAAAACTGAAAAGCAGAATATTATAGAATATCAAGGAAGTAAACATTAGGAATGGTGGGATGGTATATGTGGAATTTAAAAAACAGCTTTTTGTTATGGCTGGGATAGGGAGTGGAAATACAAGCATGTTTCAACTTGGTTTCAAACTGCGAACCTTTCGGCTGTGAGTAAACATGATAACCACACCCTATGGAAACCAAAGATTGGTACTTTTAAATACCTACCAGTGCTTCAACGGACCTCCAGTGGATAGTGCATTTACTTAAAGCCCCTCCCCCCATCTCTGCTTATAGACCTGTTTTCATTTTGCAGTGGTCGGGTTCCAGAAAACCCCTAAATGGTGTGAAATACTAGCTTGTGGCACATCTCCAGTGTCCCTGGAGATGTGCCAAGATGGTGTTTGTTAGTGTGACTGAATGTTTCTCTTTGTGGCTTATCAAGCAGCTGGTTCCTAAGGATTTGTCATAGTGTACCATACCTGTTAAAACCTATAACCTGTTTCATTGGTAGCTAATCTGTCACACATGATCATGCATACCTGTACTGCGGTTAATGGGGAATAAGATTCATTGGCTATGAGCATATCTTCCAGCTTTTTGAAAACACTGTAGATAGTCCAAGCAGTTTAGTTGTGCCTTTTTGATGGATTGTTGATTTTGTACAATACAAATAGGTCAGCTTATGTCTTTTTCTTTTTTTCTTCATGTGCTGTATCACAAATGCACATAACTGATATTCTGGGTTGCAGGGCCTCTGAAACCTATCCTGGAGGCCCTGGGCACAGGAAATAACCCAGGACAGGGTCCCAACTCATAACACCTAACACTTAACCCTTAAAAAATAAATAAATAAATAAATAAATAAATAAATAAATAATAAACGAAGAAAATAATTGAATTCCAGCAGCTCAGGTTTGTTCCATTTTGGTGTCCTTTAAGGGGAGCTTTAAATAATTGGCTAAGCATGGGGGTAGAGAGCATCTGTGCTGATGATGCATGTTTTACCTGGTGGCTTTGGGTCCCATGAATGATGTGTGTTTGGAATGGTGTAGGTGGTCGGGTGTCAATGCACAGGGAAGCTGACAGGACCTGACAGCAAAATGATGCTCTACCCATTGTGTATGGAGTGGGAATAAGGCAAGCTAAGGGGGAGGCTGATGTCTCCCCATTCAAGCTACCAGAATTCAGTTGTATACTGTAAATTGGTGACTGATCAATAGGTGAGGCACTCTGACAGGAGAAAAGTGGAGGCTGTGAGTTCCTGTTCGCCAGAAACTGTTTTTGTTTACATGTTCTAAAAATAAGACTGCTAGATTGTGCAGTCCACATGGTTCCTCGAAGATAAAAGTTGCAGTGATGTCTTCCTCCGGTTTCATAAATAGGTTTTAGTTTTGATGTCACTTGGTGTACATGCCCCTTGTGTCCCGAGTATTTTCATAGGTCCTTGTTTTGATAGCCAGATATTCCAGAGTTGGATAGCCGGTGATTATGACGGCCGGTGAAGTCTGGTTTAATTTTATCCAGAGGGGATGCCAGCATCCTTTTAAACTTCATAATAAACTCTATGGTCATGTGGTTACATCATCCTGAGTCATGGGACCAGGGTCCAGAATCCAACAGAGGTGGAGTGTGGGACCACCAAGCGAAACCAGCCAGGGTCCATCATATTTGGTTGTATGCTTAAGTCTCTCAAGCACTTGGAAGAACCAGGGAAGGGAAAGTGGCCAAATTTGGATGCCTATCAGCCCCTTATAGCTTTTGCATCAAGGTTCTTAATATTTCAAGATTGGGTGTAGGCTGTTGGGTATGTTTTATATTCCAGCCAAAAATTGCCCAGTGAACTCTCTCCAAAATGGTAACAGTATGTTTGAATTCATTTTATTTATTTGCATATGTACATTTTGCTCATTAAGATTTGTCAATTTTTTAATCTGTACATTTATTCATATCTGTACATTTTATTTGAACATTTATATTTTATTCACTCAATTTTCCATGTCTGTGTATTTTTCCTGTGAGCGCTGCTGTAACATCCTGATGTCCATCTGGGGTCAAAAAAATCCCACCTCAGAGTTCCATCAGGTGGAACTAAACATCAATACACATGGCTCGTGCAGCTGAATTGCTTTTATATTTTACAGGATATAGATAAAGTATCCAACCTACACAGTAATCAGTTGTCGTTTCAGTTAGTCTTGTTATGTTTAACCAGATACCATAAAGGAGTTAAATTTACCTGGGTTAGATGTCTAGATTTACACACTTCTGAGGATAGATGTGTGGTTTGTCTATGGGCATCGTTAGGTCTGATCACTCAGAGCTATAGCCCCAAGTATTTTAGCCCCGATGCCAGTCTTCCTTACTTCAAAAAAAAAAGTCAAGCCCCAGGTAAACTTAACTTAGCCCCTGATCTTCTCAATAGCTAGAAACTTCCCTTGGTTGGTCAATACAATTACTACTAATCACAGTGCACTGTTGAAGCAATCATTTGGTAATGAATGTTTTTGATCAATGAAGTGCCACCCTAAAATATGTCCAGTGATTTTCTACTGTGAGATTCCCCGCTGCCCCACTCAGTGGCATCGGTGCCTGGGGCAGAGTGCCAGGTGTGTCCCCTGCCAACAGTGGTTGATCCCTCACACATTTTTCACTCAATGCAAAGTGGGCCACTTCTCTGGACAGAGCTGTCACCTTGGCCACACGGATTGGGTTACAGGGCACCTTCAGAGTGAGCTGTGCCAGGTGTCTGGCCTGATGCTCCTTTTGTGAGTACGCTGGCAGCTGGATCTACAGTGAAAGTGAGCGAGTGAGTGAGCTTGCGGTGGCTATGTACTGCTTACTGGCTGGCATCTGCTGCTCAGACAAGCCAGATGGTCAGAGGGACCTCTGTTCTGCGGGAAAGATCATTCATAGTTTGTGATAATGATTGTAAATGATGTAAGGGAAGTGAATCTTCCTTAAGTGAAAGGAGATTCCTCAGTATTTCTGTGCATGAATGCTCTTCTTTCAGCTTGAATATTCCTCATCATTGGTGGAGGTGGATGGCTGCCTCCCAGGGTCTCACTGAATGATCAGGACATTTCACAGGTTCCTCTTCTATCAGTCTTTGATCACCCTCACTGATCAGCCTCTGCTACACCTGGGCCCACTCCTACACCCACACCTGGGCCTTCATCTGTGTCCCCTGCCTTCAACACACCCTTGCTGGAATTATGAACTGCACAGACTGCAACAAGAGGCAACAAACACTGTAAGTACAGACTTGTGCGATGGGCCACGCATAGTGAAGTGTGCGAGCAGGCCCTGGCGCTCACGTGAAAGTCTACCCTGGCCCGGGTTACATAATACCTGCACTGGATCACGAGCAGGACCCATAAAAGTTGGGTCAAAGGGTGTAGTATCAATCCCATCTTAGATGGCCACCTGAACCTCAGAGGAGCCTGGAACTGTCACTTGGAAATGGATGTCGGAGGAGCTTCACCATTAGCATGCATGCTAGCCCTGACCTTCCTTCATATCCAGCCTGGGCTCTAAAACATCCTTTGCAGCAACTATCGAATAATGTCATTCTGGATGGGTCACATCCTATTACACCATTACTATTATATGCTATTTGATAGATGTCTGACAATGTTGTCAGCATGCTAAATTATTGTGAAAGACCTCTATTGAATTAAGAATTTGTGTTTTTAAACCTGAGTGACATGTTAGAGAATGAAAATTGGGGAGGCAAGGGGTGGTTGGGGAAATGCATTATAGATGGATTAATTAAGTATTTACTTTGGAATATCTTGTATTGTACACTTATTGCGTGGGTGGGGGTGACAAATTTACCTGTGGTTGTCTAACCTTGTAACTGGTGGGGGAAGGATTTACAGAAGATTTATGTGATCATAAAATAACTCCTTAAGTATTATTGGTGTCACTGTATATTTATGTCAGCACTTTGCATGGTGCTCTGCTCAGATTCTTGTGGTTATGTCCTGTCACAGGTTTCTGTCTGACAGAATAGGGTCAAATGTCACTGTGTCTTCGACAGTGGGACCCCCTTTCCGTGGTTTCAGAAAAAAAAGTTTACGGATACCAGAAACGGGTCACAAGTTTTAAACAATGTTCCAAGTGAGTACAGGCCATAAACCGCTGAGTATGTACAACAGGCTAAGATTTTTTAACAAATAAATTTTTCTCATTACAAGTTACGTCCGGGCACAATATTTTCATTGTAAAATGTGTGACAGTAGCCTGTTTTTCATTGTTCCCTCGTCCTTTGAGGGGTACAAAAAACATTATTTTCATTGCTCCCGTTATCCCTTGATAGATGATGTGTTTTCATTACTATATTGTTTTTTGAGAATTAGGCTAAAGTGTCAGAATTCTTTTCATTCAAGAGAGTACAGTACTGTCCAGTACTTTATAATGCACAGTATTTTATTACTGTATTTAATGTTGGCAATGTTTTTCTTTTCTTAGTATATCACATAAACTTCACCATAAATATGTACATGAAAACCACATTGCATGTGGGGTCCATGGATGGTTCACTGTTATCCACAATAGGTCTTGGAATGTATCACCCATGGATACTGGAGGACTACTGTCTTGAAATGTCTAATTGGATATGATCTTTCTAAACCACTTTCAATACCCATCCCTCTTCCAGCAGTGTATTTATCATGGGCCTTGTTCATGTACTAAATTTTATACTGAGTATGTTTATTATGGCATTATAGTAAGTGTTATAGTATATTGTACTTGATAAAAAATCTAAATTAAGCAGCTATTGATGCCTTTGTGCACTCAGAGAAACCTGGGGTCTCATTTGTCAACCATGTGTATGACCAGTTTTGAGTATAAATTGTCCATACGCACATTTTTACACACAGAATGGTATTTATCAATTTCTTCAGCTGTGTAAGAATGTGCATATAGGCCTATTTATAAACACTCCCGACAATGCGTACACAAATCCCTAGCGGGACAGAAGATTAACTGAATTAAACTGATCAGTACATAGGATATGCACAGACTGTCACTTAATTATCAACCTTGACAAATAGAAATTGACAAATAGAATGGTCTAGTTATATTTACACAAAGTATGCGCAGGCAGGTTATTGCTCATGACAAAGAATCATTCTCAAGTCATAAGGCCAAAGAAATTTGTCACTGTCACTAAATACAGTTTTACATTGAGATACGGGAAATCTAGTTACGTTCGACCACATTTATATCCAAGGTCCTTAGTAAATAATATACAATAATCAAGAGCCGCCTGTAAGTGGATGTAGTAGGACGTTAACAGGTGTATCGTTTAGTATAACTGGTGCAGGAGAATGGGCTGTGCTGCCAACTATATAATGACCCACTGCCCATATCTAACTGTATATAGAATGCATACAGTATATGCACATCTTTTAATTTGTAGTGCAAATCGTGCCTGAATTTTTATGAAATTTAAGTGAAATTTTAAAATTCTATTTTAAAGTGCTATGGATTTATCCCTGGGGAACCCACGGGGTCATATACGACCCTTCCTTTTATTTCTGCCTTACATTCAACCCACTCATCAAAGTTAAGAATTTCTTTTTGCTTTACAGCCCATTGTACCATATTCACCCAGTAACAGTGACATTTGGTGATAACTGAGTGAATTAACCAGATTTTTTCCCACAATTAATATGGCCCCCCAATGCAGCCAAGATTCACCTGTCAAGCTGTGAATAGGTAAGTGGCAGAAATTTTGCATCATCAGTTATAATGTTTAGATGTTATAGATCATGTTAGTAAATATATATGGAATACTTATGCATTAGCATAAAGCACCTTGAAATCCCATGCATTTGTATCCATAGAAATACAGTGGTACCTCGGTTCTCGAACTCGAATTTCTTGAAAGTTGAACAAACCAGTTTGACCCGGAACTCGATCTTAATATCAGAAGTTGAACCATGAATGCTGACCTAATATAAATTGTACGCGCCAGGAAATGAGTCATACTACAATGCAATTCTTGAATGCCTTCTTCACAGACTGGACGATTAATCAAATAAAGCAGCACAACATTACAGTAACTAACAATAAATAGACCTATACAATACAAATGCGTGTAACTAAACTCTTCAGCCAGTAAGAGCAAAGGTGTGTCGTCTCGGAGGCGGTTCCAGTTTGTGCAGCCGGGTGAGAGGTCGCAATGCATCTAACCGTAATACATTGCGTCAGGATCAGAATGCGTTGCTTTAAGCCAGCGCTGTAAGAAAGTCGAACGCACCTAATTACCGAACTGGGGAAACAAACTGAAACGCGGACTTAATGCAGAGGACTAATGACAACAACCAGAAACGGCTGATCACATGGAGATCCCACACGAGGTTAACGAGGGGGCGTACGTGGCACACGGAAGGAGCGGACGATCGGGGCAGGACAGGGATAATGTTGGGATAAGATCTTTATCGTTTTGGAAGC
>JAODLC010000049.1:8316276-8331275 GCA_026781145.1 Hippopotamyrus pictus
GGAACTAACCAAACATTTTAGCCGAGCACAGAACCCTTTCAACTTTAAAGTAATTCGTAAAAGCTGAAGTAGCTCATGGCGTCCCTCCTGACATGGATTAGGTGGTCACCCTATATGACCTGGAGGAATATTTCATCAAGCTATATGGAGGATCATAGTGGTTGTTTGAGCCCTGTTTGCCAACTGAAGGGAAATGTAATCAGTAACAGGACCTATTGAGTCCTCTCTACAAGATATTTGCTGCATGTGTTGTTTACATGTTAATTTGGAGAATTTAGGCTATTAAAGAAGGGGAGTGACAGAGGACGAAATAGACCAGGCTTAACGAGTGAAGCAGCTGTGCAGCTTGAAGCTCAAAAATCTGTAGTGTATACATTTCATGTTTTTACAGTTATTGGCTTCTATTGGTAAGAAGTCCATAATGGGCTTCTAGAGCAGACATATTGTTTTAGTGGGCAGGGAATTGGATTGAAGATGAGTTTCCCTCCCAGAAAAAATCCTGAAAAAAATCTGTAGAAAATCTGGCGGTCGATGCTAAGAGTGTTGAAAGGAGGGATATCTCTGTCACCTTGGCCACATCATGCAAAGGGGCACTAACTGGGAACGTTCACCATTGCAGGTGTGCTGTTGCTCCCTTCCTCGGAAGTACACAAGTTTCACGAGCCAGCAGCAGTGTTTTCTGCGAATGTGTGAGATTGTTAAGCAGTCTGACGCCATGTGAAGGCCATGGCAGTACTCTGTCTCCAGGACACGCCATTACTACCACACCCCCCCCCCCCAGGAGGAGCCATCTCTCCACGCAGATATTGTTTTAGCTGCCCACAGTCATTCGAGAGTACCAATGACTGCCGTGTCTGTTTTGGGAAATCCCATCCAAATACTAATTGCTGAGAGCATAAGCTGGTAAACGTAAACATAAGCTGAACGCATCAGCGAGGCTAATCTGGCCTCCCTGTAGGACGTATACCTCAGAAGGCACAGAGCAGCCAAAACAGCAGGGACACAACCCACCCACACAACTGTCTCTCTATAGGCTGAGGCTTGAAAACCACTTCTGCTGGTGTGGAAGTAAAATTGGACATTGGTAGGCCCGGGAGGGGAGGCATATTGTGTCTTTTATGTCTTAGGCCTTAGGCAAGAAGAGATTGTTTTGAATACTGTGTGACCTCGCTTCGTGATAGCTGTCTGCGGTTAGTTCCGCAGACCCTGAAGAGAGCTCAGAACTTGGAGAGGCAGACAGCGGAGCAAGGGGGGGGAGAAACTGTCATGCCCCACTCGTCCAATCCTCCCGTGTGCCATGCCCCCTCATCTACCCCCGTGTGGATTCCCCATGTTCACCAGCTGTTTCCTGTTGCTGTCATTAGTTCAATGTATTAGTTCAATTTAGTCCACGTTTCAGTTTGCTTCCCCAGTCCGGTCATTAACGTTACGTGTGTTCTAAAGTGTGTTACCCCGCAAATAAAGTCCTTTGTCCGTATCCACGACTTCCTTTGCCTGCTTCCTGTGCAAGTCGTGACAGAATGACCAGACTCCCCCAAAAGACACCTTGCCTGACTGAGGAGAAATACCACAGTCTTATGGAAGAGGTGACATACTGGCTAGAGCAGCCCGAAGGTAAGGGGCGACCCCGGACTGCAAGCCATCGGCGTTCGGTTGTGGGATAAGCTGGACGAGGCATCCCTGTCCGAAGACGCGCACCTTGCGGCGGAGGTGCACAAAAGTGGAGGCCCGCTGCAGGAAGGCGGAAGAAGTGGAAGAACCGGAGACGGGAGGACACGCAGGAGGTACTCCTAGGGGCCATCTCTGTCTCTGCTGCCTGTCAGAGATGCCCGCTATCTCTGTCTCTGCTGCCTGTCAGAGATGCCCGCTATCTCTGTCTCTGCTGCTAGATTCTAGCTAGGGGGGCATTTTATAGCAGGCCACCTTGCCACAGAATGCCCCCCCCCCCCTGTATAACTCTGGCTGGGAAAATCCTACATGCACCAAACTTGTACCAGTCACTGATATTTGTCCCTTATTTATGCTGGAGAAATTACTTTGGGCTGGGCCATAAGGCCGAGATTCTCGCTACTGGGGGGGTTTATAGCAGGCCACCCTGCCAGAGAATGCCCCCCCAACTCTTTCTGGGAAAATCCTACATGCACCAAACTTGCACCAGTCACTGATATTTGTCCCTTATTTATGCTGGAGAAATTACTTTGGGCTGGGCCAAAAGGCCGAGATTCTAGCTGGGGGAGGCATTTTATAGCAGGCCACCTTGCCACAGAATGCCCCCCCTGTCTAACTCTGGCTGGGAAAATCCTACATGAACCAAACCTGCACCAGTTCCTCATATTCGTCCCTTAATTATGCTGAACAAATTACTTTGGGCTGGGATGTAAAGATTGATACTGTAGGTGTTAGGGGGGGAGGTGGGTGCAGTTTCAACTCTGATTGGGACTGTAAGATATTATCTAAAAACAGGAAAAAATACAGAATTTCATAAACGTTCTCAATAACTCTGTTTTTAATCCATAAGAATAAACAATTAACAGTAACAACAAATAAATAAAGAAATAAATACGACATTCGTAATAAAATTATGTGGAGCAATTATTAAATTAACACAAATTAACAAAAAATGTAATCAAATTAAATTAAATCAAATTAAACCAAATTAACACAACATTATGTGCAATAATTAGTAAATTATTAAAAATATTTTTTTACATGATCTTCATGAGTGGGGAGGCGTGAGATTCGCCATGGG
The DNA here is from genome assembly GCA_026781145.1 of Hippopotamyrus pictus. Classification (NCBI taxonomy): domain Eukaryota; kingdom Metazoa; phylum Chordata; class Actinopteri; order Osteoglossiformes; family Mormyridae; genus Hippopotamyrus; species Hippopotamyrus pictus. The sequence goes on from JAODLC010000049.1 coordinate 8,319,026, forward strand.
GGATACATGTATTGCACCCTACTGCCTAGTGGCTGGCTAATATTCGTGTGCATGCTGGGATAGAGTTACTCCTCCACTGAAGGATGCTAAACACAGCTTACGTGAAACCACCGTTCACAACTGTAACAGCAAATCTGGAAAATAGACAAACAAATAAATAAATTCTTTAAGTGTTTTTCTGACACGTTTTGTAGGCCTACTCTTACTAGAGCAGAATTGATGTTTACACCAAAAAAAAACACCAATTTCTGAGGTGTCAAAACTTAAAATGTCACCAATGAGAATTTTTTCTGCAAACTGAAGAAAAGTTGCATTGGTATAATTGAGAGCATAACACCTATTCAAATCGGCCATGATGTGACAAAATGCGTGCGGCTCCAGAATTGAAGCACCTTCCGGATGTAGTGAAAGGTTCCCACGCACATACACATGTGAAAAGCTTCATTCATCTTGTAAAGATTATGTTTATTAAATAAGTAATTTTATATTTCTATGAGTTAATTTCACCTGTATGTGTGTGAGCATTTCAGCTGTGTCTGTGAGTTAACGTCATCTGCATGTGTGCGACCGTTTCGTATGAGAGTGCGCGTGTAAGAAAAGTAATTTCCTAAACGGCGCCTCATACGAACCCGATACTAGTAGATTACTTTCAGTAAGGGGCAGCATCTCGCTTATCGACCAATTCGATATATGCATAGGAACGGACCTCGATTGTTAAGTGAGGAGTGTCTGTACTATGTCCTACTGCTTTCCGTTATTCTAACTATGCCAGAACTGACCACTTAGCATTTTAATGTATGTTACAGTTGGACTGTATACCTAACATGTGACAAAACCCTTGAATATGGTTCAGCAGGTGCATAATTACATGAACATGTATCTGACAGTATGTGAAATTAATTGGCTATGAAATTATAAAGGAATGAGATTCATTCATGAGGAGAATGTGGTTGCTTGGCACCCAGAGCTTATTCAAGTTAAATGACCTTCTGTGCTGTGTTTCAATACTCTGAGGATGTTTTTGCTATTGTAACCATTAATAAATCTGAATAATGTGCCAAACCAGTAATGACTGGTTGTAAAAATTTTCTAGATGTCATCTAGGTTCCATGAGACCTCTGATGTAGTCATGTGATGATTTGACAGGTTGTTCTTTCTTTTAATGATTGTACCTGAATTTTAATGATTGAAAACAAAAATAAATGTGAAGTGCCTTGACAGATGGGTGGAAAAAATAGCTTTAAATAGAAATAAAGAACACCTTGTGTGTTTGTGGGGGGTGGTGGTTTCTGAGATACAGAAATCCACTTCCTGTTTTTTTTCCTTGTATAAGTTAATATGATGTCACTTTAAGCTTCTATTTCATGCTTTTGGTCTTCAGACTGTGACATCACCCTTCCAGTGGAGCTCTCTGCGCGTGTCACAGGTATGGAAGCATTAGACTTGCATCTTGTGTAATTATGGCAACCTGGGAAACTTAACATGAAGTACTATGATTAACCCTATTGTGCTAAATATCTGTGTCACCAGCTCCAGGGAACCAACCAGGCTGCTGTGATGACTCTGGAGGGCTGATGTCATGTTCTGTGCGCTGCTGCACATCCTGTAATGTTTCTAAGACCTACGCATTTGTCTCCCCTAAGGGTTTTAAAGGGCCCCTCTACAGCCATTAAAATGTAGTAGTTTCTGACCGATTAGAAATGTTTGTCTGGGATCTTGCCCTGAGTGTCAGTTCTCTAGTGTCTATGACCTCATAGTTAATTAATTTAATTAGTCAATTGTTTGCTGAACAGATGACGTTATCGGGGGTGCCTAACATTGATTACAATTGTTTCATTGCACCCATTCATGTAGCTGGGTACTTATGGAACTCATTCGTGCTAAGTACCATCCTCAAGGGTATAACCCAAACTTAAGAGCTGAACCTGCAGCCCTCTGATCACAGCTCTCTAAGAACTGGTTCATATTCGCTCGTTTCCAGATTTTAATTAAAGCTCTTAAAAGTGGCGTTATGTTGTTAAAGAGCAACAAGTGTTGGAGAAGGTATCATAAAAAAAAACAAAAAGCCTAAAAATTCACATTCCGATACCCCCCAAGCTTTCCTTCTATGAAACTGACATCGATGCAGCTGCTTCTCTAAGCTTAAGCACTTGTAGGCGATCTGCAATACCCAGACAGACAGTCTTTGTTCAGGACAGAGGTAATGTGCCTCACCCCATTGTCTCCCCAATGCCTTGTGCTTTGGTGACCAGATGGTTTCGCACACAGGAACCTTTATGTCAATAATATCCCTGTTTCCAAGATCAATACAAAAATCTTTTTTTTTTTTTAATTGAAGGAAAGTAAAGTTTCCTCAGTACAATTTGCCATTTCTTGTGGGAGTAGTCAAACATTACATTATATTACATTGCCTGCATCTGAATGTCTATTGCATTGTTCAGTAATACGTCTAATAAAAAGTTTTCCTGGGCCTGATGCACGGAAGCCTTAGTTGGAAACTGTGAACCAGGTGCCCCTGGAGCATACTGGGCTGTTAAAACCTAACTGGCTGAGCCAAAAAACAAAGATGTTAACATTATTTTTCCAGCAGCAAAACAATGACAATTTAAGGGTTTCTGTCCTTAAAACCTCATGTTTTTAGCTTTATAAATTCTAATTTCCCATTTTTTTTTTACTTTGCTTTGATAGTAAGGATTTCAACTTCTTTACAACTCTTGGGATAAAACAGACACAAAATAGCCCCGTTGCTGAGCAATCCTAACAGACTGAGCCCCACATCTTGTCGTCTGATTCTCTGTAAGATTCCTCACTGTTTAACATGACACCCTACTGGCTTTAGGGTTAGGTGTAAACTTCTGGTTGGCAACCCTACAGGTGTCCAGCCTTCACTGTATGTAGCGTTTCTTTGGCAAGTCCCTCTTGCAGTATCATGTCTCCAGATCGGACAGTCCACTAAGGGTGAGGAATTTAAGCACTCAATATGTGCTTAAAGTGCAGACTGTCAGTTCTAATTTATGGCTTTGAACTGCTGTATTGTGTGAACTGTGCGGGAATTATAACCCTTTTCATTCATAGTTTTTGTTCAGATTAATATTAGTAGTGATGAAATTCCTTAATCTTGCATACTACCTTTCTTATACAAGGGGTCCAGAGCCTGAGGAACAACAGGCACAAGGTAGGGAATATCCCAAGGCAGGACGCCTACCCATGGCAGGGAATCACCCAAGGCAGGACGCCTACCCATGGCAGGGAATCACCCAAGGCAGGACGCCCACCCATGGCAGGGAATCATCCAAGACAGGGAATCACCCAAGGCAGGAAATCATCCAAGACAGGGAATCAGGGTTCTGCCCCTCTATTACAAAATTGTTATTTTGTGTTGAAAATTGTGGAGATCCTAGCATTTTTGGCATTATGTAAAATTCTTTTAAATTATTACATAAATATTGGTGGTAATGTTTATAAACAATCAATGTTCACAAATATCACACATTGGAATAAAGTTCTGCAATCTCTAAAAATTGGAAGTATTTCCACAATTTTCCACAAGTGTAACTTAGTGTCCTTTCCCTAAACAGATTAATATCTATTCTATATATTATTTTAGCTGTATTTTCTGGCCGAGAAGTACTTATTACCACCCATAATAGTTACAGTATCTTCTAATCCAAAAAGCAGTAAATTAACAAAGGCGGGGAAACTGCCAAGCCCAGGTGAGGTAAAGCCGGCTGGGATTAATTACTCTGTGTATAAACATACCACTTATCTCTGGAAACATTGTCAGTAGCCTGTGCTTTCCACCTCCTCTTACCTGCCTATGGAATAACTCAGGCAACACAAACCTGTCCCTTGACACGATCAGCTTGTGTACATTCCCTTGAGATTCTCTTATTGCACATCATGTCCTCATCGCAAAAATTATACAGGTATATATAACTCTTTTAACTCTTGTTCACTCACAAACTGCAGTTTATTTCCTAGAATTTCTCCTCCCTCTAAACATCAATTACTTACATACATCACCCAAACTCCAAGACAGGAGCATCCAGTTAATATTCTGTTTCTCAGTTATGCCCACAGTGAATCAGATCTCACTTGGGCTAGCAATATGGCTACTGTAAAGAGATCAGGGTTATCAGGACCTCAAGTGCGGATATGTCACGTATTGATAATGTATGTGTTTACAGATAGCACACAAATGACCCTTAGTTAATAAAACCGTTTTGGTTTTTCTGTCTGTAGAACTTTTCAATGTATATATCTGAGTAACACATACTAAATAAAGCCTTTGTCGTGTGGATTCAGTAATATCACACTTTTGTAATATTCACTTAACAATCAGCCTCACCCTTATAAACAGCCACCAGGCCCGTTTTGGCGGGAGCTGTAACGTATCATATGGGGAGCATGTTCCAGTCACTTTTCCTTTCACAGTCCCGGGACTTAAGGCACACCTTCAATGACCTCATACAGCATGTGTTTTCTTTCCGATATAGGATAATAGGTTGGCTTTGTGTCCAACCCTCTCAGCCCTCTTCTGGGAGGGTGACAAGTTCCCTCCTGACAAAACGGAGGGATGGCAACACAGGTCACAGAGCACAGCTTCTTTTTGCTGTGCTGGAAAGTTAGTATCTGAGATGGAAATCCTGCGTTCGGGATGTGCTATCACTCTATCACCTGTTGCACCACAAGTTCCGCTCCAGTGGATTCCTCTTAATTCTTCTGGTTATAGTGATGCCAAGTAGACACACTCTTGTGGGACACGTAGCAATTCCTGTATCAGTTTCCTGCCCCTGCCATTCCGCTGCCCTCTTCTCATCGGCATACATCATGTGTCAGTGTAACAAAAGCACAGTTGTTGATGTCTGTCTTAAACGGCGCTAACAATTCGGACACTTCAGCACATGGGCCAGCAGAGTAGTGCTGTCCAAAATACAACTTTGAAGAGGCACAGCTCAGATCCACCAATCGTGAGTAGTTATTTTAAGCGTATCTGTATTCATGTCCTTCCGGAATTTTCTCTCATTTTTCCATCTTGTCCAATCCCTGTATCTCTCTCTGCAGCTCAGTTTGTGGTCTTAGGCCATCACTGTTGCAGGTGTCATCTACATCATCGGGCAATGGGAGACCCAAATTCTGGTGTAGCAGTGTGCCTTCTTTCACATATCTGGATATAGACTTGTGCTATAACTTTTCAATATTTACATGCACATAAGTTCCTCTCATTCCCTAAAAAGGCATCTTTCAGATATACTTCTCTGCAAAGCAGGTGGGCAGTATACAGACATATGGAGACTCTTTGCAGAAGTACTGTAATGTTGATGTTTCACGCTACGTGGAAACTATTAAGCTCTTATATGCTATCTACTCATTGCAAAGGCCTGCAAATGGATGGATCACCCATTTGCCCTTTTTCTAGTTTTGTGTCCCCCCTGCCACCCCTGTGATCATCTCACCCCTGTCGGAAGTGGATCACCAGCCTGGTCCGTTTCCTCGCACAATACTTTGGAGGCCACAGGGGGTGATCTCATACGCAAAGTGCGAAATTCTAAACTGCAGCCAAACTCCTGCCAGTTTGTAAGATGTCTTCCGCTCAGCTGTTGTTTTCCCATTTCAGGGGCACTGTGCTCCCTGACCTTCAGTGATGTCTTAACCAGCCTTCCAAGCCCCAATGACCAGTCAAAAACAAACAACTCAGTTCACTCGATATATTTCCTTTTATCAATATGCTATTGAGCTTTAGATAAGAATATGTGCCAAATGTAACGATAATGCAAATTTAAAGTAGTACTGTGCGGTATAAAGTTTACGGTATACGATATAAATTTGGCCAATGGGAGAGATTTTGATTATACCGCCCTACCGCAGAAATTTCCGCTCCTCGCCCACAAACTGGCGTAATCAAATCACGTCAAATATTAACGGCAGGAAGCCTTAGTTGGAAATATTAGTTATATATCAAATATATAAACGTTAAATTATTTATAATGAAATAATTTATATGATTATTGCTGCACCTGGCAGCAGAGTCTTGCACGGGTCTGATTTTGACAAACCGCACCCGCCCGTACCGTCATACTTAAACTCGTATCCGAACCGTTATCCAACAGAAATAAAATAAAATTCCGCACCTGATTCGACCCGCTATAAATACCGACATCCGACCAGCACCCGAATGAAAATCAGTCAGATAGCCAAAACTAAAGACAGAAGTTTATTGCCACAACAAACGACCAGTGACGTGCAACGTTGCTTAATAACAGCCTAATAAGAAGCAAAACAAACGGTAGTACCTTACCTCCTAACTCAAATAACGTTTGATATTGCCATGCCCACACATAGCCTTACCAGCTTACAATCAAATGTGTTAATAAAACTAAAATTATATAAAATGTACAATTAGGCTACCCTGCATATGATATTATGTTTTATAAGCTATACCTACGTGCACTGTCCATTTTCCTTTGATTACCCGATTGGAATTTCTACGCGAAGGCATAGACTACTGTTTAGTGCGGTGCTTCGTATTACTGTGTAAAAAAAGGATATCGTCCAGAGTTGATGACCTCAGCTGACTCCTCCGCTCCCGGATGAGATAACAGGTGTTCCGGGCAATTCAATTTGCCTATGTTTCCCCTGGCGCGCGCTGATTTGTACATGGTTTCGCTATTGTTTTCATATCTTTTTACGAAGCTCTTGAGGTAAACAAGCCATATATTTTAAAACATCACATACCTTTTCGATGTTTTTACAGATAATAAATGAAAGTATTTAATTCGCTGGATAGAGATATTTCTTGATGAAAATGGTATAGTATTGCTTATAAGACTATATTATGCGTAACGATCTACTGTATTCACATGTAATAATGTACCTGAGTGATTTTCAGACATCTCACATACATATTTGCCTAAATATTAGGAGAAACATTATTTCCTGACATCCAGGATATTTGGTTCCCCCCTGTTAAAACAGGTATACAGCAACTCTGGGCCTCGGTACTAATAACAATACAGTATTCACATGTAATTATGTACCTGAGTGATTTTCAGACATTTCATATACCTCTTTGCTTTAATAATAGGGGAAACATTATTTCCTGATACACAGGGGAAACATAGGGAAACCAAATTGCCCGTAACACCTGCACTATAATCAGTATTAGCAATGGCCTCCATAAGAGTTTCAAAATTAAATTTCTAGCTGTGGATTTAGCCAGTAGTCATGGAGTACATTGTGGAGAGCTGTGCAAGGATCATTGCAAACAGTGAAGCATTCTGCGTTCCTTGACCAGGCGTCTGCCTTGTTTTCTGTTTTCCTTTAGACTGCAGCTCACTGTCAAACTCAACCTGTGAGGACTGTCTGCGCAATCTGAGTGTGAGTGAACAGAATTGGGTTTATTTCTTCTCATGTAACCTTTGTAGTAGCTTCAGAACCTCATTATAGCTGGGTTATTACTTAACTTGCATACATTTAGTATGTTGCTCAGATGTTTTACTGCACTGACCATATTCTGATCTTTCTTGTGGTGAGCTGTGCTATTTGGGAAAACTGTCATAAGTAGTTTTCATAAGCAGTCAGAAGTATTTTTGGGTGTAAAAATCATAAACTGATTTTAAGGAGCTTGGCAGAACTTTTGGAAAGTTTTATTAACAGATAAACACAATCTTTATTAATGAAATTCTCATTTGACATGAATTATGTGGGTTTAAGACCTGATTTACTTACTGAACTTTCTGCTTCGGTGTTCTCACCACTGCAGTCCAGCTTTGATGTCATCACTGTACAGTTTGAGCTTCCTGTCTCAGTAGACACCATGGCTTTTATGTTTATCAGTTTTAGAGTGGTAAACTTCTGTGGATACATGTTGCAGAAATGGCAAATATGCACAAGCTTGTTGGTTGCTGAAGAACAGATTTGCAATTAAAACAAAAAATTTATACTAGGCATTGTGTTATATTATTGTGGGAACTTTAGACTTATTGACGTTGTCAGTGAGTTCCTTTAGCATTAGCAACTTGCCCTTTGCATTTTCCTTAGAATCTGAACTATGACAAGCATTCTCAGATGTGCATTTTGTTTGTCACAGTGCTTGTGGTGCCAGTCAACACGGATGTGCAGCTATTACCCGGTGCAAACTATTCTGCCCCCTCACTCTCTGTGCCCACTGGATTTAGCTCGATGGGGGTCATGCTGGGGTAAGTTCTGATGTTAATTAGTGACTACTCAGTTACAGAGGAGTGCCAGGAGGTGATAACTGAGACTGTGCCAGCTGAAATATACCTTGTGCGACACAACCCTGTGCTGGAATGAGCTGGTCATATTTTTGTTTGGAATGCGGGCTTGGGCCAACCTCTTTTACGTCATTTCCTCATTCGGAAGAGGTTAGACTTTTTGTACGCCCCCCTCCCCGCTACCTTCTCAGCCAGCAAAGGAACATGCCAGTAACTGTCTTGGTGCTGGTAATCAATATTTGAGTAAATCTTCAAATAAAGTATTAATGCCCAGAAATTCTCTGCTTTGGGGTATTTTTTGGGTTTCAGTGTATTGTCTCCTTTATTCACGAAGATGTCACTTTATAAATTAGTGTACCCAGTGAAAATAGTGTTTTAAATGCAAAAATAGAAATTGAAGCCCATTTTCATTTCTTAGTGGGGCACTGCTAGTTTTGTAAAGAGGTGCAGGTGGATTCCAGTTCATCACTGAGATTCTCAGCAGTACATCTTTTGTGTTTTTGTGTTCTTTGAAAACATTCTGCTGAGAATATTTGCTTGCCTGGAAGTCTTTGGCCTGGCTTGATTTAACAATATTCACAACAAATCTTGCTAGCTAGACTAAATTATCATTTGCAAATCTGTTCATGAAGCTGAATAAAATATACACTTGTGCCACATAGTGAGACTAGTTATTTATTTTTTTGATGTTTGCATTAGTCCTGTAAGCATTATTGATATTTTCCTTTGTGTTTCTGCTTTTTAAAATAGCTTGGACAGTGACATTGCATAGAGGTTAGATTAGAGACAAAATGATGTAGATTTATCAATTAATAAAATGAGCAGTTGGTGAGCTGATTGTCTAATAACAGGTGAAATAGGCATCTGATTGATTTTATTTTTTCCTCTCAACCACAGTGAACTTTCAGACTCTGATCATCACGATTTCTGTAATCGCTGCTGTCATTATCATCGCAATTTTTGTCTGTTGCTTCTGCTGCTGCAAATGTGAGAATATTGGGTAAGTTCAGAGTGAAAGTCGTCATGTTATTGATTGGTTTTCATAAATATGTTGGGTGTGTCCTGTGTTGTTCTTGCCTGAATGTGATGTAATCTTGTTGTTTCTCTATAATATATTTTTCTGGCAGAGATTTAAGCAAGCTGGTTATTAATGCCTGTGATACTTTTTTTAAACCAAAAGACTTGCCCAGTTTACTCTGGTGAAGGGTTATAATTAGCCATGCAATCCAGCAGTTTTAGATGGCTTTCTTGGCTGTATGTCATACCTTCAAATACTCCCAATTCATAAACCCCTCCTCCCACTGTACTTTTGATTTTCCACAGTGTCATGATTCCCCCCTTTCCCACTCAACACATTTTGTCATTGGGACCCCCCCATCCACGCTTGACAAATTTTATTGTTAGGGAAAATCATTTTTCGCAGCCTAATTTATAGTGGATATCTTTAACTTTTTTATATTTAAGTTGCTGTTCCTGTTTTTCTCTATTTACAGAATAAATGCAAATGTTCTTGTTGAACACAGTTGGCTGCAATTCAGGAAATGTCGATATACAGCAAAGCCACTGAATGAAATCCACTGAAAATTATTTATTTAAAACTGAAAATAACTACTTTAATTAACTACTGTTTTTTAGTTAGGCTAAAGCATGCATATAAAATATTTGAATAATTTCTGTAATTGCATATACAGTAGGTGACCGAAAGCAGATAGTAAAAATCTGCCTTGTATTATTTATGCTTTTTTGCATTGTTTAGTTAATGAATGACTGAGGCTAGTTGTTAGTCCCAGGAAACTTGTTATGGTTGGCCATTCACACTTTTTCAGGTTAACAGCCATATCCTGGTTGCAATTAGCCAATGTGATTCTTTGTCTTTGATTTGAACTTGATTTCACTCAGGACGAAGAGGTTTGAGAATAAGATGGATCGCCAGGCTGAAAAAAGGAAGGTTCAACAGGAGGAGAGGTATTCAGGCACCAGCCGTCACGCAACCGCTGCAGCAACCCTACTAGTTAAACATTATCCGACGTGGTTCATTATGTTTAGTGAGGAGCGAGACTTAGTTATTGTTTATTGTTCTGAGAGAGCCACAGTCTGCCAGATTTTCCAGCTCTTATTATAGCACGGATTCAGAAAGTGAAAGTTGATTCTACATATCAGATGGTTCAGTGGCAAGGAGTAAGGGAATGCAGCTGGGGAAGAACCTCCACAGGTACCTGTATCAGGAATGTATTAGCTATGCCATAAAATGTACTTCTGCAGGAAGCAGCCTGCATGTTTTCCAATCTCCATACTTCACCCTAGCATTCCCTGACAAATATTATAATTAAAGAAGTGCCCTATACAGTGTCATCTCATCCATTGCCCATAAGTGTCGTTCATATGAAAAGCTTCTGAGAGGGAGATACCTGCAGATGTCATCCTAATGCTGATGGCATGCAACCCAACCAGCCCCAACCGGTTTGTCAGCATAGCATACCTCATGCTAAGGACCACGTGGAAGGACTGAGTCATTTCTATATGCCCTGTGTTATCTTTGTCTCTGTTGCCTAAACAGTCTTTATTTATGCCCTTGACCTTGCAGGAAAGCTGAGATGAAGACGAGGCATGAGGAAATCAGGAAGAAATATGGTACAAAAATTTGTTTTGCTTCTCCATAAATCAGCATTTGGGTAGCAGCCTGAAGTGAACAAGAGAAATGTAACTTTCCTCTTGCTTATCATGTTATAGATTAGATATACTGAAAGGAAGACCACACCCCAACTATATATGCATGTATAAATATTCAATTGTCGAAAGTGGAGCACTGGTTTTGGTTTTTTGCCCTTTCTGTGATTCCCTGAGAAGCATCCCTGTGTAACTGGGAGGTTGAATCTGAATTCTCTAGGCAGAAAAAATAGCCACCATTTTAGTATTAGTGTAATAATAGTCCCCATCCTGATAAAGATTTTTTTGTTTGTTTATGGTGAGGTGTTTTTCAGCCACTGACATACTGTACTCTTGGTCACTAAAAGAAAAGGGGAATAGGGAATGGTCTCATGACTCAGCATGTAAACGCATATGAAATGGATTCTAATGTATTCATTGACAGACATTTGTGACGATATTTGTGTGCACACAGACTTCATAAACAAATATCTGTTTCTTTTTTTCAGGTCTCACAAAGACAAACCCTTACGCTAGATTTGAGAACAGCTAAGCTGTCTGGTCGTCACGTCTTTCCTCGGCACAAACAACTCCTGTCTCTGAAACACTCCAATACATTACACTTCATTCTGCTACTCAGAAAAGTAGTTATGTAAAATGGTTGCCAGAAAGTATATTGCTGTACATCAGTTACTTTAAAGATGTTTTTTTTTCACTGAAAATCCTTTAACTTTTTAAACTGGTATACCTAGGTAGACTAAAACATTTTAGTTAATCTAATATAATTGTAATTGTTATTTTTTCCAACTCTTCTTCCCATTTAAAAATATACCAAGAATTAATAAAGCGTTCCAGTGCAAAACACTACCTATCCTGAAGTGCAATGTTCAGATTATTTCTAATACAAATTTGATTGCATGAATGCCAATTTATTGTCTCAGATTACAGCAGGTAGTTATTCTTCTAACTGGCCTTATTTATATGTTTTTTTTCCTAAGGTCTAACAGGGGAACTGGTATGGTACTCTTAAAATATTAAACCAATAGCTTTTTGAAGTGTTACTATGTAACACATCATCCTAGATAATGTCTTGAAAGTCATTTATAGGTACTTTATAGGTATTTTATTTTACTATTTTGTAATTTGTTTGGTTTTGGTTTAAGCCTAATTGGTCAGTGTGGTAACAAACCATAATGTACAATCAGTTGTTCCAAGCAGTGTATGCAATTTGATTTTCGATTCATGTACAACCCCAAATCAGAAAAACTTGGGACGGTATGCTAAATTAAAATTAAACTGAAAACAGTACTTTGTTAAATTCTTTGACCTGTATTACATTGAAAACAATACAACAGCACATTATTTAATGT
>JAODLC010000049.1:8331375-8341683 GCA_026781145.1 Hippopotamyrus pictus
ACCTGAGTGATTTTCAGACATTTCATATACCTCTTTGCTTTAATAATAGGGGAAACATTATTTCCTGATACACAGGGTTTCACATAGTGAAACCGAATTGCCCGGAACACCTGTACGGCGAGAACAGATCTCGCATTATAAGCGATATTTGGAAATAAAAGCTCATGCTCTCGCCACCAAGACAAGACGTCAAAAGAGTTGTTTTCGTTATCTGAGATAACTCCAAAATTCTCCCACACGTCGGACTTGATTTTAGTGGAGATATTGACCACGATTTTAAACTCTCCACTTGCTAATTTTCTTTTCAACTCCTCAGCATCTATTTCAAACAGCTGGAGATCGCGCGCTTTTTAAAAATGAAAGTGGGAGAGATTTCCGGGAATGCGTGTGCAGGCATAAATTGATCTGGTTTTTACATTTTATCATCTTGAATGCAGGGATTTTTTGTGTCATTAAAATATAGCCCTAGGGTATTTTTTGTTGCCACATGATGTTTTGAAAACCGCAATTTAGACCCGCGCTCTCCTGCGTCCGACCCGAAACCGTATCCGACACAGTAGAATGTTTTTCACCCGTTTCATCAAAATTTGCGGGTCACCCGCGGGTACCCGAACCCATGCAGGACTCTGCCTGGCAGAACCTTTATGGGAGAGATGGTCATACTAATATAAATGGAGTTATGACACTAATCTAATTGTATTAGTTTTGTAGCTTTTGGTTCTGTGTCTTGTTTTCTGCTTACCTACAATTTACAAAACCAACCTGTGTTTTTAATATAAGATAAAACCAGGGAAGTTACCTGAAACGTTTTCATATTTTTTCTATAATTGCAAATTTGCACAATAAATATTCTATGTTGATGACTACTTTGAAATGTTTTAACATTTTATTGTACAACTTCCTGCTGCAATGCCTTTGCTATGGACATATGTTACCCTTTCAAAAACAGTTATATTGAAATTTACAGATCAAATTATATACCGCAATATATACCATCTATGGTTCAAATTATACCACAATATGAATTTTATGCCATATCGCACAGCCCTAAATCAAACTGAACCCAGGCTAATATTAAACCAAGGGCTGACAGAATGCCTGTGTGAGCTCTGAGCTGCCTCTAGAGAAGCATTAGTCTTTGAGGTTTTTAATGCGGTCCAAGTTTGTGTCCCAGAACTGTCTTTGATGTCCTTGTTCACCAGCTTCCGTTTCCAGAGCAGTAACATTGTTTACAGACATTCTGACTCTCTTTTAAGAGATCCACCATAATTTAAACACCAGATGTCTGTCTTGCCAGTTCCTGTCAATGCCCTGGAGTGTATACCTACACAATGACGCCATCTTGGCCAAACCACATCACTCTGTTACATAATAATGCTGTCCCATTAGGACAGAACACTTGTTGACACAGTGTTCTTCTCAAGATCTTGCCTTTTTTGTTAAATCTCTCACAATAGGTTTTCTAGAGATTGTTGGATTGAGCTATTATTTTGAATAAATGCTTTTTTTATATAGCACTTTTCAAGTCAACCAAAGTGCTTTATAGAACAGTATGTCGAAAAGCACTTCAACCACTCCTGCACTGTGTAGCACCCACCTAGATGATGCGACATCAACCGTTCTGCACCAGTACACTCACCACACAGTAGCTAAGGTGGTGAAGGAGTAAGATAAAATTCACTAATTAGATAAAGGAGGTAATTAGGAGGCCAGCTTTGAAAGGGCCACAGTGGGCAATTTTAGCCAGGGCAGTAGGGTACCACCTACCATTCTGAAAGATGGCCAGGGATCTTCTATGACCTGCAGTTTTTAATGTTTTAAACCTCAGGATGGGCTTATCTATTAGCCACACCTCTTCCAGCAGCAATTCCACTTTCTTAGGGCTGAGTTATACTTGACGCTCACAACGCATTCGCATACGAATCGTAGCTGCCACGCACTTTCTGCATTCATTCCACATGTCGTAAGTGCACATACATGAGGAGTTAATGCAACGCATATGCGAGATGAAGTACCACCAAAAATTGGGGTGGCAGTATGGGCACCTGTCACAGGACTATGTGTTTTATATATGGTACTTAGTATTAAAGTAACATTAATGGGAGTTTAAGTTTTTAAGAAAGCAGTATCGTGTGTACGAATTACAATGAAACCCTAACTTGAAATTCTGACTTGCCTACTTTCATAAGCAGCGTTATTCTTCAGTACGGTTCTGGTATTTATAAATCTTGGTTATGAAATTCGCCGAGAGCTTGGGGTTTATGTTTCACTAGAACATTTATATTGTTATAGGAAACAGAACTTAGCAAGCTGTGCAATTTATTACCCACTCCTTTTCAGGATTATCTAGTATATGTTCAACATTAGTTTAAAGTTTACTGCCACTACTTTTGCATGCGCTCTCTTCAAGCCATTCATAATCATTTTCATCTTTGCTGTATAAAGCACTCATGAATAGACTTGTTTGTGGGAAATTGATTTATTTTGAACTATAAATACTGCAATACCTATTGCAGAAATCGATATTGTCCAGTGTCATGCAGCCTAATTGCAAAATACTAACTACTACAAGATATATGACGACATTCAACATGGTCTAGTAAAATGATATGTGGCGGAGTGAACAATGGAGCAGTGTTTAGAATACAGAAAATGTTGCAGCAGTATTAAAAATTTGCAACTCGATCACTGGAGGCAGCGAGTATACATCATTTCATGTCATAACCTTGTACAAAACAAGTGAGACCAGAAACAAAGAAGCTGACCAAGATGATTTTCTCACACTGCCCCGTGGTGGACATGACCTTTAAGCTTTCAGATAGACGTAAGCTACGCGTGCAAGTACAGTCAATACACTGCTTACGTTGTGTACTTGTCACCTCGCCCAGAAAAAAGGTTTAAGTCAGCTCTCTCTGATTGTGCCCTTTCTGATTGTGCGAGGTGTTGGCATTATTATTCTCCCTCCATCCATTAAAATGTCAAGGCATGTCAGACTACCCCGAAACTGGAAAAGAGGCCTTAGGCTCAAAAGGGTTAACTTCTGCTTGTCTGGGGTTCAGGTCGCATTGGTAGCAGCTCCAGGAGAGATACCCAGACCTCCCTGCCCCCAGCTACCTCTACCAGCTCTTCGGAGGGGATGCCCAGGAGTTCCCAGGCCAACGAGAGATATAATCCCTCCAGCAAGTCCTGGGTCTACCCCGGGGCCTCCTACCTGTAGGACATGCACAGAAAACCTCTCTAGGTAGCCGCCCAGGAGTCATCCGCACCAGATGTCCAAACCACCTCAACTGGCTCCTTTCGACATGGAGAAGCAGCAGTTCTACCCTGAAACTCTCCTGGATATCCGAACTTCTCACCCTATCTCTAAGGGTGAGCCCAGACACCCTGTGGATAAATCCCCTTTCGGCCGTATCCGCGATCTCATTCTTTCGGTCATTACCTATAGCTCATGACCATAGGTGAGGGTAGGAACGAAGATGGACTAATAGATCGAGAGCTTTGCTTTCCGGCTCAGTTTTTTTTAGCCATGACAAAATGGTTAAGCACCTGCAAAACTGCAGACACCACTCCGATTCGTCTGTCCAGCTCTCGATCTTGCCTACGAGACCCCCGAGATACTTTAACTCCCCCACTTGAGGCAGTACCTCCTCCCTGACCTGAAGAGGGCAATCCACTCGTTTCCAGCTGAGAACCATGGTCTCAGACTTGGAGGTGCTAATCCTCATGCCCGCCGCTTTGCACTCGGCTGCAAACCGCCCCAGAGCACGCTGGAGATCCCCAGCAGATGAAACCAACAGGACGACATCATCCACAAAAAGCAGCAATGCAATCCTGAGACCACCAAACTGGACACCCTCAACACCCTAGCTGCACCTAGAAATCCTGTCCATAAATATTATAAATAGGACCGATGACAAAGGGCAACCCTGTAGACTGGATAGGCAAACTCCCAGACCCCCTCCAGTACCCTGTGAAGAGTATAAAGCTGGTCCAGTGTCCCACGGCCAGGACGAAAACCGTATTGTTTCTCCTGAATCCGAGATTCTACTATCGATCTCACCCTCCTCTCCAGTACCCCGGAATAGACTTTCCCAGGAAGGCTGAGAAGTGTCATCCCCCCATAGTTGGAACACACCCTCCGGTCCCCTTTCTTAAATAAGGGGATCACCATCCTAGTCTGCCAATCCAGCGGCACTGTCCCTGACCTCCACGTGCTGTGGAGAAGGCATGTCAGCCATGACAACCCCACAACATGCAGAGCCTTTAGGTACTCTGGGCGAATCTTGTCCACCCCCGGGGCCCGGCCACTGCGTAGCTCTTTAACCACCCTTGCCACCTCAGCCCCAGTGATGGGCAAGTCCACTCCAGCCCCCTCGGGCTCTGTGCCCTCAGATGTCTCAAAGGCAGTGTGCGTAGATGTATCTGAGGTAGGGTTGAGGAGGTCCTCAAAGTATTCCTTCCACCTCCGGATGATGTCCCCAGGTGAGATCAACAGCACCCCCTCCCCACTATAAATAGTAGGAACCAGGAGCTGCTTCCCCCTCCTGATATTTCAGATGGTTTGCCAGAACATTTTTGAGGCTGACCGAAAGTCACTTTCCATGGCCTCACCAAACTCCTCCCATGCCCGGTTTTTTCTTCCCCAACTGCTATTTAATCTCTGAATGCTGTTAATATTAATCACAAAATTTCACTTGTGCAGGGAGGGTTTGCACAGTTCTGGAAATTTTAACCTAGTAGTGTTTCTGCTTGTACAAAGCAGACTCCTTACTCAGTGTCATCTGGACTGGGTTGGGGATTGAGGACTGTGGTTCCTTTAGTTGCCCTTGCACTTTACCACAGTGAAACCATGACAATCCAGGGGTTTCTTACTTGGTGGTACAACATCTTTACATTATTTTTACATTTTTTTCTCCTTTTGAAATGTTTCACATGTGATTATTATGAGATTATGAGTTGTGGTACTTTATTTTTTGTATATGTTTTAGGTATAATCATTTTGGCCATTGGCTTGTATGAGGCTTGTGTCTAGAATGGGTTAGGAAACTGAACTGAAAATGCAATCATGACTTTACTGGTCCTTTATGGCCAGAATGCTTCTGGCTTCTTGGACTGTAATTGAGCACCACTGCCATCAACACCAAAATTATCATCCAATCAACATTCTTCACTGATGGACAGAAAATACTGATTTGTTTACTACATCTGGTTAACCTCGGTGTCTCACGGCATTAATGGGACATACATGTGTGCCAGTGGCAGAAGGATGATGGCTGATGTACCTACAGCATCTGACCTTCCTATACAAGGTCAAACTGCTAAGTTGTGAGTGGATGAGTTGGTTGATGTCAACTCATTTTGTGCACCGGTTAGGCGCCAAACTTCTCCTGGCAACAGCTGTTCTTCTTCCCGAAATACATTCCTTTGCTGGCCAAGACATTGTGTTCCTCCTCCCGATTTAACTCCTCATGTAATCCCATCGAAACCGCTACCGATGGCCTGACCCTCCTGATTGTCGGATTGGACAGTCCTGCCTTCTGCCATTGTGTGAGTCCGGTTATTGACTGACTACATTTTGAGGCCACCATTTGCGATTTGTTATCTCCTGTACCTGCAGCTTCCACTGGGCAAAGCATTCAGCAATCCGGGAAGATGGTGGTGCAGGAACCAGAGCTATTGTTTGGCAACAAGAAGGTTGCTGGTTCGAGCCCTGGTTTCTCTTGACCCCATCAAAGTGTCCTTGAGCAAGACACTGAACCCCAAATTGCTCCCGGTGTGCAAGTTGGCGCCTTGCATGACAGCCTTTGCCACTGGTGTGTGGATGTGTGTGTGGATGGGTGAATGTGAGGCATGTATTGTAAAGCACATTGAGTACTCGTAGGAGTAGAAAAGCACTATATAAATGCAGTCCATTTACCATTCAACTGTCTCCTTCAAAGGCCAGATTGTATTCCAGACAAGCTAGGTGTATCTCCTACTTTCAGGTTTTACCTGACTTAGCCAAGATCTAGTTCATATCAAGTTTACATAGATCTGAAAGCTTTGTTCCATTTGTAGATTTTTGTTCAATATGATTGCCCAATGTTCACATCAAGATGTATTTACTTATACTGGGTTAAATTCCTGAGCTTCTGTGTACCCTCACACCTCTAGGGTGTGGGGTTTGAATCCTGACTCTGTGGGTGTTGATTCTGTTGTTCTCCTCTGCATTTCCTCCCTTAGTTAGGTTGATTGCCGTAGTCTCTGAGTTTATGTGGGTACGAGGCCTTCGATAGCCTGGTGTCATGCTTATGGTGTCCCCTGCCTCATGCCCTATACTCTCAACTCACCCCCTCCCCCCTACCCTGTACATAATAAACAGATGTGGGAGATGAATGGAGGGATGTATGTTTTCCTATTAGAGGTCCTGTAGTGCTCTCAATCTCCTTGTGCTTTACTCAGATTGTAATGCTTATGATGGCTTAAAAGAGCAACAGTATGTCGCTCAGTTTGTTCCTTCGACAGTCACATCAGGATCGTGGAATCATAGTTCTGCCAAAAACCTGACTGGATCTAAGGGCACGAGCAGGTAGAGTGTCAGGACAAGCAGGATTCTGTTTTTAAAGCAGCCAAATGAGATGCTGGTCTCCAATGTGGATTTGCAACCTGATCAGAAGAAGACTGAGGCGTAGGCAATAGCTGAAATGTGGCCTGTGAAATGCTAGGGCCAGCGATGCCCCATCAAAGTGCTCCTCTCAGTGACAGACGTCTGAACCTGAAACGTGACAGGAGCCTCCTGAAATTAGTTATATTACTTCTACAGAGAGTATCAGTATTACATTACATCATTTTGCTGACTCTCCTGTCTAATGTACAAAGCATGGTACAGATTTATGTGCATAATTTCCTTGAAATTGTCCTGGGTTGGAGTTGGTGACTGACCCTAAGGCACTTATGTTAAATATGAATTTTGTTTCTTTTGTTAAAAACAATAAAATAAAAAATACACCGGCTAAGTGAAGCTCTGTATATACAGTATGGTGTAAATATATTTACATATATTTAGTTTCCCCCTAAATTATCATTTGCAAGATCAGTAGAATTAGAGAGCCTTGGCTGCACATGCAGGTCTTTTGGTATGTAGTAATTAAATAAAAACCCTTGGTTGCATGTGCTCTTCTTACATATTCTGTGCCCCTTGTCATGGCTGGATTTACGATAAATTTACTAGGGAAAGACTGCAGGCCATCTATTATTAGATTGACTTAAAAATCTCCTTATCGCTGTGCAATTTACTGTTGACCTTAAACAAATAACTATCAGTTTTGTTTCCCTGTTTAGTTTCAAAAACGAGGTACTAAAAGAAAAAAAGGTACTAAAAGTACTGTGGTAAAGAGCTGTGATGGGACGATAAAGCACTGTGAAATGTTCCCCCCATCAATAGATTCTCAATAAATGCATGTTGACTTTACATAACCATATGACATATACAATATTTAACCTCGGATAGTCAGCTGTAGGAAAAAAATTACAAAGGCAAAATAAAAAGGAATAGAATAAAATGCATGTTATACACTTATATACTTCTTTTAGGCAAGATAGCAAAGGTTACTGGAAAGGTAGGGGTGGTGTGTGGCTCAGTGTGTAAGAGTCCCATGCTTGAGGTCAGAAGGTTGTTAGATGAAATCCCACAATCAGTGGAGTGATTTCACCATTGGACCCCTAAGCAAGACCCTTAACCTCTGATTGCTCCAGAGTCTCAATTTGCTTTCTTAAAAAATGTGACTTGTTAAAAATGTTACAGTTGGTTCTTTTTATTAATTGGCTGTGTAGTTGCACAGTGAAAGTCTGGTCAGGTTTACAGATCCCTGATCTGAATAATGCTGTTCTTTACATGCCTGTTTGAATGCTCTTCTACAGATCTCCAGCAATATACTCCACCTGTGATACTCAGCCCTGGACACCCAAAAGCTTGAGTTCCATAATCCCTCTTTCACAAACTCTGCACTCACTCAAGTTTGAATTTCCGTGGTACGCACGTGACAAAATGGCAGCGTGTCCCTCATGACAGTGTGCTCTGTCAGTACCCCAGAGGTATCCTGCTGCACATCCATTTGTACGTGTATCTGCCTTCTGTATACCTCTCAGTATATGTTAAATATAGTACATGTACAGTGTCATTTTCATTATTCTTTCGACAGTTTCCCTTACCCGGATAACTTTATAATGCATAATGTCATACACACTAGTATTGGATTTGTGCTGTTGTGTTTTATAAACCCAGGTTATTATCAGTTGATAGTGTTAATCTTGTCAGCACAATAGCAGCCTAACACATGAAATGTGAGTTTTCACTGTGGCAAGAGCACAGAAATTGTGACCATTTTAGCAAAATGTTATCAATTGCTTATACATCCAAAATCAGATAGATTTCCTATGTCATCAGGAAAGAGTTATGTAAGCAAATGAAATTGAATTCTAGGGTTATTCTCCTTCCCATCACATGAAGAAAGCTTAAAATTACACCTTATATTATGGGTCCACCTCAGAACCCAGAAAATGTCCACACGGTCAAACATCTGTCCCAATATGCAAGATACAGGATCTCTCATGGCTTATGTGTTCAGCAACACTCAGCTACAAAGAGGTGAAAAGTAAAGTAAAACAAGGGCAAAATAGAACAGAGAGTATTGTGGTGCAGTTACTCTCATTTATTCATTCATTCATTATTTATTTATTTGTTTATTTTCTGTTCGTGTGTTTATTTAGTCAGTCAGATGTGAATTATCCCTCTAGCCCCTTACCCCAGGTACTTTTAATGCCATTGGTTGGAAATTGTCCTATATTTGAGCTGAAAATCAGTAGCTAAATTATGATAGTTGTACTTTGTTTAGATGGATACTTGGCAATGAAATTACTAGACTTAGAATCTAGGCCTCAAAGATTCTACATTACAGTTGTAGCATAATGCATTATGTTGTCTTTACTGTTATTTAAATGTTTTACTACTTTTAAAGGAACCTAGTAAAATCTCAAAATCATTAAAGCAGATTGTAGTAAAAGATGTATCACACCTCTGGTTCTTAGAGCAAAACGCGGCCTCCTTGTTCTGCTAGTTAAGCTGTGCACTTGACGCACGCGATGAGTCCTTCGACTCCAAATGCCTCATCACTTTCCTCAAGTTACCCACGGTGTCATGCTTTGGATTCTTACTGTTTCAGTTGTTGATAAATCACCAAGGCAGAGGTCAATTAGGTGCTGGCTGTAAGGGTCTCGGAATGCAGGCAAACCGCGGACCTATAAATAGACCCGATGATCTTGGAAGAAGCATGGTGGCTGTCCACACCTGAGTTAATAAATACTGGCACCATATCTGCTACATATCTGCTGTATATACGCTGACACGTATATGACCAATAAAATCAGTAGATACTCAGGTTTCACAAATTTCTCAACAATGACAGAAAGCAGAAAATCTGCACCAATAATGGCTTGTTAAACAGTTACGATGAGAGAGGTTCTATCGTCAGTGACAGTGCCAGCGAGTTGTACTTCATGCATTATAATTTGACACTCCTATTATTAGTAAGTGATTATTAGTAAGTGATTAGTAAGTGTCGCAGTGCCGTCTAGGGTTGCACCAGCTAGAATGCATGTGTAGTGATGTATACACTATACCTAATTCCCTAAGTAAAAAACAAAAGGTTTCCATGCCCTGTCGTCTAGAGAATAATAATTTGAACATAATTTTAAAGGCGTTATTAGTGATTGACTGTGAATGGAAATATCGCATTATACCACGAAAACTTCAGCACTGAGTGTTTTTTTTTTTTTTTTTACTTTATACTTGGTCTTATGTGAGAGTTCAGCATTTTGCGAATTCATGTCATTCACTTGTTTTCAGATTAAATTATAAGGTGGCTTGTTTTATATTTCTATTAAGACTTTTCCTGCCGATTGAGTTTCACAAATTGGCATAATCAAGCGAGTAATATTGTTTAACTAAAAGTATTAAGTATGTTTAATTTTTGATGATCTAATGTCATAGGTTAACTACATTTTAACTCCTTAAAATCGGTATCAGACACATTGTTGACATCATTCAGGGCCTTATACATAACAAGGCCTGCCATGTGTCTTGCTCGTGCCCGGGGACAAGATGATCTCAATGGCCCACCCACCCCCCGCCTCCCTCCTCCACACACACAATTCCTGACTGCACTGACTGGCTATAACACACACACACACACGCAAAGCCACATTGTCAGGATCATTAAATTAACATTTACTACAAGCACCTATCAAATGAACAAGCTAAAAGCAGTGATG
>JAODLC010000049.1:8343989-8361463 GCA_026781145.1 Hippopotamyrus pictus
TATATATGCACGTGTGTGTGTGTCTGTGTGTTGCCAATCTCCATAAATTACATCTCCCTTTCTACATTTACTGTGTAATAAATCACGGCTTTCTTGACTGAAATGTCTACTGTGAAATATTATTACCTGGCAACGAAATTACATTCAGTATGTGCACATGTGGTTGTTAAGGGGCTTGGTGTGTCGCATCACTACCTCACACCTCCAGGATCGCGGGTTTGAATTCTGTCTCCAGTCTGTGAGTCCGTGAGTTTCCTCCCACGGTCCAAAGGCATACAGTGAGACTAACTAGTATCAAAAAATCGCATGTGCCCTGTAATAAAGTGACATCCTTTGTGGCATGTCCCTCAGCCTTACGGCTGGGATACGTTCCAGGTGACCCTGACCAGAATCAGCAGTTAGAAGATGCATATATGATACATTATTTGTTTGTTTTGTCTAATTATTGCAGGCTAGATCTGAGCTACTTTTTGCTATCTTTTACCTCACGATACACTACCATCTCCTAAATGTCTTGCAGTTACTACAAATGGCCTCTAGATGTAGATATTTGACTTTAACATTTCCCTTTTCACTTATTGTGAGGCTGACTCAGTTTCCTGTGTTTATATTTAATGCAATTCTCGGCTGGGGCATTTGACTCATGTCTAATTTTGTCATAGTGCGGAGCAAATTCAGTTAAGAGTACAATAGGCTGAAGAATCATAATTGGTACCATCATTCAGGCCGACGCAGTTCTTTTAATGTTGAAGCCCAGGGCTTCGCTTATGTCTGATTTACGGTGTTCTCTTTACCAATTGTGACTCTGTTGTTCATAGAGACTGAAAATTATTGCTGTGGGATAGGATGGGCACCTGTATATTTTTGGTTACCTACACTAAAAGATCTGTCTCTCCATTTGTTACACGCAGCACAGCTTGCAGTGAAAAAAGTAGAAATAACTAAACAGCTTATGCAGATAAATGGAGAGAAAATTATAGTGTCATCAACAAAACTATAAGAAGCCACCTTAAATCTGGTTTATATTCTGAGTTGTGAAAATGTGTTTTTCTGTATCTGGAGTTTGCATGTGCTCCTCATGTGACGAGAGTTTCCTACTCAGTCCAAAGGCATGTGGTATGACTAATTTGCATCTCTACATTTCCCACAGTGTGTGTGAGTGTGTGTGATCCAGATTCCCCCCGTTAAGGATAAGTGGTTGGAAAATGCTAGTACTCCCAGCACCTAGAATTGAATATTTACCCCCATCTCTGCATTTCTTTGATCTTTTGTATGCTGCCCTTCTTGGTATGAAGCAGATTTCCCTGTTGAGACATACCTACTGAACCTGGTAATTAGCTGATTCCGATGTGTTTGAGCAGGAAAATCTGCAAATTGAGTTGGACCCTGCCCCTCCAGAACCAGAATTGGGTAACCCTGGCGTAAAAGTTAATATCCATGAATGCCATGCAGTGGACTGAGGTTCAGTTCCCCACTGGGCAGAGATTGTGTGCTCTTACTCTGGGCTATGTGCGGCTCTGTTGGTCAAAGCTCTATATTCATGGTCAGATGGTCACGGGCTTATGTCCCTTGGCTGGCAGAGTGGTGCCACCATCGGGCCCTTGAGCGAGGCCCTTAACCCTGATTGCTCCAGGAGTGCTGGATCCTGGCTGACTCTGCAGTGACCCACAGATTTGCTCTAACCTATATACACTATATTGCCAAAAGTATTGGGACACCCCTCCAAATCATTGAATTCAGGTGCTCCAATCAGTTCCTTAGCCAAAGGAGTATAAAATCAAGCACCTAGGTATGCAGACTGCTCCTACAAACATTTGTGAAAGAATGGGTCGCTCTCAGGAGCTCAGTGAATTCAAGCGTGGTACCGTGATAGGATGCCACCCATTCGGTGAAATTTCCTTGCTAAATATTCCATGGTCAACTGATAGTGGTACAGTATTAGAACAAAGTGGAAGCGATTGGGAACAACAGCAATTCAGCCACGAAGTGGTCGGCCACGTAAAATCACAGAGCCGGACAACGTATGCTGAGGCGGACAGTGTACAGAAGCTGCCAACTCTCTGCAGAGTCAATAGCTACAGACCTCCAAACTTTGTGTGGCCTTCAGATTAGCTCAAGAACAGTGCGTAGAGAACTTCATGGAATGGGATTCCATGGCCTAGCAGCGACATCCAAGCCTTACATCACCAAGTGCAATGCAAAGCTTGCAGTGGTGTAAAGCACGCCGCCACTGGACTCGAGAGCAGTGGAGACGTGCTCTCTGGATTGACAAATCACATTTCTCTTTCTGGCAATCAGATGGATGACTGTGGGTTTGGCGGTTGCCAGGAGAACGGTACTTGCCTGACCCCATTGTGCCAAGTGTAAAGTTTGGTGGAGGGGGGATTATGGTGTGGGGTTGTTTTCCAGGGGCTGGGCTTGGCCCCTTAGTTCCAGTGAAAGGAACTCTTAATGCTGCAGCATTCGAAGCCATTTTGGACCATTTCATGCTTCCAATGTTGTGGGAGCAGTTTGGGGATGGCCCCTTCCTGTTCCAACATGACTGCGCACCAGTGCACAAAGCAAGGTCCATAAGGACATGGATGAACGAGTCTAGTGTGGAGGAAATTGACTGGCCTGCACAGAGCCCTGACCTCAACCCGCCAGAACACCTTTGGGATGAATTAGAGCGGAGACTGTGAGCCAGGTCTTCTCATCCAACATCAGTGCCTGACCTCACAAATGCCCTCCTGGAAGAATGGTCAGAAATTCCCATAGACACACTCCCGACCTTGTGGACAGCCTTCCCAGAAAAGCTGAAGCTGTTATAGCTGCAAAGGGTGGGCCAACTCCATATTAAAGCCTATGTATTAAGAATGGGATGTCATTAGTTCATGTGTGTGTAAAGGCAGGTGTCCCAATACTTTTGGCAATATAGTGTACGTACCTGTATGTTTCATAGAGGACATGGGAAAACACAATTTCCCCATGGGAATGAGTAAAGCTATTCTATCCTGTGGTCTCCCTGTCGGGATGGGCTTCCTCCATGTTCTCCAGCGTCCTCCCATAGTCCAAAAAGGTGCAGCTAGGGGACCTGCTCTTGGCAGATAGTCCATGGTGTGTGTGCCCTGTGCAGGACTGGCATCCTGTCAGAGGTGAGCACCCAACGCTGCCTGGGACGGGTTCCAGCTCCCCTTGCAACCTTGACCAGAATAATTGGTTGGAAGATGGATGGATCTTCGTTATATTTTTATATACGGACAGGACCAGACAATGTGTTTGGTACCTCCACATAAGTAATAATTCATGATGTGGACAAACATTCCTCGTCTAATAATACAGAGTGTCCTGATCCTGGGTGTAAGCCGATTAATTAGGCTTGATTGTGATGTTAATTAAATGTGTCATACAATTGAGATCATGTAACTGAATATACCAGGGGGGTCGTGAGACATAAAGCTGTATTGGGCCACAGGCCCCCCCCCCCCATATGACTTTTGCAGGCTGAACGTGAGATTTTACTGGGGCACAGCACATAAATACTGGGGTATGTGCCACCGTAAAAGGGATCTAGCGACACCCACAGAATATACTACACAGGGACATTCACTGAAGTTTAATTTCCTAAGTTAAAAAAGGTAACACTTTCTATGAATGCAATGTAATACTTTCTGACTGGCAGTAGATAATGTTACAATGCTTTATTCTTATACCGACCATTAAAATGCATTATGTAGGTATCTATAATGCATTATAGATGACAGCTTCAAGTAAAGAGTCACCAAAAACTACTGGATAATTTGTGTATTCATTAAAACAAAGTACAGCTGATAATTTACTGAAATTAATTATTCAACAACTTTAAATGAGTCATCCCCAATCAGATGCAAAATTAATTCATCATAAACTTAAACTTAAAAGCGAAAATGAGAAATACACAGGAAGAGAAAGAAATAAAAAAAAAAAAATACATTTCACAACTTGGTGCTAATTAGATCACGGCTAAAATTTCTTTCCTTCATGACATATTGATGGGCGACTCATTGTCATGAAGGGAAGCAGGGAAGGAGTGACATCCATCCATGCGCAGCCTTGCACAGGGGGAAGGGGTTTTATTGAAGCGACAAAACACAACGAAATACATTGAAACGGAAACAAAAAGGACCACGAAGGGTCAGAACAGTGGGTAGGGAGTAATAACCAGGAGGGTTAAGGGCAGACCTAAAACAGGAATGTAGTTTGGATAAGACAACAGCGGTAACCTTTAACTAACCACTACAGAGAACAGACATGCAGTGCTAACACTAAAAACAGAACAGAAGTAGGTTCATATATATATATGGATCCTGAGGAGCAGACGAGGGACAGGTGTGAGTCATTAACAAAGCAAACAATAGGAATGGCATGTAACTGGGAACAGGTGAAAATGACTAGGGGTTAAACGGGATGCTCTGCAGAGGCCTCTGCTGGCCAAACAGGAACACAACAGGACTGACAGAGAGATCATGACACAGATGATACAATATAATCAGATTAATTGATTTTTTTCTGATATCTTTCAGCTGGTTCATAGATAATTAAATATCAAAATGCGTACTGTTCTTTTTCCCTGTAGGGAGGGCCTTAGGGCCATGGTCTCCAAAGAGTTTGGTTATGTGTGGATAGAGAGGCATGGGACGATGAAGCAACACCTCGCTGAGCTTGAACTCTGCGATGTGCCTGTGCTAGCGATCTTCTGTAACAGACGGAATAGTAATTCCTTTGAGGAGAAGACGATGCCTGTAGGTATGACTGACCTGCCGTTAACGTAAGCTTATCCCAGGTTGGGGTATGCGAAAGGCGATTGTAGAAGGGGGCGAGCAGAGCTTGCTCGACATTGTGTTCCTCATCTTCGTTCTGTAAGAACTGCGAAGCTCGCTGTAGGCAAGCGGAGAACCCCTTCTGAAAGTGCTCGCTTGTCCTCCTGTCGACTGAGCTCCGCAGAAAGAGCACTGTGCGTTCCAGTATTTCAGCTTTTTCCATTCGACTGCATATCGTTTCCTATTAGAGATAGATAAATGAGTCATTCATATTTTATGCCCCGTGTGTCTGCGAGTGGGGAAGATGAGAGGAGAATGACAACGTCACCTGCTGCCACGGCTCCCGCAGAAGGAGCGCTTTCAAACTCTCCAGACTTCGATTTATTCTCTCCCTTCGATGCCTCTCCACTTGAGGCTTAAGCAGCTGCAAAAACAGGACGGGTTTGTGATAGAGTGGCCAAAGATTGCACAGTGCCTCAGTAAGTTGTGCTTCAGCCATATACCTCCAGAACTAAGTTCTAATCTAGCCTTTGCTCTCAGGATTTGCTTTTCCACTTTATTGGCCAGGTATACCTGCATGTACTAGAAATTTGTCTTGGCAGTTTCCGCGCATACATTCAAAGACAACACAGAACATATATTTTAAAAAATAAGAATAAAATTTAAGTTTTAAAATATAGTAACAGCGCAGTTGGTGAAGTCTTCTTTGTTATTCTGAGTAGGCTACCTCTGTCACAGTCCAAAGACATGCAGTTGAGCTACTGTAATTGGCGTCTCTAAATTGCCCATTGTGTATGCGTCATACTGTATGTTGCAATGGAATTTCGTACTTAATGTGTCTTACACAAACAGACTGACAGTCATTATTGTTAATAGGCCTACGTATTCGTTAACTTTAAAAATGAAAATTTAAAATAAGTTTATTATTGCACCAGGGATCATGTAAAAAACACGTTAGGAAATCATGGCTTTCACGGTATAGTGATAACTATGATAATTCACTTTGTCTTTTTTACATGCAAGTGAAATTAAGCCTCCCGTGAAATTAATTGGTGTTCTCTAACATTTTGTTATCCTTAGATCAAGTTTAGAAAGAACTTATTTCACAATATTACCTTTCTGTTTGGTTTTACGTCGTGGGCTGGTCTGACTCGACGCACTTTCATCTTTTCACCGACTTAGTCAGTCCTCTGAAATGTCCAACACTAACAGACAGATCCCCCAAGTGATTTTACCCCTCGATCGTTAGTTTAAAGCGTTTATTCCCTTGGATGCGATGCAGAGCTTCTTTCTCATTGCTGCGTTTGAATGGATTACAAACTCCCTGTATTATTCAGATCCCACAGAAGAGGGCCGAACTGCGTTACCCCACCTCCATCCCTGGCTGCCAACACTCACGCTTTCTGACGCACGCAAGAAATCTTACGTTAACTCTATATTATTACATTATAAACCTAAAATTAGCTGCATCAAAGGCGTTGGGGTAATTTGCAAGCCCCACAGACTATTTACAAGATAATAAAACTGTTACATACATGTAAATGTGTCTGCACGTGTGTGCAGACTCGTCTTACGACAGCCAGCTGACCGAAACTGGCAACACTGTCCATGTCCGTTTTAATGTAAATTAATGCTGGACCCTGCGTAGTCTGAATCGTTGCTTGCTTTACGAAATGCTTTATTATTTTCCACATGATTATATTTGAAAGCAGTTTTGCATCTGCGAATAGATTATCAGTCTCATATCTTCTCTTAATGATATAAGCAACTAGATAGATAGAATATCAGTAAATTTATTGTATCCACTAGGAGCAATTTCTTAGTTTCTTGACGCTATAAAGTTTTGTAACATCTATGGAGGATCGTAAAATATTTGGTCTTCGTCTAACAGAACTTGTTCTTATATTTTATTATTAGTTTAGTTTATTTAACAGGGGCCATGTACAAATCCTATACCAGAGTTGGCTATACAGGTAATTTACATCTGTGGTCCCTGCATGGATAGGAACATCACACTAAAACAACACAACGTAACAGAAACATATAATAACCGCAACATCATCTCACTTGACATTATATAAACAATAACACAGGACTACGTATACACAAAGACACTACTATCAATACATATACAGTATGACAAGAACACTATACTATTAATACATATAACAGCATATAAAACAACACATATCACATTAAAAAATGATTAATGGGTTAATGGTCACATCTTTGATTAGCCTTCAGCCATGTCTTCAAAGATATTTTACACTGGCTGAAACTTGTACAGTCTCTAATATGGACTGGAATTGAATTCCATTTTTCTACTACACTAATAGAGTAAGCTGACTGGCCAAAAGAGGTTTTCCTAAAACTCAAATAACAATCACCTCTCATAGAGGACCTAGAGACTCTTAATTTATCTCTGCAAAATAATATCCATTGTTTGAGAGGAGGTGGTGCAAGATCAAGAACAAATTTATACATCAAGCACATATCAGCAAAACAAATAAAACTTTCAAAAGTCAATAAGTTGTATTTTGTAATGATGGCACAATGATGATAATTTCTTGTTTTTTTTTTATCCAAAACCTTTATAGCCTGTTTATAGAGAATGCCTAAGGGCTGTAAGACAAGTTGGACACGGGCAGGTGTGACTGTCTTACAGCCCTTAGGCAATCATTGAATGTAAAAACAATTTAGCAGCAGGAAGTGATAATTGGTGTCTAATATACCTAAAATTAGCTAAACTACCTCTGTCACATTTGCATATCTTTTTATGTGCTTTTAAAAAGTAAAATTGGAATCAATAATTACGCCCAGAAACTTATCAACAGTATTTATTACATCCCCCTTAACAACGATTTTGGGTTGTTGTTTTGTGTCACACTTCTTAATGGAGAAACATATGGCTACTGTTTTACTCACATTAAGAGTAAGACAATTATACATCAACCATTCTGATACTTTATTTAAAGCTACAGCAAGTTTTGATGCAGCTTGTTCTCTAGTTTTGGCATGTGTATTGAATTGAATTATTGACATATTAAATATAATACCAGATTATACTGATATTATTGTGATGTCTGGGGGTAATAACACTGGTATACAGTGATTTTGGTGCCAACGATGTCTGAAAGGTTTTATATTAAGTTTATGGTGCTGATTAAGAATACGACTTCGGTTTTGCCAGATTGGCTCTAGTTTCTGAGATAATTAATACTTAATTAATTAACGCAACACGTTTGAAAAGCATTCAGAATTGCAAGAATATTTTTATTTTAGTTACAACTAGTAAATAAACAGTCTAACATCATACAAAAAAGAAATTAAAAATCTAACAGTAACAGGAAAAAGTATGGTTTGATTAAATAATACAATATTAATTAGTTATTAATTGTTATTAATGCCAATGCTTAAAAAAAAATACTGTAGCTGGTTGAAAAACCTTTGTAATGCGACATTTGTAAAAATTTGATCAAACTGGCAACAATGGGCTCTAAAGCCATCGACTAAATAGCAGACAGGTGTTCCCATGATGCCCTTCCTTTGGAAGGACTTGGCAGATTTGATCTGGGTAAATATTCACCACCACAGTAACAACAGCAATAAATGAACATGCAAACACGCACATGTGAACTTAACTCTAATTTTATTTTCAGACTCTCCTTCAACGCTTCATCATTCATTTCATTACCTAAGACACTGTTAAAGAGTCAAAAGACAGACCAAAAGCTATTGCATTTGTTATCACACACAAGTCGCATTGGGGAAATGCATTACTGTATTTTCATGGATGTCCATTATCTCAAAAACTAGAACCAATTCAGCAAAAGTAATTGGATTTTTGAATTCAGCATCCTCAAAATACCCTAAATCTATTAAAAAAACCTTGGCAACTGAAAAAAAAATTTGTAGACCTGTGTAATTATCAACTCAAGTCAAAAAGGACTCCAAAGTATTGTAAAAAATATTGACAGAGTAAGTATGTTCCTTGTACATTCTACTCTGACTGTTTGCATAGAGCATGGACCCACATGTTCTGGGCTTCCCCTGCATAAAACACTTTCAGTTTTTTCACATTTCCTTGTTGGAACCATCTGTAACCACCTTTTTAGGCTTATTGAGACAGCTTTTTAGATGCTGGCATCGCTTGGTGGGCCTGAACATTTGACACTTCAGTGGTATGAGCCAGCTGTGTCCTCCAGTGTGTCCACATCCAGTCCCCCCATCAGAACATGTGTGTTCCCCTCCACTTGTCATTCTCTCATTCACACACTCTCACACACAGCTACTTCACACAGACAATCATTATAATGAGACAGGGAACAGATTACATAACAAGGTTACAATCTGACTGACCTCTGAACAATCTGCCCTGTTTACATCATCAGTATGAAGCATTGATTTTCTCAGTAATAGTGAATCTACCCAGAATGCAATTGATATGGATGAATGTGCTGCAGACTCAAACTTAACCTATTTGCACTGACCTAATACTCATATATGAAAGGACCATTACTTAGGAGGTTCTCTGGAACCCCTCGGTAAGTATGGATTTCTTCCTTGAAGAGGCACCTATTAGGCAATTGGCTAAAAATGGTTATTGAAGAGAAATAAGTAAATAAATACATTTCACAAGACATTTATGGGAGTTTTTAGTAATCGTTACATATTATAGGGTTCAGTTTGCTTTTTAGTTTTGCCAAACATCATGGCCTGTTTGGGTCAATATTTTGCACTATTTTTATTTCCTACCATTCTCAAAAGAACATTACATGTTCTGAGTTTTCCCCGTCAGCCTTTCCCTAGCTCTTCCACCACAGGATGGTAGTTCTGAATCTTAGACTGCTTTCCTGCAATTGATTGCTTGGAAAAAGAATGGTGTGTTTCATTCAGACACCTATATGTTTGAAAGTGGTATAAAATGTTGTGGTGAAGTATGACTGACTGAATTAGACTTGAGCTCCTCCACCTAGAAGTATCAGATGATGGTTATATGATGTGGAAAAAGACCTGGGGGCAAAGGGATACTGAAAATAGAATCAAAGTAGAATCAAATCTACTTTTCAAATTGATCTTGCAAATGCATTCTACTGCATTTAAAATTAGCTGCATTTTCTCAGCGTGTAATTCTAGTAAGCTGGCTGTGTGTGTTTTTATTTCTGCTATAGAAGTTTCATCTTTATAGAAAATTTTCCCCAAAGAGATTCAATTATACAGTATAAATGGGACTTGCTCTACAAAGATTTTAAAGTAAATGTGTTTTTTTTATTGTTATTTCTCAAACATTAAGGCTCAGAGTTACTGCATCAAGCTGTGGTTGTGGAAGTTTTCTGATATGAATAAACTTCATTGAGGATTTACTAATGAGAATTTTGTATGACATCTGCATCCTGGGAGCTGAATTACATGTATGTGTCCTCTGAATGGGCCATGCATGGGGGTTTGATTGTCTGTCCGTTTTCCTATAGGAGTGAACAGTGGGTCTGTAGGTCTGTATGTCTATTTTTAAGAAAATACAAGCCGTGGAAAAAAATATGGAATCACTACTCTTGGAGGATGTTCATTCAGCTGTTTCACTTTATAGCAAAAAATAAAAATTAAAAATCAGAGTTATAACACAAAACTATGTTATTTAACAGCCGAATATTTTGGCTTTGTTAAAAAAAAAAAAAAAAAAAAAAAAAAATCTAATGAAATTGTTGTAACTAATGGTACTTTTTTCAGATCAAGGAGAGGAAAACATATGGAATCACTCCATGGTGAGGAAAAAGTTATGGAATCATGAGCCATAAAAATCACAATTAGTATTTTGTTGCACCTCCTCTGGCTTTTATGACAGCTTGAATTCTTTGAGGCATGGACTTTACTAATGAAAAACAATATTCTTCACCAGTCAGGTTCCAACATTCTTGTATAGCAGTTGACAGAACAGCTTTGCAGGGTGAAGCCTTGTTATGTTCCCTTCTTTTTCAGTTTCCACCATCTATTTTCAGCCGGATTGAGATCCGGACTGTTTGTTGGCCATGTCGTTCAGTTGCTATGCCTTTCTTGAAGAAAAGTTTTAACGCGCTTTGCTTTGTGGTGAGATACATTATCATTCTGTAAAATGACTTATCACCAGACCGACCTTAGATTGATGCAATCTGAAAAGTGTCCAAAATGTACACCTCTACATTTCCTGTAGAGGTAATCAGTGCCTTCTGCCCTGGTCCTGACACGTCCCCATCACATCAATGACTGTGGAAATTTGCCTGTTCTCTCTAGGCAGTCGTCTTTATACATTTCATTGGGACGGCACCAAACAAAAGTTCCAGCATCATCTTTTTGGCCCAGTGGAGATTCATGATTCATCACCGAATACCACTTTCATCCAATCATCTACAGTCCATGACTTCTTCTCTTTAGTCCATTGTAACATTGTTTTCTTCTGCTTAGGTGTTAATGATGGTTTACATTTGGCTTTCCTGTACCTAAATCCCATCTCCCTCAGCCGATTTCTTACAGTTTGGTCACAAACATTGACTCCTGTTTGTGCCCAGTTGTTTTCTATTTCCAAGCCATATTGCTTTGAGTCTTCTATCCTGTCGTTTTGATGTCTTCCTTGGTCTACCTGTATGTTTCCCTTTTACAAGCTTCCCATTTTGTTTGTACTTGCTGTAAATTTTAGACACATCTTACTGGGAACAACCAACAACTTTTGCTGCACTCCGTGTTGATTTACCTTCTTGAAGGAGTTTCATAATCCTTTCCATTGTTTTGACTGATCACTCTCTTGTTGGGGTCATGTTTCCAGTCAATCAGCCAGGTGCAAGAGCTCTCAAATAACTGTAGACTAATCTGCACATTTAGACTTTATTTGTTTGTTTTAGAAATGCAACTTACAAGGCAATTCCATAATTTTTTTCCTCATCAAGTGATTCTATAATTTTTTTCCTCTACTTGATCTGAAACAAAATTGTGCCATTAATTACAACATTTTTTAGGTATGTTTTACAAATCAAAATGTTCAGCTGTTAATAAAATAGTTTTGTGTCATAACTGTCACTTGTGTTTTTGCTACAAAGTAAAACAGCTGATACTCTTGAACATCCTCCAAGAGTAGTGATTCCATATATTTTGCCATAGGTTTTATTTTTATTTTCACGTGAGATTTGAGCTTACAGAGACTTACAGGGTGACTATGAAATAAAACATGCATATAAGACCAGTACAAATACAAATCTAGAACTTTTTCATCATTTCTGTTTTATTGAAAAAGACATACAACAATAACAATTATTATATTATTTGTTTTTATAAAAATCTGTGCGTTGTGTGTATTTTCAATACAGTAGGAAGACTGTTACAAAAAAGATTGCACATGGGAAGGGCTTTCTGACAGAGTTTAAAGTTACAATTTCAATTGGTGATTTGGGTTAAGCAGGGGATCAAATTCTTCCAGAATCTCTCCAGACAAACCGTGGTAGGTTAGAAGTGTAGACCGAGTGTGGCGATCTCTTAGAGCTTTGGCATTTGGTGCAGGACCCATGACTAACTGATCTGGACCGACTTGGGCCTAGTGACGCTGTGTCACGTGCGAAAAGCCTTCCATAGAATGCTCAAAGAAAGACTTCAGGGTACCAGACTACTAAAGGACCTGAAAGGGAACCGTGGAGTTTGGATATCAGTGGTGCCGTTTCCAAGGTAATGTTCTAAAAATGGTTCCATCCTAAAACTTATATTTGTAACATACATACAATAATTCTCCAAGACCTGACAGTGATATTATTAATGTCTGGTAACCTGTAGCATCTGTTATCATATATGTAGCATATTTGGCATTAAATTAGTAGATCTTCTCTAAATGTTAATCCCAGTTTTGATTTTTTTTGGTACATTTCCCCTCCTTTTATCACTGTGGAATTGCATGTGTCACATCCAGCCCGCCTCAGAGCCACACAGTGTGTCATTTCCTAATTCTTCACACTTAATCTACTTTTACACCGCTGCCTACTGCCAAAGAGGGTTGACCATAATATCACGGGGGTTGCCCACCCCAAAGCCACCAGTCAGAAACAGGCATGCGACCATAAAACCAGCCAGGCTCAGGCCACTCTCTCATGGTGCTGCAGGGTGGAGTTTGACATTTAATGCTCCTCATATGATGACAGGAATTAAAAATAGTCCTTCAAACACAACCAAACATGTAAGGCAAATGTCTCTTATGCATATTGAACAATTATATATATATATATATATACATATATATATAAAGTGAATATATATATATATATATGTAATTATTCTTTCTGTATAATATACAGGATTATTTCTTTTAAAAGGGATGGCCTTTTAGAAAGCATGGTATCATGTTGCAGAGTAATGATAGAATCTGACAAGTGGAAGACGGGCCAAACCATGTACTATAAATAAGTTCTTGTGACCCCCCCCACCCACACACACCCTCTCTCACCATGCATGACCTGCAATCACTGAACAAGAATGGAACATTCCGTGAAAAGAAAGGATCATGTCGCATTCATCTCCAAATTGTAAGAAAAGCAGCCCTGCTTTTTAACAACCCCTCTGTTAAGATACCAGCTCATTAACAGATCAAGTGACATTTAAAAAAATTAGATGGGATTACAGCCATCGTATCACAAAAGACAGGATAAATTTTAAATTGCTTTTTGCTAGCTGTCAATTTTTTGCATTGACTTTGGAGTGAGTAGACGATGGCTGCCTTCAGGACACTGGTAGATACATACTTCCTCACAGAGCACTCAGGGAACTAACAAAGACCTGGCCTAATGTGCACACAAGACCCCAGATGGCAGTACAAGAGTGAGGTTTCTCTCATGGCATGAGTCTTTCTTCTGCCACGCCTGTATCCATAGCTAAACAGTAGTCTTGCCGTAAGACAGCCTAAATCTAAAAGATTATGTGCAAAAACAGGACAGCTTTCTGATAACAAATTAAGATGTTAGAAGCATATTGTGTTTACACACACATGCTCCTTTTAAAGTGCTACTTTATTGTCTCAACAATTCTTTTCCCTTTAATATGAATAAACGTACAATTTAGAGCATTTCGTATAGCAGCAATATCTAATAACGTGAGTAAACAGGGAAACGATGCTACTTAACTCATCTTGGTCTGGTTATTCGACAGGCAGATGACCTGTAAAGGATGCCCGGTATTTTAAATTTCGGCAGCATCCTGCCATTTCGTTTGTGTCTTTGCTGTTCTGTGACCTTTTTCACACGCATGCATAACATTTGTCTGGAGAATAATCTCCATCACTATGTGCACAACCTCCCAGCACTCTGTCCTAGTGCTGTGTTTTTTTCAGTCCTTGTAAGGGGGGTACAGTTTCTTAGTCCTACACATCTAAAAATAATACCTCACCGGGGTTTTCATGAACACTCAAGGCTTAAAAACTCCCTTCCCATCAACTATGCAGTCAAATCTCAGATTCTCGTTTAAACGTCATGAAGAGATTGTGCCCCAACTCTGAAGCCTTTTGTGAACTGCTCCCATTATTGCTGCACTCGCTTTTGTCCTCCGTCTCCTCTTTGTCCATCATTGCCACTTCATTCTCATAGCAAAAAGAGTTAGAGCTGGACTCATTATCCTTCTTTTCAGCAAGCTCCCGCGCACTACATAGCGGAGTGCTCGGCACCTCGTAGGTTTTGTGGAAATGAGAGTAGTCGACCTTGTAGTAGTTCTTCTCCTCAAAGAGTACAGGCTCGAAGCAGTGTCCCCAGAGGATCTCCCCAGCCAGGTAGGAACTGCGGCACTGGGTTGTCATGGCTGTGGCTTCTACCATGCCCTCCAGGATGACCACAATCTCAAATCCAGCAGTCTCAAAATCCTGCTTGCTCATATCATAGAAGGGACTGTCCTCATTGATCTCATGGACAATGGTGATGGGGGAAACAAGGAAGATCCGGTCTACGCCAGTGTCAAAGCCCACATCGATATCTACGTGGTCTAGGGGGATAAACTCCCCCTCGGCGGTGGTGCGGGACTTGAGTAGCTGAGCCCTCACGTGGGCCTCCACCAGGTGGCTTTTGCGTAGGTTGCCAACTCGCCACATCAGGCATAGCTTGCCGTCCCGCATTGCTATTGTAGCGTTGTGGCTAAACACCAGGGTTTCGTTGCGCTTCGTGGGCTTGGCCATCTTGGCCATGACGGCACCGATGATGAAGGCGTCGATGATGCAGCCAACAATGCACTGGAAAACCACCATAAAGACAGCGATGGGGCACTCTTCCGTCACATGGTGGTAACCATAGCCAATAGTGGTCTGCGTCTCCACAGAGAAGAGGAAGGCTGCCATGAAGCTGTTGACATTGGAGACACACTGCTGGGAGCTATTCCCCAAGTCACCATAGAA
The DNA here is from genome assembly GCA_026781145.1 of Hippopotamyrus pictus. NCBI lineage: Eukaryota > Metazoa > Chordata > Actinopteri > Osteoglossiformes > Mormyridae > Hippopotamyrus > Hippopotamyrus pictus. Next base: position 8,359,149 of record JAODLC010000049.1, read on the forward strand.
GAAGGCCACCAGCCAGAACACATAGCCAAAGAACAACCACGAAAGCACAAAGGTCAAGCAGAAGATGATTATCATCCATCGCCAACGGATGTCCACGCAGGTGGTGAAGATGTCGGCTATGTAGCGCTGGCCTTTCTCGCTCATGTTGATGATGTGCACGTTGCAGTGTCCATCCTTCTTCACGAAACGACATGGCACCGGCTGCCACATGTGCACCTTGCCGTCACCATTGCTGTGGCCATTGGACACGGCCACAGTGGCCAACTTGAGGCCATCTACTTTGGAGGACACGACGCTGTAGCGGCTGGCCCGCACACTACCCATCGCTTCTGCTGATGAGGGCTTCACTTCTACTGCCTTGGAAAAGTTTTTGGAAGAACCTTCTGAGGAACAGTTCTGGACATTCATAGGACCGACCTGTGAAGAAATTAGGGCCAACGGGACTGGGAAGCTGCTTCTCTGGCCCGTACCGTGCCTTGGCTAAACCAAAGGAATTCCACAGTAGTGAAGTTCAGTCTTCTTTCATCAGGGCCATGCACCTCAGCAAGAATGGGAGCTCTGTACACAAGATAAGCAGAAAACAGCTGTTAAAGACCACCCAAAGGAAACAATTGTTTTTGTATTGATTAATCACAGTTTTTCCACAGTTACTAACACAACAACTAATTTGCTGAATAACCCAATAGAATTTTTGACTATTTAAATTTTTCAAAATTTAACAAATACCGAAAAGTAAAAATGAAACACTTGCCATAAGAATGTCTACATTACTAGACCCTGCCATCTTGCCCTCTTCAAAGTTCCTGATAATGTGATACAGCACACTAATTGACTAATCAAGCATGTTGATGCATTATCCTGGCACTAAAGATATGTGTCTAAAAGTGTTAACTCCATATTTCATTTGGCATTTTACATTATAAATTTTCTTCCCTGCATCACATTCCTATACAAAAATAAGTGGAAATTAGTGGGAGAACATTTGAGAATTTGAGAAAGCACTTCTTTACACAGTGTGCAGTTAGAGTATGGAATAGTCTCCTTGTTAGTGTAGTGCAAGCCCAAACCCTGGGTTTCTTTGAATCAGAGCTAGATAAGATTTTAACAACTCTGAGCTATTAGTTAAGTTCTCCCCAAACGAGCTTAATGGGCTGAATGGCCTCCTCTCATTTGTAAATTCCTTATGTTCTTAAGTTCTCTCACACTTTCTTATGTGCAGCCATGTTTCTACAATGCAAAAGCTTAAAACAATTTATAATTTCACTGCTCTCAAGGGGCAGAGGAGAAAGTTGTCATTCATTGCTCTGAGCTAACTATTTATAATAAACTTATAATATAGTTAGCGCAGAGAAATGAACAACAACTTTGTAAGAAATTTAGTTATACTGTATATTTAAATATAGAAGTTCCTCACTTTATGATGGTTTGACTTATATCTTGACTTTACAATGGTACAATGGGAAAAGGCAGCATCTGTGCAGGCAGGCGTCCAAGTCTCTGTAGCGATCGGAAGCGTATACCATAGAGTGTTTAACTGTTACGTAAGTATACTTTTTTTCTCTGTTCAACCAAATAAACTTCTATTCATTTGTTTACGCTCCAAATACTGGTATTAAGGTAGCTACAGTAATTGTTTACTTATTTATGTATCATATTCATGTTCAACTTATAATGAGTTCATCGCAATATAACTCCATCATAAGCACCTGAACTTAAAACTTTCACATAATTACATCACTAAATTAATTTACTTCCGTCTATGACAAAATTAGAAAGAAAATGAAAAATAAAAAAAAAAAACACCATGCAAATTACAGATTACTGAATGCATTACACCACGTGCAACCAAACAGCAAACAGACTGTTGACTGAGGCCGCCTGTTATTGGAAACTCCTCTCAGTTCTAATCCACCATCTGTAATTTTGTTATGCTTTTTTACTATTAAGGTCAGATTTAATTTGGAAGCTCCTCAAACTGCCTTCCTTTCTGCAGATGAAGGGTATGTTAGTTTAGCTTTGTATTTGAGGGTCTGATTATAAATGTGCCATGCAGTTCATTCTAATCTTAGATCACTTGAAAATGTATTGCATCGGGAAACTGTACTCTCCATAAATCCTGAAGTGTTTACAGCACTTGTGCAGCCACCTACTGTAATAATCCATCCATTGACATTTTTCTTCCATTTACTTAGAAATGGTCTTCCTACTTTCAGATTATTGTTGGAAAGACTGCTCATATTCCTGGTGGTCTGAACTAATGTTAATGTTTATGTGTCTGATATTGTGAGGATGGCCTGGGGGGGGGGGGGGGGGGG
>JAODLC010000049.1:8388612-8400555 GCA_026781145.1 Hippopotamyrus pictus
ACTTAATCTAACCACCTTCAACTGAAGTAAAACAGTTGTACCACGTCTCTATGTGCACGGTTGTGCGTTGTGCACGTACTCAGTAAGCGTGAGGCTGCAGTGTACCTTCAAGGACATGATGTTCTCCTGCAGCTTGACGATGGCATTCTCCGCAGAAATGGCCACTTTCTCTACCTCTGCCTCTTTTTGCCGTAGCTCTTTCTGGACACATACGCCGACAGGCAAAAGGCAGGAGAGATCGCTCTTAGAGATGGCAGGACACGCACAGACATGACACACCGAATTCCATCCGCTGAGAGGTGCTAGACGTTATCAGAGCCATACTGTCACTGCTGGGCTTCCCTTCCCCAGGTAGCTTGCATACCATTCAAGGCTCTGCATGTTAACTGACCAGGTGACTCAAAAATAAATATTTAGATTCAGAATTTGTAGCCACGGTTTAACTAATAACAAAGCTAGATTAAATGGATTAAATTTAAGAATCAAATCTCCAATAAAAAAGCCAAGTGCTTTGAAAAGCAAAAGTTAAAATAATGTTAATCATATTTGGATAGGTGCTTGGTGTGTGCACATAATATTTGGTTCATCATTGTGAAAAGCTATCTTCATTTGTACTTTCACTTTGCTGAATCCCCAAGCATGGGCCTGTGAATATATTGTCAGGCCTCACGTATCTTACCCCGCTTTGCAGGGGATTGCAGGTTGTGCTTTTATTTAAAGAATTAATATGGTATCTGAATGATGGCAATGAAGCAGGTTCCATAACCATGACCTGTCAACTGTCCAGGAAAGAGTGTGCGAAATACGGACGGGGGGGGGTCCGACACCCCCGATTAACCCATCAGACCGCCTGAGAGCCTCAAAAGCTAAATTTTAAGGGGGTCTCAAGATCGATATTGTGCAACAATAGGGAGATGGGGACCCCCCCGAATATTGACGGGTCTTTCACACACTGCCAGGAACCATCCTGTTAATGGTTAATTGATGCTGGTTAATGATTTAAGTTTTTCCAGGAAGTTATTTCCTGTAAAACCATTTAAATCAAAGGCACACAAGCCCTGGAGCTTTCATGCAATTTGGTGTGTTTGGGAAGGCCCACACCCTCTGTGTGTTCTGGCCTTAAGCCCGGAAGTTCGGCCCATCGTGGACATACTGTATAATGACTAAAAAGAATTACTGGATTTTGGTGTAATCCAAGAAGTTATGAAACATGCAACCCTGGGTTTCAGTTGCATTCCTACTTCTGCACAGACACCAGTCTGTTCCACAGCCGTGGACACTGAGGGCCACTAGGTAAAATCTACTTCCCAATTGCTGAACGCCAGGATATATGACTAGAATGTAGCATAAAGCAAAAATGGAAATAGAGCATTTCCTGGAAATAGAGAGGGACTTATTCTACTGCATGCTGGTTAATAGTAATTTAAGTACATGGTATCAGTAACTGGTCTAAAATGGGACCATTCCCACGAGTAAGGAAATGCTTTTGTAAATAAGCAGTTACCACTGGAACACACCTTTACTTAGAACTAATAACAGAAGAAAAGCACGGTAGTATTGTACAGCAGTGAATAATACATCCATCAGTTTCCCATAACTGCATACCCAGTACAGGGTCACACTGAGCAATAAATGATGGGATATAATTCAATTCCGTACAATGATGTTTATTTAAGGGATTATTCTAGTAAGAACTGGCTTTTGACAGGTTTTTTGCTGTGATACTTGTAATATTAAAGTCTGCCCTCTTTACTTCAGCACCAGCATGACCCTCGGCGTGACTGCCGTGCCGCACGCACCCCTACCTCCATCTGCTTGCGCACCTCCCCCAGAGGAGCGACCTGGTGGCCCTGGTGATTCTCATCAGCGCATGCCCTGCACATGCAGCAGCGGTCCACGTGACAGAAGAGCTCCAAGGGCCTGCCGTGGCCCTCGCAGGCAGGGCCCTCAATGTTGCGCAGCGGTTCGACCAAACGGTGTTTCTGGAAGCGTGCGTTCTCCAGGTGCGGCCGCAGGTGCACCTGGCAGTAGGACACCTGGCAGGTAAGGCAGGACTTGAGCGCCCTCCGGGGGACCTCGATGCATGAGTCGCACCTCACCCCCTCTGTCTCCAAGCTCTCTGCTTCACCCACCTCCTGCGCCTCTTCCTTCTTGGACTCGGCTCGGCTTCGAGGGTCTGCTGGAGGGAGAGGTCTCAATTCTGCACTGTTGTCCCTTGCACTCTGGCATGAGAGCCATTCCAGAGTTTTTTCACCACTTGAATCACTGTTCATGTCTTCAGGATCTTTCTGGTTCTGCTGGTTCCTGAGCTGCAGGGACTCTTGCAGGCCATACTTCGATCGCATTGCTCTGGTGCCCTCGATTGCGGTGACCGGGCCTGAGCCCCCTGCAGTGGTGTCTGCCATGACTCCACATACATGCACTCACTCTCGTGTTTGGCTGAGCTCTACACCAGGGAACCCGAGAATAAAAAAGTTAATCGGGCCGCACCCCCAGCGTTAATCAGGCCACACCCCCAGCGTGCCTCTCGGAAGGGCCTCCCCTCTTCCCTCCTCTCCTGCCTTCAGCCCTGGGGCAGGGCATGAGGAATGGGAAGACAGGAACAGAACCCCGAAAATCCCATCAGCAGAAATGCTTTGTGTGTCTATTGTCTTATGTGTCTGGTGAAACTGGGTAAGTCAGTATCAGGTCAGGTCAGTATCAGGTCTGATGTCTGTCTGAGATGATATGTGTACAGTGACTGGGTAATTCTGGAGGCCAATGTCAATCGATCACTTATACGGATAGAAAAGGAGGCACGCTATCTGAAGGGGGAAAGATAGTTTAAGTGAGCTTCATAGTAGTCTGTCCTGTGTTAGTCACTGGCTATTGCTGACCTGTAATCGCATATTTTCGTGTCAGATAGCAGTACTGAGCCCTGATTACACTGACATGTTCAGGCAGATCCCAGTGTGATGGAAGATAGTTCAGGGAGTCCTGTTTGTGGCTGCTCAGCTGTGAATTGGGAGCAATAGAGCATTTTTTTTGGCTTCACATTAATTGTGTAAATACATTCTTCCCCTTCATCTCCGGGAGCGTATATCTGGGTGAAGAGGTCCAACCTGAGAGAGTCCGCAATGCTCCTGGAGCGTCTGCTGTGTCTGAAGAAGTGGGCTCCTGCGAGATGAGCTTCATATTTGTACGACTACCATGTACATTTCCCTACACTTGCCTGGTCTTGTAGCGTAACCTAATAGTTTTTTTTTTTTTTTCCATTTTTCATGGGCTGTATAGTTCAGACAAGAGAATACCTCATTCTTGGAAACACGTGTTTTGCAGAACATGGAAAGAGCGGGGGCAGAATGTGGGGGCGGGGGTGGGGGAGCAGAGGCAGGAGCTGTGATTAAACTGACAAACACTCAGCTCTATGTTAAGTATAAGGCGGGTATAGCTGGGAAAGCCATCGCCTCAAATACTCACAGCATGTCACCCTTCAGTGGCTGCTGGCTCTTAGACTGCCATGTTTTCTAGAACGTTCTTGCTATCAGGTAACCAGAGAAGATGTCGCCACAGGAAACAGGCCCTGCCCCCTCCCTGCTGGCCCCTGCTGGTGTGTGTTTCAAGCCTGCAATGGGACTCAAGGCCTTGTAGCCAGGGAGGGACACCTAAGCCCCCCTGGAGGGCGTGGCCTGAGGGGTGGCCTGGACTGAGGGGGCGGGGCATCCAGCCGCAAAGGCAGTGGTGCTCACTGAATCTGACCCAGTCCCTTAGGCTGGTAAAACAGCCCCATTATGCATAATGACACATGCGGGACGAGCTGACTGACATCTGCAGTAAATGTATATGGAGACTCTATCTCCCATTTATCAAATTATCCACGGCTACAGTTACAGCTGCATGGATGCAGAGGCACGTACACATAATGGGGCAGTGTGATGGATGGTACTGGGGGGGGGGGGGGCTGCACGGCAGGCTGTGTGCCAGCAGGAAGGGAGGGGTTGGCCGAGGCTGGGCCCCTCCCCCACCAGCTGCTCTTTCAGGGTGGCCTTTGGCTGTGACCATCTGTTTCGAGATCAAGACAAGATCAAGACTCATCCAACCCAAGACCAAATCAAGACCAAGACAAGATCAAGACTTTTAATTCACAATCAGAATTTTTAGGTATATTGCACCCATATTGGGGCTATATTATATGTAATTCCAAATGACACTATTATTGAAAATGTTTTAATGTTCACATACTCTAAACAATAATGCAGTTATATAAAAAACACACAATATAATAAAATCACATACACAGAGCCCTCCTCTAGCTCCCTGACAGCGATAGTAAATTACTCTAACAATGAACACTAAACAATAAGCACTACCAACAACGTCCAAAACAGTCCAGTATAACAGGGGCATTTGATGATGGATGAGTGAAATACCTTGGTAACAGCTCTTCGAAAGGAACATCAGAGTTCCTGATGAAGTGTGAGGAGATTGTGAGCAGGACTGTAGCCAGGGTTTGAAAAATAGTGAGGGACCCGGGGCTGAGGGGGTTGTGGGGGGGGGTCTCGTAAATCACACACTACTGTACATGCAGGTGGCTTGCTTTCTGGGGGATAGCCAGTGTTAAATAGTTCATATTAAGTAATTGATAGTTTAGGTTACAGCAAGTTATGTGGAGCTATTATATGAATGTGCCTTATTGAATGAATTTAGGTCTATATCATAACATCAATGAGCAGTAAAATATCATGGGTGTGAAGCGTGTAACTTAAGGTTACCTTTTTATATTATGGATATATTATACAACCTTCCCAGCATCTTTCACCTTCATTTTTAAAGGGCCCGTTTGCTCAATAACTCTTCCCAGCAGCCCCTGTGCCCTCTGAAGCTGTCCAATAGTATTACACCGCCAAGCCAGAAGATGTAGTACATTTTAAGTAGTGCTGCTACAAGAGGACAGCGCAGGAAAATTAATTTCGGCATTGTGAGGGGAAAGAAGTATATTTGCATATCAATTCAGATAATATGTTTTGTGGAATTTCGAGACTTATGGCTCAGACCAAGGCAAGATCAAAACAAAATGGGCTCAAGACCGAGACGAGGCTGAGGTTAGGTTCAATTCAATTCAATTCAATTCAAATAATTTTTATATAGTGGATATCACAACAGCACTTTGCATGGATGTGTTACGTAAAACATCAGGTTGAGCCAAGACTGGATCTCAAGAAGTACAACTTTGGCCTTTGGACCAGCCCTCTCAGCTCAGGGTCTTATCTCCTGACCTGTCGCTACCCTCATAACGGACATCTCAGGGCTTGGAGGCCCTCTGCTTAGGAATGGCATGTGGCTCAGTGAGTTAATCAACCTTATTACTTTGTTTAGGTCTGTAATTAGTCTGTTACACACATCTTGGGTCACTCTCTTCTCTCAAAATAACTCATGGATGCGCTGCTGCTTTGTACCTGGCTTGGCCTCCTTGTGGATGAAGTCTTTCATCATGTGTCAAACAAGCTCAATGGGCTTCAAATTTGTTTAATTTTCATATACCACACTGTCCCTCATTGCTCGACAATATCAGTCTTATTACTCTGCTTTTGCCTGTAATTATTGTATTGCACACATCTTATGTCTGACTCATCTCCAAAGGGGGAAGTAAAATAAAATTCTAATTTCATCAATAAACTGACTAAAAACACATTTTGCTAGTTTTAGGCCATCTTTGCCTCACAACAGAAACAATTTCTTAAATTTCACAGGCCATTTATTGCAGTGTAGTCAGTTTATTAATGAAACTGGAATTTTGTCTAAATATAAGAAAATTATACTTGCTTAGATTTTCATTCTTTGCAGTGGAGTTACAATGCCTGATTTCAGGTATCTCATCTGATTTCAGGTAAGTCACTTCAGCTTTCATAATCACTGCTCTCCCTGGTGGATGGATAAATCATTGCAAGTACTTTACACACAGAGAGTTAAGGGGCGGATCATGCCGGCCCCCTTATTCATTACATCATCTTGGGGGATCTCATTACAGTCAAGGTTCCACCCAGGACCCAGCAGGGACCAGCCAAGGACCAGCCAAGGACCAGCTAAGGCCCCATCATGGAAACAGAGGAAAATTCAAGTGGCTACATCTGTAGCTTGCTGTGCCTGTGATTGGAAGGTTGATCATTAAAACCCCTGGGTTACATAAGAACATAAGAAATTTACAAACGAGAGGAGGCCATTCGGCCTATCAAGCTCGTTCGGGGAGAACTTAGCTCAGAGTTGTTAAAATCTTATCGAGCTTTGATTTAGGGAACCTAGGGTTTTAGCTTGTACTACACTAACAGGAAGACTATTCCATACTGTAACTACACGCTGTGTAAAGAAGGTGTTACATCTGGTCAGGAAGAGAAACAGAGATCCAGGGATGCAGGGTAAACAGAACTTTAATGAGCCGGTTTCGGAAGGAGCACAGAAAGTATTCAACACTGCAAGGAGAGGGTTCACAGGATCTTCAGCCCAGGCAACTGGGGTGAGACCGAAGGGCAGGAGACAGTTTGGTGAGCAGACAGGTAGGTACAGAAGCGGCGCGCAGTAATTGTGGTCGTTTTCCGTAAGCTGAGGTCGATACCAGGAGAATCCGTCCGACGGAGAGACAGAAGACCGGGGCACGCGAGGAGGGGCGAACAGGAGAGGCTGGACTCGGCAGAACAGGTGGGTCAGGTGCGGGAGCTGGACTGAGGAAGGAAGGTAAAAAGGTAAGGTTCTCATAAGGGGTAAACAGGCAAGGCGAGGGAAAGCGGGTAAACGTTAGACAGGAAAAACGCTCAGTAAGGCTTCGTAACATCGGCACAGTACTTCGCGAGGAAGATCTGCTTTTAAAGGGGTTTAATCGTCTGTTGATGAGTTGCACCTATCTGGTCCCGTCCCTGTGGGCGTGACAGAAGGGCTTTCTCAAATCCATTTTAAGATGTTCTCCCGATAATTTCCACTTATGGCCACAAGTTCCAGTATTTATACTAATATTTTAGTAGCTATTTGGCTAAACAGCATCCAGATCTGTTAGAATCTTATATACCTGGATCATGTCCCCCCTTAGTCTCCTTTGCTCGAGGTTGAACAGATTCAGCTCAGCTAACCTCTCCTCATAAGACATTCCTCTAAGACCAGGAATCATTCTTGTAGCCCTACGTTGAACCTTTTCCAAGGTAGCAATGTCCTTTTTAAGGTATGGTGACCAAACCTGCACACGATATTCTAGGTGGGGTCTTACCAAAGAATTGTATGATCGTAGCATCACCTCCCTGGACTTAAACTCCACACACCTAGAGATGTAACCCAACACCATATTGGTCTTTTTAATTGTTTCTACACACTGGTGAGAGTGGGACATGGAAGCATCAACGTACACACCGAGGTCTTTCTCGTAATCAGCTACCTTTATTTCAGTGGAACCCATAAAATATCTGTACTTTATATTTCTGCTCCCTGCATGGATTACCTTACATTTATCTACGTTAAATTTCATCTGCCAGGTATCAGCCCAGTCACTAATTAAATCAAGATCCCATTGTAGCCTCCGTGCTGCTAGAGGGTTGGTAGAGTGGCGTTGCCATTGGGCCCCAGAGCAAGGCCTTTATCCAGTGATTGGCTAGCCAACAAAAGCTCTCAAAAACGCATGTCACTTTAGATAAAAGTGGCTGTTAAAATAAATGAATATTCTTGGTAGGCTCTTTATTAAAACCCCACAAGTGCATTTTGAGAAGTGAGACAGGGAGGTTTACCAAGCGGTAAGGGAGGTAGATTAGCTATGCGATTCCTGCACCATCCTCACATCCGAGTATGAGAGCTGGCAGCACAGTCAGCCCCTCCCCTCTCTCAGATCAGCCTATCAAAATCCCCGAAGCCTCCCGTCGCTCAGATCCCCCAGTCACCCCCTACATCCAACACAAACAACACAAATAGCCCGAGGGAGATCACTTTCAGTTGCTCACCGATACCCCACATTACCTCATTGTGTCTCCAGCTTCAGTCACCTCCTTTCCAGGCACTCCTGTGGGGTGGGTGTGTGTGTGTGTGTGTGTGTGTGTGTAAGTGCCAGTCAGTGTGTAAAGACACTGAAGCGGACAGTAATAAAAGACGGATAAGGAACCTAAAGAACAATACTGCAAACCGTATTGGATCGATAAATGTGACATCTTTAATAAAGTCTGCTCATTAAGGATAGTCTTCATTATAAAACAAAAGATATATCATGTTGACCTTCTAAATGATCATCATAAATATATATTACAAAAAAGACACTGGTTGTAAAAAGGGTTTACACAATGCCGAACTACACGGAAAACAGTATATCAAACTGCCTACATTGTTCAATAACCTACAGCAGGGGGAGGTATAGAGCTTTATAGGTGTCCCAGAATGTAGCAAAGGGAGGACACGCTCTGCATTCTGAAGTCGTTTTAAACAAACCTGACACAAGAGGAGCCAAGGAAAGGCAACCATTTTCAGGAAATGACCCAGGACAGAAACTCATACATACAACGAGAAGACACAGAAACATGTTATGGTACAGCACAGACGGCACATAAGAGACAGAATATCACTCTTGCAGGGACTGTCCATGGAAAGGTTTTTAATAAAATCTTTACAAAACACAAGGCATCTCAGCCAGGTCCCCGTAAAATGGGACTGGATCCATCCGATCTCACAACTTTCATTTTTGTGAAAGTTACAGCAAAGGCTTCACTGTGTTTTCTTGCGCACTACATCTGGACAGCATGTAAACTATGGTCATGAGCTGCAAGCCTTGGCCTTCAGTGTGAGGATGTCAGCATTTGGTCAAAATGGGGTTTGGCGGGATTATCTGTGTAAGAAAAGGGTGAGTGTCATTCCAGGGATCCATACCCCTTAGTGACACCTCTGTGAAATGACAGTGACAGGAGTTACTGAGCCAGCCACCATCCCCCAGGTGACACTGTACCACGGAGGTTTGACCTGAGGTCAATGTCTGTAAACATCTTGTAGCAACACAGCTGACACATCACACATCCAGTCAGGCAGCTTGGTGGATAAATGGAATTGCGAAAATAAAAGGTTTACATTTACATAAATGTACAAACACACTGAAATACCCAGTGTTAGATGTTTCCTGAAACACAGGCACAATAAGGATTGTATCCATACCCCACAGGGGCAAATATACTGAGGCGATATTCATGCAGTGGTGAGAAGAAGGCCCCCCCCTCCCTATCTCCACGACATGCTTCTTCAGTCCAACTGGCGTAGTCCAGGGCGTCACGCTTCAGTCTGGCTCGCCACATTCCTCCATGCGCCCCGACCCCCCCTCCCGCCGCTGGCTGGACAGGCGCCAGTGCGAGCGACACGCAGTGCGAGCGACACGCAGTGCAGCTGGCGGCCTCATCCTTGGCAGCGGTGCTCGTCCCATACGGCCAAATCGTGCTATTTATCTGAGTTTATCTGAAACTCAAACAGCACAATCATCTCAGTGGAAAATCCGATTTATATCAAGATTACCATCAGTAATTTATTATCTGGTTGCTTAGAAGACAGACTTTACCAAGACAAACTGCACCTTTATATGTCTATATATCCTGCAATATTTTACTAAAGTAATTCAATGACATTTCCACCAGGAATGCAGTGACCTTAAGTACCTTTGAGACTACAACAGTTAATCTTTCTCTTGGGACCCATAACCTTAATCCCCAGAGGACATCTAGTCAGATGCACTGTAAACTGTCCCTCCCATCCACCAGGTATCTCTACCCAACAATATAAGGGGCTCATATTAAAGGCATCTGATATTTCCCATGAGAACCTCCCCACCCACTGGTCACAGTATTATCTCTTTTTTTTAAATGTATTTATTCATGTATCCCATGCTGTTATCCAGACATTGTTTTCCATTTTCATTCATTCAGTGGAACCTGTACGCTCGTATTCCTGTGACATACCAAAAGAGGCCAGAGGGGTAGCTGGGGATACAGGGTAGGGGTTAGATGTCATGGGGCACATCTTCGGAATTAGGCAAGAAGAGGAAATGATCCTCTGGCACGGTTGATGAGAAGACTGTGACGTCACAATGGGGCTAGAGTGAGCAGTTAGGTGCCTCTGCTCCAAGATTACAGTCCACGTAAGCCCTCTGTAGGCATGGCAGCCCTGATATTCACCACACCAACAATTTCAGTTAAAATTTGGTATTTCACTTGCTGCTAGCATAGCCACTGATAATAGGATGTTGGCTATGATATTTCCATAACTAACCCCAGTAGAACTTGTTCAGAAAGTGGTTAAGAGACTAGAAAAAACAGTTGCCCCATCTACCCCTGAAGCACCTCAGCACAGAGGCTCTACTCACAGCTCAGTGTCCTCCATCAGGTCAGGGTCCTCTATAGTCTCTGCACGTCGCTTGCAGGCATCCAGGATCTTCTTGCGGGGCCCAAGGGGGATGTGGATGCTCTTGAGGTCATGGTCGGAGCAAAGCAGTAGTGCCTCCAGGTCGATCTTTTCCCTACGGAACACTGGGATAAACTCATTCATGGTCAGGGAGGCCAAGAAGACCTCCAAGGGCGTGGTCTCCGGCTCATCGTCATCCAGGCCAAGCTCCACTTCTTCCCAGGGTAGCTCCTGCAGGTTGCGCTCCTGCAGGCTGCCGGCGCTGCCGATGCTGTCGTCCAGGCTTGGTGAGCGGAGCAGTCGGCTGCGCAGGTGCACGTCAGCTGCCCGTCGCGGCACACTGCCCTCATCCCGGGAGCCGATGTCGAACAGGCCGCCGCTCACATAATTCCGTCGGAAAACCATGGTTCCCAGGCCGGGCCGGTTGAAGAGCGAGTCGCGCCCGGAATCCGCACTGACCTCCGAGTAGGCGGCATCCACAGCATGAAGGCCTGGCTCGCTGATGGCACGGGAGATGGCATCGTCGTCGCTGGGGAACATGTCGCGGACGTTGCGCCGCAAGCGGTCTTTGGGGCCGGCGTAGGTGCCCTGCTTCACAAACATGACGTCGTTTCCCAGCTGCAGGCCGGATAACGAGCGCACACTCTTGCGTCCATCTTCGTAGATCTTGAAGGTTCCGTCCCCCTGTTTCTTCTTCTGCAGCTTCTTCTGGATCTTAGTTTTGCCTCTGGCCGTAGCATGGATGGTGGCCTGGGGACAGAGTGCAAATCAACATGCTATTATTGTTGTGCCTAGTAAATAATGTGACCCAAACTGATCTACATAGCGTGAAATTTGAATCCATACATCTGAGCATCTAATGATGTGACTTGGGGTCTAGTTAAAAGGCTGGGGGTTTAGCCTTCACGTACCTGGGAATATGGCACACTGTTGGCAGAGGTGCCCAGCTGCTGTAGTTTGCGGCTCAGAGTGCTGCTGGCGTAGCTGGAGAAACTCATGGCGTCCGAGATGGAGGCCTCTGACTCGCCCTTGAGGAACTTGCGCTCCATGCGCCGGTGGTGTCTCCTCTGGAGCTTCACGCACTCCTTGATGCGGCGCTCGGCCTCGCGGAAGGCACGATCTTTCAGCTTGCTCACCAGCTTGGGGTTGAGTGCCGTCTGCTTGGCAGCGATGGAATCTAAGTAGCGCACGCAGTCCATGTGGCTCTTCATGGCCGCCATGTCCAAAGGCGTGTGGTAGTCATTGTCCAAGCACCACACGTTGGCACCGAACGACACCAGGAAGGAGAGGCAGTTGAGGTGCCCATTGGCTGCAGCCAGGTGGAGTGGGGTATTCCCCCAGATGTCGCACTTGTCCGGGTCACCCCTGCAGGAGGAGAAGATCACAGGGATGAGCTATGTGGGAGATGGTGGCAGAGGACATCTGGATCTCCCAAAATCACTTGCCTGAGCAGCATTCCAACACTAATGTTTTCCATGGGATTCTCCCATATTACAAAACCGTCTCCCAGCTCCCTCCCATTTTTCCTGGGTTTCTCCTGTATTACAAGACCGTCTCCCAGCTCCC
>JAODLC010000049.1:8400655-8411305 GCA_026781145.1 Hippopotamyrus pictus
CGTCTCCCAGCTCCCTCCCATTTTTCCTGGGTTTCTCCTGTATTACAAGACCGTCTCCCAGCTCCCTCCCATTTTTCTCTGGTTTCTCCCACATTTCAAAACCATCTCCTGCAGCCTTCCCGTCGTCTTGTTTCTCCCCAGGAACTCCCATAATTTGCATAGCCCTCAAAGTATTATTTTGAATAATCATCATACACAGATCCAAAACTTGTGTATGTCTGTCTGATGTTACTGTATAAAACACATCTAGACACATAATCCACACACTTTATATAATTTGAACCCGTCACTGCAACCTGGCAACCCACAACCCGATTCAAGGGGTGTACACAGCAGCTCTCTGCGCAGGCCTGTTGAATACTGACTGAACTAGCTAACTTAGCAGGTGTCAAAATGTCAGGAAATGACAGTACAGCGTTCCATCGAAAATACCTAATACACCAAAACTGATGTTAATGTTTTGTCATAACATAAATAGGTACTGTTTATTTACTTGTTTCTTTGCTTGTCCACCCCCAGCCAAAAAAAAAAAACTCCTGTATTTTGAAATCCAATGTTGGCAGCCAGTGGTCTCTCACCATTTCATGCCCTGATTACTCTCACAAAGCCACTGGCAGGGGGCATGAGTAGTTTCCTACATTTTTTTCCAAGTAGGTAATAACACGATTAAGGAACATCCTCATTATCTGCAAGGCTATACAAAAAGAACAAAGATCTCACAATCATGCACAAACTCATAATGATTCAATGATGAGTTGTATCCAATCTCGGATAAGACCAATGGTGTTCTACCACTGTCCAGTAGAGGGCGATGTTAGTAACTGTCAAGCAAAGCGAGCAATACATGGCTAAGGAAATGCACGTGTAATAAATAATGGTCGGACCAATAATATCTTAAGCTGCTCTACTGCTACACCAGCTTTACATTACCTGAGTAAACTACTGGCAGTTTACAGTTAAAAATTAAAGACACAAATGAGCAAAAAAAAAAAGCTGTATTTTGCAATCAAAATGAAAAGGACACATCACAAAGTACACATCTCTGTTTCACAAAGGGGGACGACGCAGGGAAATTACCCAGACCACTGAGGAAACGATCGCATCAGCCAGGCCCATAACATGCAGAGTTCCGCAGAGGCCACGCCTATTATCTTTCACGATGGTTTCACTATTGTCCGATTAGATGTTGCTCAGTGAGGAATGTATAATTTATCTCTCAGACTCCTTAAGGCACAGAAAAAAGAGTAATATGGGTATGACGCACAGACATCAAGCCCCCCCCCACCTGCCCAAACTAACTGTGCCATATTCACAGGTCACCGGGAGGCCTCTGTGTATCCCCTTTCAGGGCACCCCGACAGGAATGTCACATGACCCCAGAAGTGGCGGTGGCCACGTGTGGGATGGTAGCGTGACGGGGCTGCAGCTGCCCCCGCTCATTGATCACGTTCATATACAGCCTGTTAAACGTGACACTCTTACGATGGCTTTACAGCTGAGAGACGTCAACAAGGATCTGCAGACTCATATATTTAGTCAGCATCAAAGACCAATTATATTTTCACCCACATAGCTTTATGAGTAAGTAAAATAATAAAGTTATTATAATAACATTACGACTAACAAATACTGATAACAATGGATTCCGATAAACCTTTATCCTATCCAGAGTGGCCACTGTGTCGTGCCCGTGCTTCCTGGAACAGGCTCCAACCTCACAGTGAACCCGTACTGGATAATGCTTAAAATGAGCTTTTTGTAATTTTGACAGCCACAGACACAGACCACAGGTGTTTAACTGCCTCATCATCTGAACGGCTCTATGAATCTCCTACACCTAAACATGCTGTTTAGGCCACCTGCACCCCTCAGCTGGGGCCGGGTGTGTTTGGGGTGTCTTCAAAAGGAAGCACGTCTAAGGGACATCGCGGGGTGACGTGCAGGAGGCTGAGAGCACGAGCATGAACATTTCACGGGCTTGCTGTGAAGCAGTGCTGCGTATTACCAGAAAAGGGTGGGTTTAACCCTGTGTGATAGAGTGTAGAAATTCACCAGGCAGTGAAAATACAAAAAATGACAAAAAAAGACAAAAAATGAAGGACAGGTTTTTATCCGCCCACGCCCCCACACCCTTTAAGGTAGGGGTGTATAGATTCTCCAAATCCACAACTGGGTTCAGACCGTGTCAATGTCTGTATTCATTTACATTTGATTTATTCAACATATGTTTTTGAGAAAGCAGAGTCAGACAGTGATGTTAAGGGGTTTGCTTAAGGGCTCAATGGTGAGATGACTCTATGGACTCTGATGTGAAGACCTTCCTGATTGTGGACACCATGCTGTAACCCGCCAAGCCACATACCACCCCTCGTCAACCCAATGAAACCCCACAAAACACAAACTGAACAGATACCTAACAAAAGGGTAACACTTTACTCAAAGGGGCACAAAACTTATTAGTAACTTAGTTACTAATTCATTAATAATGAACAAACATGAGATTTCACATGTGTTATTCATTACTTGTTCCTTCAATAGTTCCTTCAGTAGTTCGCAATGTTTACAGAATTAACAAATATAGTAACGTATAGTAACTGCTTGAGATAAAAGATGTGTCACAATTTATTAATAATGAACAAACATAAGATCAGTATGTAACTAAGACTTATTTAATTGGTGACATTTTACTTGTGGTGGCAGAAATAATATTGTATAATCTTACTTATGTATAAATTAACCACAAACCAACATTTCAACATTGTAATCATTTCACATTGAACTGCGGCATTATTGCAGTTCTTGCTTCACTACAGCTTAAATAAACAATCTTTCACAAGTGATAACGCTGTCTGTTTGCAAATATCATTCATAGGCATACACTTCCTTATACGGCACCTTCAGGCCTCGCCCTGTGTGGATTTACTCCCTGAGGTGTCTGTTTCAGCTCACGTCCCTTTGCCAAATGTCAAAAGGGTGCAATAAATATGGGAGAGCGAGGGCATGATCGATATGGAGGCAATGGAAGGGGGCCTCACATTGCCCCCTCATCTTTCACAGTGACCTTTCAACCTCCTGTCTGTCATTCCTCAAATTACAATCGCTTAATTGCCTCTCGCCCTATTGCTCCACCAATAAACCTGTCAGCCAGGCCATCCCATCATTGTGGCTAGTCTCATCGTCGAGGGCAACGGTGGCCATTAACGTTATTACACCATACCACGAAATGAGACTGCTTGCCATTGCCTTTCCAAATGGGGTGTGTAGAATTCGGGGGGATCTTGGGGTAGGGAGGACGCTTTGTTTCTGGTTAAGCTTACATTAGACGGGAAGGCAGGGTGACCCCTGATGACTGTGACAGGTCCAACTGGACTTAGAGTGAGAGATCAGGAAACATCTGAAACACGCTCAAAATCACACCAGCGTGCAAC
Organism: Hippopotamyrus pictus; assembly: GCA_026781145.1. Taxonomy (NCBI): domain Eukaryota; kingdom Metazoa; phylum Chordata; class Actinopteri; order Osteoglossiformes; family Mormyridae; genus Hippopotamyrus; species Hippopotamyrus pictus. Next base: position 8,404,084 of record JAODLC010000049.1, read on the forward strand.
CGAGCACAGTGACCTCATCTCACCAGGCTGCAGTGGTCCTGGGCGGTGACTAGGAGCTTAAAATCCAAAACTCGCCTATTCCAACTCTACACGGGTTAAAATCCGCATGCTTCGCCCCAGTGCTTGGCTGACGGCAAATCCGAAATTGAGGTCAGTGGGTTGCACTGAGAGGCAGCCTACTGTGTCAGACTGTTTCCCTGCTAATAAAGGGGTGATATTGTCCCTTATAAAATGGCTCTTACATAAAACAAACACCATGCTGTTTTGCCTGAACAAAGGACACACACAATGAGGCAAAAACCACCTCATTAGAAGCAGGAATCCAATCAGGGTCCTGCCAATTAAAATCAATGGCTGAATCCTAGACCCCGACAGACTATTAGTTAGGAACGTTTGAGGAACGTGCTGTGTTCCTCACAATGGACCAGATATACATAATAATATAAATGTAAATATAAATATATTGCTTTACCCGACAAATCTGACAAGGACTAGAATAAGAAATAGGAAGAAATATGACTACCACAATGTCTATGACTAAAACTGGTTTTCGAAACAATAACAGATTTCAAAACTACAAGCGCTCTGTCCACCAATGCCATGGGCAACGCATAACATTACATTAAAGGCAAGGTAACAATACCACTTTAACAGGTCTATGGAGGAAACTGCCACTTAATGTTCTGTAGGTCTGGCTGTGGCTCCTCGTGAAAAAGAACAAAGACGTAGCATTCCTGCAGTTTCCGGTTAGAAAGACCTGAAGCCAAGCACCCAAATTATAAGGACAGCTATATGATATGGGACACTGTAGGGGGTCAAAAGTCTCTGATAAACAGCAAGCAGTCAAGCACAATTACAAGCTGTAGCATTAATGAAAAACACTGTGAGATCGCCTGGTGTGTATACGGCTTTCACCTATCGGAGCATCTGGGGCCGAGGCTGACAGGACCAGCAAGGAAGAAAATACAATCAGCGACGTAAAGAATGCAAGGTCAAGGGTAATTTAAAAGCGAATTGCCTTGGAAAGACTTATTTATAAGATTTATAAAGATTTATAAAGGTCCAATTTCATATGACGGGGGACTCATGGGAATGACCAGCTATCTCACTCTCTCATGGCCATCCTCACATGGGCACTGAAGCATGCATGGGCTGTCGTGCCGACCTGACAGGAAAAGATTTACAACGTAACTATCGCCGACGCCCGACATACGGTGATAAGAAAATGGCGAAAGAATCAGATATACAGCTCTTGAAAAAAGTAAAAGACCACAGCAAAATTTTCAGTTTCACTCATTTCTCAATTTATGGGTAAGCGTCTTCGTAAAATGTACATTTTTTTTTTTGCAAACTCCAGCCTGGCTCTTCCCTACTTCTCACTGATGAAGGGCTTCTTCCTTGCTTTATGGCTCTTCAGTCCTGCTTCAAACTGTCCTAGCAGTGCACTTCACATCACTTTTTGCTTTCCATTCTTTGTGAAGGTCACTTGAGGTCATCCTCCGATTCATGAGGCCCTGCTGGATAAGCTGACGATCATCTCTGACATTAGAAAGTTGCTTCTGCCCTCTACCTGGCTGGTTGTTGGTCATTGGCTGTGTCTCCTGATTCTATACTGCTGTCTCAGAGCCTGGAAGCAGCCTGCCATGCAGTGTAGCTTTCTGCCAGCAGAGCCAGGATTTATAAATGCAGATTTTAAAACAATATAGAGTGGTCTCTTGATTTTTTCCAGAGCTGTATTATAATAATCTTCTAAGGGGCAATCCTCTCATACCAACAAGCAATACATATCCAAATGCACAGGTTCAGCAATAAATACACACACTGTAACAAAATGCTGTGGAAAAACAGTGAAATTATTACAGTAACATTTCTTTTCAGTAAAACAGTAACACTGTAAAACTGCAGAAAACAGCATTTTGGGCAATATTTATGGGCACCTGGCCATTTCCCATAAAATACTGCAATGTACTGTAATTCAGTACATGAAATGAAAGAAATAACCTGTATAATTTGCTCAAATAAAATGAGGTAACAAGTTGCAGTTGCTTTTTGGGGTAAATTTTAATTTCTTATAAGTGATGTAACCTCATCAACATTTGATGCAAAGCAGTACCAGGTTTTGCTCGCGAGCCCATAGAGATGTGACTGTCCTGCTGTGTCTGGGCACAAACTGGCAACCTTCTGACCACAGGACAAGACACTTAGTCTACTGAACCACACGCTGCCCTCAGCCACAATGCTGCCCTCAGCCACACGCTGCCCTCAGCCACGTTATCCCCCATAAAAAAACCTGGTCTATAGTCAATGGTGCAGCATTTCACTGTTATTGTGCACTGAAATAAGATGCTGTGTAGAATTTATTTTTAAAAATCACAAGCTTTTTCTGAGTAAATTTAACTGCAGTACTAATTAGTAAAAGTCACTTAATTTTAAGTCTAAAGAATCACATGATAAATTTAAGGAAATTTAATAAATACCTTATGGTCTTGCGTAACATTTACTTTGTTGTATATCTTAAATAAAACCTGAATAAATTCTCTCTATCCATCTACCTCCCTACACTAAAACATATTGTTGGATGTGATTAATTTAATTAAGACAAGTGGTTACATGAAATTAAGTTATCTAAGAACAGTTATGAATTTTACGTTCATAGTTCAATTTTATGTTATATAAACTAATTTAAGTAGTTTGTAATTATCTTTTTATTATTATTATTTATTATTATTATTATTATTATTTCAACAGCACCCATGTTCAATCTACTTAAATGAAGTGTTGCGCAAGTTCCAAAAGTAATCCATTACAGACTGAGGTGAAAAGTTCAGGTCCAGAAAATACAAATCCAGACAAAGGATTTGTTTCAACCAAACAGATAAGTATTGTGATTCTTTATGGTATTATAAAAGTAACATACTGTAAAGCAGATTACAGTGGATGAACTGTAAAATTAACAGTTAACTACGGGCAACTCTGCTGCCAGTAGTTTACTGTTAATTTACGTGACAATTTTGCAGTAATACTGCAAAAATAAATGCACACTTCATTGTATGAACAGTGAAGGAGATACTGAGACTGGTGTTATAGTGTCTTCGCTTGCAGGGGAAATCGGGGTCAGTACCTCCAGCCAGGCCCTGACCTTTTACTTCAATTTAATCCCGACCATGAGAAGTCTAGTGTAACAGTCACGGGTAATATAACGATAAATCTCCAGAAAGCACGGTACTGAAATCTCAGCAGAGCCTGCAAACGCTGCTCGGGTCGTAAAAAAATATTCCTTGTATTGTTGTTTATATTTCTTTATGTAACGTCATGAATAGTTTAAACTGATTATTGTGTCATTTAGATAAAGGACCATAGAGACAATGTCAATATGTACAATATATATCACCTTCTCCATGTTTGCAACTTTCATTGCTATGCCGACTGCGCCTGCGAAAGGCGCGACTACCGGCGACAGTCTTCCCTGCGTAGTGGGATCCGCGGGTACACGCGTGTCCTGGTTTGCGCGTAACCGTGACTGCAGGGCATGCCTGTTAACGCGCACAGTTTGTCACACACACAAACCGCGGTGAGAAACAGGGGAATGCGCAGGCAGTCAGTACACGTTCTCCCGGCTCTAATGGGAGCTCCAGAAGGGTGATTAAGAACGAGCGTAATATCACTTAAACTTCCATGCTGTGACACCGTTTGATATTTTGGGTATTTTATAATCTCCCTCCGAAAAGCCTCAGAGCAAAGAAGGAAAAGAAAAGAAAAAATGGCAACTGCAGCAGGAATGTAACCCTATGGCGAAGAGTGCGCGAGACACAAAACTGCAGATGTACAATAAATATCAAAAGCATAATAAGACACACCTTTTAATACAGCGTCTGGCATAACGTGATATTCAAGCATTAAGTTAAGCCGCGATCATATTGGGTAGTCCTCACTAAAGGTCGTGGTGACGCGCAGCGGGTCCCGAACCCACCGCCCCCCGATCACCTCTAAACCCCCAAAGGCTAAAGTTTTTACCCCACGTCAGATTACCAACCGCAAACACCTGCCACACTCACCCCCTGCCCACTATAACACGCAGAGCCTCTAGGTTTCCGTGGTAAGCGGCCCATAGTGTAGGTGTCATGCCATCTTCGTCAGGAGCGTTCAGGTCCTTCCGCGTCGCCTCCTTCAGTAAGTCCAAGTACCCGTCCCGGGCCGCCCTGTGGTACTTGTCGCTCATTGTGCCTGGCGAACTTCTCCCCCTTACAGTCGACCATCTGGCACTAAGGGGAATCAGGAGAGCTAGCCCCCCATCTAAGAAGGATCGACCGGCTTAAAGCACGGTGAGGTGCCGACCCGTCTCTATGGCCACCCGGACGCCCCTAAATGGGGAGTGGTTTCGATGAAGGGATACCCCACAGCATCCCCCGGGTCCTAACAGGCGCGTTAATGGTCCCCGTTATTCCATTTTCATGCAACCCTGCCACCCAGTTATTACCTGTATGCATGGAGGCTATTTGCAGCAAAACACTATTCAAAATAATGAAAAACACATAGGCTTTATATGAACTTTTCAAAAGTATTGTATAATTTTGACAATTTAATCGTTTCGCGGATCAAAAATAAATACATATAAATGTGATAATACTGAGATGAGACGTGAACAGCTGTAATTGTCAACTGAATAAAGCAATGTCTTTTTTCTGCCTAGAATACATTGACTTGTGATTTACTTCGTGTTATACGATGGGGAAGTATACAATCAATGTAAAGTTATTTGTCAACGTAATTATATATAGTTTACTATGTTGATTGTCATAAATACTTCTGAAGATTTACTACTTAAAGAGGAACGAATGCCTTGCAGGAACCTATGTCATGTCATGTTGTAATAAACTGGCAGCAGTGCAATATGAATAGCAGTGGATGTATTTTCATAGCCACCAAGCTACATTGTTCAGAATTGTTTTGTACTAATATGTTTATCCTCGTTTTATTAATGCTATAAAAAGAATCACTTTATTTTAAAGACATTATCCAGTATAATATACATACATAAATATAGGCTACAAAACAAAGTAAGCACTCAAGGAAATGTTAGCTACCATGAAAGAATTTTCCACTATTATAAATTTCTGTAAGTCAATTGGTGCTTATTAATAAGCAAGACAAATGAAAGGTAGAGAGCAGAAATATAAAGTACAGATATTTTATGGGCTCGACTGAAATTAAGGAAGCTGATTAAGAGAAAGATCACACGTCCATGTCTTGCCAATGCGAGGAAATAGGCAAACAGGATGCTGTGCAACATCTCCAGGTGTGTTTAGTTTAAATCAAGGGAGGTAATTCCGCTGGTAAGACCTTCCTTTCAATGCTGTGTCTAGGTTTGATCACCTTACCTCAAAAAGGACATTTGTGCTTTAGAAGAAACAACAACAATTCCTGACCATAGGGGGATGTCTTACAAGCAGAAGTTCACAGAGCTATATTTTGTTAGCCTCAAGTAAGGGAGACTAATGGGTGACATGATCCAGGTATAGAAGATTCTATCAGGTTTAGATGGTACTTCAAAATAGGTTCTAATTCAAGATCCCATGGACACAGTTGGAAACTATAGTTAGTATATAGTGGGTTAACACTTTAGTTTGCACCTGAGAAAGAACTTCTTCTCACAGCGTGTAATTAGAGCATGGAATAGTTTGCCTGAAGAGGTATTGCAAGCAAGACCCTAGATTCCTTCCAATCTGAACTTGACAGGATCCTGCAACTTAAATTATAAGTTTAATTCCCTCCAAGTGAACTCAATGGATCGAATGGCCTCCTCTCGTTTATATCTTTCTTATGTTCTTATATAATCTGAAAACAATGAATGTAGCACAATGGAAACTGCAGTGGGCACATGAGTTGCTGTGACACTGATACTGTAGTTCGTCGTTTTCCTAACGTTGTCCAACTAAATATGGAATTGTTTTACCATTGAAAAACGCTACAGCCACCTGTCAGAAGACATCTTTGTGTTGACTTCAGCAGGTGAAGTCCAGGAGTTTCTCTCAGAGCCAGTGTTATGCCGAGTTCTGCATGACTGTCCAGAACTGCATGCACCTTGCAAAAAAGGGGGAGGTCATGGTTCCAGGTAGAAAAGTGCTCAGAGAGAGAAGCTCCTCTGCTGGGGCAAGAGAGGGCCTCGTGGAAGTTAGAAACCCGCTGACAGGTGAGATCAGAGCAGCACAGCAAGGGAGGCGCTGCCCTGTCCTCACGAAGCACCTTGGACTGTAAAAGGGGCGAGGCATGGTGCATGCAGGAATGAAGGCGGCGATCCACTTAGCAGCTCCAAAAACAAAAAGAGGTTTATTAAAGAAGCAAAACATTAACAAAAACCCAAGGGGGCAGCACTTCCAACATGCAGGAACACACCACACGCAATGACTAACTAAAGAACAGAGACAACTCAGACACTTAAATAGAAACAGGTAACTCACTTACGAGAGGGCAGGTGTGGGACATGACAATCAATCAATCAACCAAGACAGAGCGAAAAGCAACAGGTGGAATGAGTTATAACAACGAACACAGAACTAGGGATTTCTAACAAACACTGAAGCTACGAAACACTAGCCCCACTGGGAATTATTACACTCGGATAATTTACAGAACCAAAGAATACAACGATAATACAACGAGAACAGAAGTGAACAGGAAAACAGAAAAGAAAACAAGAAATACTGGGGTACAAAACAAATAAGTATAAATAAACCTGAGGCTAGCTTTACACCTACAACTAGCGGTTTAGCAGCATCTGAGCCACACACTCGGCCCACTGAGCTGTGCAGCAGTTTGGCAACCAGGGAAAACACACTAAGGATTTGACACACTGGGGCTGAAAGTCAAGAGACAAGGAGGAGGACTGGATGGCCAGCAATACCTGCTGGCCAAACAGGGTAGAGACACAAAGGACAGAGCTGGACAAGAAGCAGGAGCAGGAGCAGCAGTGGCTGCGTGAGTCCATAGAGCAGGAGCAGCAGTGGCTGCGTGAGTTCATAGAGCAGGACAAGCAGTGGCTGCATGAGTCCATAGAGCAGGAGCAGCAGTGGCTGCGTGAGTCCATAGAGCAAGAGCAGCAGTGGCTGCGTGAATCCATAGAGCAGGAGCAGCAGTGGCTGCGTGAGTCCATAGAGCAGGAGCAGCAGTGGCTGCGTGAGTCCATAGAGCAGGAGCAGCAGTGGCTGCGTGAGTCCATAGAGCA
>JAODLC010000049.1:8428353-8440030 GCA_026781145.1 Hippopotamyrus pictus
GAGATTAAAGTCAGAATTCTGAGATTAAAGTCAGAATTCAAATAATATTTTCATGGTGGCCCTAATCCTCTTCCGTACTATAAACTGCCCCAAAATACTGAATCAAAACACTGCTTGTCTTTCTTATTAACGATTTCCATTCTAATACCGCACCCACTCAATGATGAGACGTTAGCTACGTAAATCTTACAGTTCAAGGGCAGTGCTGCCACGCATGGATGGCCACAACAGACCCAGAAGTGTGTTAATTAGTGGAAACACACAACATTGACGTATTTATTCTATTTTTTTTTTATTATTTCAGGAACATTAATGTATGGAAAATAAAAAATAACCTGTAACACAAAAGCGGTCAGTTTTTAGAGCTCCCCTAAATGTCTCAGGGGAGACTTTCAAGGGAGCTTGTATCTTTTTCATGGGAGCCAAGCTCTCTTTAGCTCCCCCATAATTCAATCCATGGCTGCCAGTCATATAAAAGTATAGCACATTAGTGTTGTTAAAAGTATTGAAATTACTGCAAGTATCGATTTCATCATTTATAAAATTGATTCAATAACAATTTTTCATGGTATCGATTCTACAGCCTGCACAAGCGCATGCTTAGACCTGAGGCAGTGTCACACACGAGGGGTGTTTCTCAATATGCACACGACTGTTTTTGTGTTCCTGTGTACCTGTTTTACGTCATCTTCCATTGAAGACCAGTTCCAATACTCAAGAACAGAAGTACAAAGGATGGCAAAAATCTCTGTATGCCGTTCTTGCCCCACCACAAATATGAAGGACACATTGGTTGATTAAATTTGGCCAGCGAATCACACCACATACTACTGTTTTGGTATACCATGGAAGTGATAAGCACTGAAGTGGTGGTGAAGAAAGAAACAGCTCAGCAGCCATAACATCTTTTGAACGAGGAGATATTGTGGACAAGCAAGGCAAAAAGACATTGGTGGTGTGGTGGTACTTTTTGAAAGTACCATCTAAAGCCCTGATGATTACTGCACATGCGCCATTTAATTGTGAGTATATTGCGATGTGATATTGTACAGCTCTTGACTGACGTGGCAACGCACCAACTATCGCTGTGCAGTCTGGGAATTGTAGTGCCTGTGATTTACATGCTATATACCTGTACCAGTGGGCCAGTTCTGATATTAAGACATTATCGCACGGGTTGGATGCAATTGTACCACAGGCAGGATGTGGCCCGTGGGCCTTGAGTTTGACATCCCTGTGTTAGAAATTTCCCCCTGAAAAAGTGGTGTTAGCATACGGATATTTAATTGGTCTTCTACCTTGTTGAAGTCACACAGCTTCCAAAAAAGCACCAACAGCTCCTGGTGGAACTGGATCTTTTTTGTAGAGTTGGGTAGGTATGTCTGGGTGAGGGGGTTTGTCAGAAGACGAGCCAGGCCTTTCAGGACAAACTCATAGTCCTGGTGAGAGAAGACAAGAGGCTTCAGAAAATCTTCCATCTTCATATTTATTTCCTCTGCATCTCTAAGAAAAATCGAGAATCAACAGGCAGACAGCAAGACAGGAAAAGGAAGTTACCTCTTCTCTGTGGATTCTCGATAAATAATTCACAAAGAGGTTCTCTGGTCCCTCTGGCTGGAAACAAAGCACGGAAATAACCGTCAACAAAACCCAAGGCATTCCTTGCTAAGGGGACATACCTTTTAGCTTGAACTGGGGACCAAGCAAGTTCATTCCAAGTTTTTGTGACCTGCATCAGAGAATCAATTTCACTGTTAATCAAATGAAGTTAGTTTACCAAAAGTATACCAGTTTTGTATTTTAACTCCAAAAACAATAATAACTTTGTACCCAATAAGGATATTTCTATACTTGATCATTAAAATTGTTATATACATGCATAATCAGGGCCGGATCCAGACAGGCAAACTAAGCAGCTTCCAGGGACCCAAGATGTCCCAGACAAAGTCAAAAAATATAATAAAGTCTCTCCCCAAATTATGACCTATGCAACTTATGACCACTTGCACATATGACCAAAAAAAAATAGTATGTATGTCAAAATTTCGGGCAGTCATACGATAAATGGTAATAAAATGATAAAAGAGAAACTACTGAATCATGTACGAAGATGTTTAAGAAAACTATTGAGTATCTAAAATATCTGGAGGCTTCAGTGCGCAGTACTGAGGGGGGGGTTATTAGGGGAAAAGGGATGCATTCAGACACCTCTCCCCATCCCAGAACACCACCAAGAAAACATAGCAATATGAGAGAAAACGAAGTAGTGTGAGTTAGTTATGCACGACAGACTACGTCTTTTGGTTTCTTATTCTATTTCGATTAGGTTAAAGACGTAAACTCAATGTGTTTCATATTTTTTAATTACAAAATTATTATATAATTCATGTTATATATATATATATATAACATAAAGAATTACTTTTTTGAAGCCTGGGAACCTATTTTTTCATGTAAGAAGCTGGTATATTGTACTGCATATACCAGTTCCAATATTTGTCCATTTCAACAAATTTCTGCCTGCCAGAATAGAACCCAGTCATCAATCAGGGACAATCTGTATATTGTATACATGGCCAGCTCTAGCTACAGAGGAAGTGAAATGATCATCAATTTTCTTAATGGGGAGACCTCCCAAGTAAAGCTCCGCCTGGGGACACAGGAAATCCGGCCCTGTGCAAAATGACATTGGCCTAATCTGTAAATCCAAAAAAGAACAGAGAAATTCCGAACGAAGATGCCACCTCCTCATCACTGGTGCTGGACGGGGTCCTGGGCCGCTCCGTGCTGGAGCTCCCTGCAGGGACTCCGTATTGGTGCTCCAGGGTCACGATGAGGACCTGCACGGCATGCTCCACCAGCTGCTCACGGGAGTCGGAGAAGAGCAGGTGGTTGTAGGGGATGCCATAGCCCACAGGGTCGTAGGCGCACACCACATTGAGGAGGGAGGTGAAGAGGGGCAGGGCATGCCTGCGGGAATGGGGCAGCGGGGGGGTCTTTTTAAACCGGGTTCGGAGTTAAGAGGAATTTCAGCAACGAACACAGGAGAGAAAGCTGGGCGTAATGGCTACCAGAAACCAGGCTGGAGTGTGGCTAAGGGGGTTAAATCTCAGGGCTTGTAAATGAATGGTTACTGAACGGTTCAAAAATCACGATGGGCAGAACAGTCACATTACTGCTGGGCCCAAAACACCAGGAAACAAAATGCTCCAGGGGTGCCTGAAAAACAGCTGACCCGGAATCAGCCTCATTTGCGCGTGTGTCTCACGGGAGAGCAAGGCATGTGATCCCTGAAGAATTCCTTCTTCTGTTTGAATGGCAAATAAAGCATTGTTTCATTGTAAAAGGTGCCCAAAATCTTAACGGTCTATGTCTGTCAAACTTCTTAAGTGAATTCCAATATGAGTCTGTTCAGGAATGAGGCATAAATACTGTATATCCTACTCAGGAACACAGGAAGGGGATTGTCACCTATCCCAGGTATCTATTAACATTATTTAACAAATCCTGTCTGTTACTACTATAGAATATTCCATCCATCTTCCAACCATGTATCTGGCCACTGTGAGCCTGGAGCCTCAGTGGGCTGCCAGTCCTTTGCAGGATACACACTCACACATATCCATCTCAACAGCACCAGAGTGTGAGGGCATGAGAGGGTCTGTGAGTCAGGGCTCCTGACCGGTTTTCTGTGGAGCAGAAGAAGGCGACCCAAGGGTTGAGGGCGCTCTGCTGAGGGGAGGGAGGCAGGAACATAACCTCTGAGAGGCAGGTCAGCAGCAGCCTGAGCAACTCAGTCCTGCATGGTAGCGAAGGAGTTGAGGAAATAGGGGAAAAGGGTTAATAACAGCAAACACAGCGGGAAAGGGGGTGGCAGAATAAAAATCAGAGGCTCAGCACCCCCTACCTGTTGAGGTCGTGCACGTAATTAAGAGGGGGGGACTGAGCGAACCCAACACCGGCCTCCCAGATGTACTCACAGCTGTCCAAGTTGGTGCTCTCCGCTGTGTCCTATGGGGAGCAACAGTCAGCTCACAGCTCCATGCAAGAGCTTCCCTACAACCACACAAAGTATGCTATGGATACCAGGGCGTGTGTTTCAGATGGCCAACAGAGGGACCCAGTGCACAGGACAGTGTAAACAACATGGTGAAGCAGAGAGCAAACATTACCCTATGGGGTCACATTTACCCTACAAAAAACTCTAGACACCAGGAGGGTGACCACAGCCAAACAGAAATGGTCTGCTTCTTGATGTGACATTAATGGCTTATTTATGCCAACTTGTCAGGTTCCCTAACCAGCCTGGTCCCACATCTAACATCCAGCACAGGATTTGGCAAAGCCAGTTACCCTTTCCTCATCCTCCTCTCCCACTGACTGAACCCCGAGAATGCATTTCTTGTCTTATAAGTTTTGTGGTGATTATGTCTCCATGTTGCGAATTTTCCCTATTTTGCATTGATTTACTGACCTATTACCTGTTTTCTTGACTCTTGTGTTTTTGAATTACAATCCTGGAGTTGGAGTCCCCCGTTATGGTTTGCTTAATGACTTATGCTACGGGTCACAGCCGCGCATTGAAATCTACCTGGTTCATCACAACATCTTCCTGCAGATTCATGTCTGCTGCAGCCGCTCAGGGTGAGTGCTGAGATCAGGAGTACAAATGAAATGCCCCAATGCTGGTAGATTTCTAGCACTGGGGGGAGATATGGATCAGTCAGTCCTTAGACAGCAGTGGGGTTTACTATAAGCTCTACATATCCAGGGGAAGAGTGTACATCAGAAAGCGCAACATGGTCTTGGCCGGCCTGCAGACAGATGTGCCCTGTCATTTAACACTGGAGGTGTTTCACCCAGCTGAAACAGTGCCATCTACCACAGATAAACAGGGCTTTTGGAAATGGTTACTTGGGACACATTATTTTTATTTATTTCATTAAAAATTATTGGCACATTTTTGTCAGCCAGCTCCATTTCGACTAGTGTTCGATGCATTTACAATAAACAGGAGACGTCATATATGTTTCACATGATGGTGAGTATCCCCAATGGCTAACGACTCTGGTTACTGACTTCTGAGTAGGGGCGTGATACACTGAAAAAATAAAACAAAGCCGTTGTTCGTTCAGTGTGTTGCGTCTCATTCCAATAGTCAAAAATTATTAGTTTGTTCATTTGAGCATAACTTTCCTATTTATGTTTACGGTTAAACCAATTTTTTACAGGTTAAACTGGCAAATTGAAATATTTCATTTGATCGATCGCTTCAAATTTTTTAAGTGACTTTATACATTTCCACCATTTTGTTTTTTTTTACTGTGTGATGGACAGAGCCAGGATATTTTGCCACAATGTTTGTGATCTGTAGTCTGGCATCACATGTCACTTGCACATGTAACTTGGAAATGTATGTTTTCTGTTTCTGTAAATGTCCTTGTGGACTGAGAGGGTGACCACTCCTTGTGGATATTCTCCCTATATACATAAACATGCCTACTAATTCCATCCCAAACCAGACTTGCATTTTCCCCTGCAGTTTTCAAACATGCGATGAAATATGTAACCAGTCTCTCTTTGCACTTCTCCCCCCCATGTTTTTGTGTGAAAATCCTGCTTTTCCTTTGATCCACCCATGGCCACATATGGATGAGTAGGAAAAATGTACCTTGTCATTTTGAGCTCTTCTGCCGCACAGATCGCGATTTTAGGCACGTACGGTCTATTCACACATACTATGCTATGTTTTTTACAAAATTATACCTGAAAAAGCCAAAAACACGATATTACATCTGCGCCGCAGAGTTTACATACCCAGAAATTTATGCAGGTGTACCGAGAACTCATCAGAACTGGGGAAATCAGAGTTAAAAGGTAGTACAATGGTCTTTATCTCTTCGCTAAGTTGGCATAGGGTTTCCTCAACAAACTTCATCATCAGCACCCCCACCCCCATTCCAGCAAATTTACTGTGCAACCTGGTAAGGGGTCACAAAAGGTTGCCACTGAATATCAATCTCGGGGCACCTAACCCAGTATTACTTGGTACAAATAATAATTTAAAAAAAATCTGTGGTATTGTCCATCCCAACCCAGTACTCAGATATAAGCCTCAAGAAATCTGGGTAGGGCAGTGAACTCGCTTGGTAGTTCACCCCCCGGATCGGAGCTAGGCAGGCACAGGGTCAGGTTCCGGGTGCTTACTGGGCCCCCTCCCCTCAGCTGGCTCTGTACAGTGAAATCAGGGCAGAACAGCAAGTCGGCGAGGGCCAGCAGGAGAGACTCAGCCAGAGGATGGGGGTCTTCCTCGTCGTCCTCCCCATCTTCCGCCTGTGCAAAGACAGCTGTTAGTGCAGGAGCCTGATGTATAAACACAAAGCATTTGCCAGTAACGTACCAGCTCTGTATTAAAGTGACAGTGCAGCCAAGTAGGGAACAGCCTGTACTTAAACAACTGCTTCTACCTATCTTCTCTCGCCATTTGTTATTTACATAAGCAAACAGCACACATAGCTGGACTTGGGCGGGGGGGGGAAGGGGGCACCACCAGCCCTCATGGCCTCTCCGCAGTGTTCATTCAATCACAAAAAAACTTGACTTCCTCTCTTTGCTTTGCAAATCTGGCTGACATGTTTGTCATGTAAAACTTGTCATGTAAAACTTTAACCTAAACGTGCTGAACCCCAACCCAAATCTGATTCCCCCCAGCCCCTCCCCAAAGTGAAGACAGTTCAGTACAAGGACTGGTCGGTGTTCTGTAGCCTCGCATGTGGCTACATAGCCCGTCTGATACTGCGGCCCCAAGAGCAGTAAGGGAGTAACGGTATACAAAATTCATGGTTTGGTACAAACCGTGGTTTTAGATTCATGGTTCAATACAATTTCAGGACAGCAGGATTATACTTACTTGGATTATAGCCTCCATTTCTTTTCCAGTTAAACTAACTGGTCTATAGTTTGCTGGATTACTTCTATCCCCTTGGCATTATATTAGCATGCTTCCAATTAGAAGATACCACACCAGCAGATAAGGATTATGGTGGAATTTCAGAGAGGAACAGGGGAAAACTTAACAAACTGGTGAAGAGGGCCAGTTCTGTCCTGGGCTGTCCGCTGAAATCCATCGAACAGGATGGGGAAGAGAGGATGCTGTCTAAGCTGACATCCATTATGGACAACTCCCCCCACCCCCTGCATGAGACTGTACGAGCTCTGAGCAGCTCGTTCAGCAATAGACTTCTACATCCACAGTGTAGGAAGGAGCGCTGCTGCAGGTCATTCTTACCAGCAGCTGTCAGACTTTATAACAGTTTAGCTTGAGTATTTTTTTACTCATATACTGTCTAACTGACATATCACATGTTTTTAACTGCTGTTACCAGGATCATTCACACCCCACCCCACCCCCACACTTGTGTACATATGTTACATATGTACATTTTGTACATATCTCTGTACATCTTTATTTATTTCTAAAACTTTTGTATATTTGTATTCATATCTTTGTGTATATAGACAACTGACCTACCTGCTCTTGTTGTTCTACATTACTTTTTGTATAAGAGCTCTGTAACACCTAAATTTCTCATTCGTGGGATAATAAAGGTTTATTCTATTATTCTATTCTATTCTGTCAGATGGGCTACAGCAGCAGAAGACCTCACCGGGTGCCACACCTGTCAGATGGGCTACAGCAGCAGAAGACCTCACAGGGTGCCACTCTTGTCAGATGGGCTACAGCAGCAGAAGACCTCACCGGGTGCCACACCTGTCAGATGGGCTACAGCAGCAGAAGACCTCACTGGGTGCCACTCCTGTCACATGGTCTACAGCAGCAGAAGACCTCACCGGATGCCACTTCTGTCAGCAGGAATCTGAGCCTACAAATCCTGAGAATGGAAGACTGGAAAAATGTTGCCTGATCATATGAGTCAATTTTTACTGTGACATTCAGATGATAGGGTCAGAATTGACATAAACAACATCAAAGCATGGATCAATCTTGCTTTGTATCAGCAACTCAGGCTGCTGAGGGTGGTGTAATGGTGGCTGGGATATTTTCTTGGCACACTTTGCACCCCTTACTTGCAAGTGAGCATTAGGATAATGCTGGAAGAATATCTCAAACAGAACTGACCTCCACGATAGGCCCGACCTCAAATGACCTCCATAGTCATCAGATCTCAATCCAACAAAGCACCTATGGGATGGGATTGAACGTGAGATTCACCTCATGAAGGGGCAACCGACAGATCTGCAGTCACTGTGTGATGCTCTCATGTCCATATGGACCCAAGTAGCTGAGGAAAGTTTCAAACACCTTGTTGAATCTATTCCATGGAGAATTCTAACAGTTCTGAAGGCAAAAGCTGCTCCAACCCGGTATTAGCAAGGTGAACCTAATAAAGTGGCCAGTGAATGTATACAGTATTATCCACTCTGTCAGAATTTTACTCCAGTGGACTCAAATGATTCCTTTTGTAAAATATATGTGGTCATCGTCATTGGGACCTGCTAAAATAAGACAAATTTGTTTTTAGACCTCTGTAGTTTAAAAAATCATTAAGTCATGTTCCCATTTAAAGGTTAAATCACTGATTTCTAGCCAGGAGTTTGAGGGAGTGGCTGCCCCTGCGGTGAGATGTTCAGTATCTGCTTTTATGCCGCCTCACCTTCGGGCTGACAGACAAGACAGTAAGCATTCAGCTCAGGCAGCAGACATAAGCAGAACCACGTCCTCCTTCAGAAACCTTACCACACCCTTTATGAAAGCGAATGGGTGTGGCTGCATGTGTGAGAAGCTCTACTGAATAGTCAGAAAGGCTCACTAACCTAATGTCAATAAGCCCAATAATCCTGGTGTAACCTAATATACCAATCTCTTAAAATTCCATTAGTGGACTGTTTGTGTGTGCAAGGCTCCTTACCACAGACTCCTATAACCTGCTGGGTTGGTACTTTGCATATGGAGAAATAAAGGTGCCATGGTAGAATTTGCCAAGCAAAGGTTTGGGGGAAGGGTCCCTCCCAATTCATTTTGCTGATCAGGGGATTAGGGGAAGGGTCCCTCCCAATTCATTTTGCTGATGGGGGGGACACCATCTTGTGGGTCCTAAAATTGCTGGCCCTCTTGAATCTGCTGGGGTATCCATATCCCTCTGACCCCCTGACTGATATGAACGCAGGCAATTAAAAAGTCATGTTCTCTGAGTTTAGTCATCGTGTGACTATATGGAAATGCCCTTTGATTCTCTAGTTGCCCATTTTTTGCACTTATTGACACCATCTGCTTACAAGCAGCCTCACCAGCCATTAATTATATCATTAATCATAGATCATCTCATTAGCCTCTGGCACCTTTATCTCAATTTAAATAGGTCTAAATATATTTTGCTTCTCATTCATATTAGAAATATCTCCCTCAAGTTAAAGGTTGTATGATAAACACCAAGTGAATGTGTGGGAAGGGGCAAGATAACAAAGAGCGACTGACTGAAAGGGTGGTATGCTTCATGTTTAGGGATATCTCAGGAAGGCAAGAACTTGGGAGCAGAAGCTTGTGAGAACAGAGCCATCTTATCAAAAGACAATTATTCATAATCATGAACATTATCCATGCGTATGTCTGAACCTCAACAAATTCAATAATGAACCTCCTCAAAGAGTCCTTGAATTAGCCTAGATGCTTTGTATAACATACATTATTTCTTTTATCATAATCACTGAGTAGACATAAGCAAAATGATGAATATCTGTATATCTGAGCCAGTTAAAAATACTGCAGGTGAAAAGGCAGGAAGAAAGAATATGATTCACTCAAAATGACTTGCTTTATTTGGTGCGTAATGACGTTTCTGGCACCAGTGGGTGTCCTTTTTAAAGCCGTTTTCAAAGGATAGTGCATTTAGCGGGTGACCATTTGTTTCTCTTGTAGCCATTACTGCCAGGCAAAGACATTAAAATAGCTTCCCGGTAACTGGAAACAGGTGAAAGTGACAGTCATTGGCTTCTAATTAATGATGTCAAATGATGTCAGCATAAAAATCTATTGTTACACTCATAGAGTTTGTGTGAGATGTGGAAAGTATTGGATTTGATTTATATTTGGATCTGTTTTGTTGTCGTGCCGATGACTGTGTGTGTAAATTACCCAGCTAAAGAGACAAACCAAAGGAAAATTTCATTTCATAAAGTTCTTTTTATTTCTCTGGAGAAACACATTTAAAAATAAAATATGCTGGAGGCACCCGTCAGGCAGGGTGGTGGCATACTGGGCTGATGCCAAGTGTAAATAGTGAAAATTGTTGTGCGTAGTTACTGTAATATGCCATCACCAAGAAGGACGGTTCTTAGTGTTTTTGTGTTAGTTACCGATGACAGAACGTGCTATGGCACTTCCAGGGTATGCAGTTTGGCCTGTGTAACGCCCCACCTCCATCGGGACACTAATGGAGTGCATCCTAGCCCACATGCCCCAGACCCAGGGTGTCATCTACCTTCCCTGCTGCTGATTTTGAAAAAATGGTGTTTATGGTGATCCGCCAGGCATGGTTGAGGCTGAACCCACAGAAATGTTCCCTCCTCTGGCAAAGGACGGACTTCATGGGCCACGTCATCATCAAGGAGGGTGTGGTCACCGATCCAAAAAAGACTGTGCCTGTATTTTGTAATTTGTATCTGACTTCATAAAAATGCTTATGTAAATTGCATAAAGATACCCAAGGAGAAAGTTTAGTTTTTTCAGACATTTTAATGAATGGTCATAAGAGCCAATAGTTGATCACTTGAGCTGAAAAAAATTAAGTTACAAGCTCCATTCAGGCTTATTCGTGTTTAAGGTTTTTAAGATACTGCTGAGTGAGCGTGCAGGTGCTCACTGTGTGGCATTTAAATAGTGGGCACCATGTGTGTGGCTACTAAAGCCACTGGCACACATGTGTAAAGCCCGTTCTTGTGCTACACTTGTCTGTGACTCTTTATTACTGCGCAGTTGCTAAGTTTGGTACTTGCACCACAGTATGTTTCACTGAAGAATTATTTTCTCTGAAACTGCTAAGAAATAAATCTATAGCCTGAAAGCTGGTTTAGAATGAAATACGAGTCATGATGATCTTACATCAGGATGACCTGAGATACCTGCAGAGGAGATGAGGATATTAGGTGATATCCAGGAACCAGTGGAGTTTTATTTTCTAAATCTACTAGGGATGCACCGATCAGTGGCGCCTCCAGAAAATTTTCATAGGGGTGGCCAGATGGGGCCACTGAAAATCTTGGGGTGGCACACCAAAATCAAAAGCCGAGCTGAATTTCAGGAATTCTGTTATGTTGTTGTAGTATATAGCTAGTTGAAAACTATGAGAAAGATTTAAGGGATCACCTACTGATATACTTTGGTTTCTTGTGTTACATTTAAGTAATTAGTAACAATTAATTAGTTAGTAACAATTACAATTAAGTAATTAGTTAAGTAATTAAATTTATCATGCCAAAAAGCAAGTTAAATAGCACATAGCACCAGCTAACGTTACTTAAGTAATTAAATTTATCATGCCTAAAAGCAAGTTAAATAGTATATAGCACCAGCTAACGTTAGTTAAGTAGTTAAATTTATCATGCCAAAAAGCAAGTTAAATAGCACATAGCACCAGCTAACGATAGTTAAGTAATTAAA
>JAODLC010000049.1:8449946-8467662 GCA_026781145.1 Hippopotamyrus pictus
AGGTTTTTATGGTCTAAAGTTCATGAATAGGGATGACCAGGAATTCGACTCCTGGCCCAATGGCTGGCCATCCATTTCTACCTTTGAGCTGAGCTCCCGTCAAAGCCTATGCAGAGCTAGGCTACCTATACCCAGTGCGGTCTTCTTCCGGGCGATACACAATGACGCAGTTAACTTTAAAACATTTACTACACAACGCTAATCGACACAAGGCATAACATATTCAAACACATTCAAAACGAACAACATAAATACAATAACCCGCAGTCCGTTAGTCCACCAAACACTTAGATATCCCGCGCTCCACAGCTCGCAGCGAGTCTCCGGCAGGATTGAAGTCTTGTCGCCTTCACTTCAGCGAGCCTCTCCTCCTTTTGGTGGGGTGCGCCGCCGACTTTGGTAGCTCCAAACTTCAACACGGCTCAGAGAGGAAGTGGTAGCAGACCAGAGGGGATCCCCCTGAACTGAGCATTATGCCTTCCTGGGGTGACCGAATGGAAATAGCATGCAGACAGCAGAGGGAGCCGCCTCTCTGCAAAAGAAGGCATCGGCTAACTTGAAAGCGGCTGGTGGCAGAAAGAAGACCACCATAAAGCTCCCTTTCAGGAGGAGAGAAGAGCTCCTGGAGCCCTTCATTGCCCAAGTACGCAGGAATCATAATATCACACTCAAACTATCTTTTCTCCTTCTCAAATGTTTTTCCCTACTCGATATGATAGTTATCCGTGCGTGCCAAGTGAATTACCTTCTCCTGCTCTCTGTGCTCGAGTGAACTTTTGATTGTGGTTTTGGGGCGTGGGTTCATGGCTGTTTCTGTCGGCGAATGCTATTGGCTGATGGCTCCTGATTTTGAGATTGACTGCACACTACAAAAAGCTTCACCAGAAGACAAAGATTATGGATGATAATGATGGAAATTCAGGCTCCTGTTAGTGAGCCAGACCATTTTGGTGATGGGAATAACGGCTCTTTGAAGGGAGCCAGATCTTATGGCTCTGTTCCCTTCGGAGTCATTATTATTATTTTTTTAGGGGGGGAAGTTTATGAGACATATCTGTGTAACAGTCACTGAGATAATTATAGGGTAAGGTTTGGATCAGATTCAGACTTAGACATCAAACCAACATAATTTCATTTTGCATGTGTGGACTAGGTTTAGCAGCACTAAATTACCCATACTGCCATATTTAATGTCATTGATCTGCATTGTAAACATTAAATAAACTGACGCCATATCGCTCTGCTTTGTCAGTGAATTTTCTACTTTGCATTTACCCTATGTATGAAAAGTGTTATGTAAGTAAAGTTGCCTTACCTTTAGGGCAATTCATGCAACAATTAGTATGATTGAGGCAATTGGAGATCACAAAGATAATTTTTGTAGAATTGTGCAAACTTGCGAAGATGTTCATGTTGGTAATGTGCCCTACCCATACTAGACATGGCGATGAAATGTACAGCAGTTTATCGTCAATGCATCACTGGCTGTCAGAGTGGTGCCCGATAAATGGTGTGGGTCATGAATACAATTGGGGTAGGCTGGGCTGGTGCCAATCTTCTGTCCAAAACCATAGCTCTCGAGGCAAATCGCTGACTAGCCAGAGCCAAGTCCCGGCAGCAGGCAAACTGCCATAACCCGACCGCCTACTAATCGCCACCTAGGGTTCATGTTATCAAGACTATGTCTGTTCCCCACACTATTAATCGTGGAGGTCTATTCCACTGTAATGTATGTCAGAATAATTTAATAAAAATTAAACCAAATCCATTATTAGATAATAGGTGTAATGCAAGGCTACAACTTGGACTTTTGAATGTAAGATCACTGACTCCTAAGCTGCGTCTAATAAGTGAAATGATTACTGATATTAGTCTTGGTGTTATTTGGTGCCTAATGGCTTATGCCTTATTCCTAGGGCTTAAACCTACTGAATTCATGGCACTAAATGAAGCTACTCCAGGTGAATTCAGTAATAAGTATAACCCTCGACTCAACTGCAAAGGTTTTGGTGCTGCTGTAATATTTCAGTGCAACGTTGGAGTGTCTGAGAAAAGTGTTTACAGCTTTAGTATGTTTGAAATTCTAGTTCTTAGTTTTGCCTGCTCATCTCCTTATGGCTCGTTGTAGTCCTTCACCTCCAATCATCATTATTATTGTGTATAGACCACCTGGTCCATACAGTAATTTTCTAAAGGAGTTTGCAGATTTACAAATCAACAAAGTTGTGATCGTTGGTGCTTTTAATATTCCCACGAAGAATGACAGTGATCCTTTAACAACAATGTGTGCTGCTATTCTTGACTCTTTTTGTGTGTGTCAGAATGTATTCTGGCTTACTCATGCCTGTGACCATACCCTGGATTAGATTCTTAGCCATGGTATCCTGGTGGAACACATATCTATTACCCGTCAGAATCCTCTGCTTTCAGATCATTACTTGTTAACATTTGAAACACAATATGGCCTCCCTTCAGCCCCAGCTCTGAAGTACAGTACCAGACGTTCCATAGCTTCATTATCCGCCGCAGTGTTTCTTGACCAGCTTCCACACTCCTTCAAATTTACATCTGAAGCCTCAAGTGAAAATGAACTTGAACAGGTAACTGTGAACATAGAACTGTGAACTGTTTCGCTGCACTGTTGATTTTGTAGCTCCACTTAAGAGAGCAAAGCATACAAATAAGAAACCTGCCACCTGGTGCTCTGATCATATGCGTGAACTTAAACGGGCTTCACACAAGGCACTCAACCAAACTAGAAGTTTTCAGACCCACCTGGAAAAAGAGCCTCTCTAAGTACAGATAAGCACTAGTGACTGCTAGGTCTGTGTATCTCTCCAGACTAATAGATGATAACAAAAACTAAATTCCTGTTTGAATCTGTGTCCAGATTAACAAAGAATTCTTCAATGTTACACTCACAAGTCCCCGAAGTTCTTAGGAGTGATGACATTATTAAATTTTTTTATTGGTAAAATAACTAAGATTAGACAGACCACCTGGAGCATGTCTGTAGGTACGTGCAGTTACCAGTATTCTGCTAGTCCTGTTTGTACTGATAATGACACCTTTGAATCTTTCTTTCCCATAAAACAAACAGAACTTTTGAACTTAGTTTCCTCCTGCAAATCTTCTACTAGCCTTGTAGACTCAATTCCTATGAAACTTCTGAAGGAAATTTAACACTACCCTGTTAAACTTGTTATACTCATCTTGTAGGCTTGGATATGTTCCAAAACCTTTTAAAATAGCTGCTATTAGACCTGTCCTAAAGAAACCAAATCTATTCTCAAATCTTCCTTTCAGTTCAAAGAGCTTGGAAAAAATTGTTCACCAACTGTCTTCCTTCCTACAGAAAAATAATGCTAATGAATTATATCAGTTTGGCTTCAGACCAAACCATAGCACAGAAACAGCCCTAGTAAAAAATAATGACTGATTTGCTTATGGTTTCCTTTCATGCCTGTATATCTTTGTTGGTATTACTAGCTCATTCACTGCAGCATACGATACTGTGGACCATAATATTCTCTTGGACTGGCTAGAATCTGTGATTGGCATTAAGGCAACAGCTCTCTCTCTTTTGTTTTCATTCCTATGTAACTGATTGTTATCAGTTTGTCCATGTGAATAATGAATCTTCCAAGCTCACTAAAGTCAAATATGGTGTCCCACAGGGATCAGTGCTGGGCCTGCTACTGTTCACTTTATATATGCTACCACCTCATAACATATTTAGAAATCATGATGTTGATTTCCATTGTTATGCAAAAATCCATTGGATACACAGTTCACCGATGCAGGTACCGTGCTACCTGCGATGTCTCTACTACGTGTGACATCCTTCTGGCCTGCCCACCTTCTGTCTCTAACTTCTCTCTTTCTGTCCTTGCTGCTGTACCACTGTTCTTGTTCATTTGACTTCCTCTGTCGGCTCCAGGAGGATGGACTCCCCCTTTGAGTCTGGTTCCTCCCAAGGTTTCTTCCTTCTAGAGTGTTTTTCCTTGCTATTGTCACACCATGCTTGCTCACTAGGGGCTTTGGACAGGGATAATGTAAAGTGCTCTGAGACAATGTAATGTGAAAATACACTATATAAAATAAAATTGATTGATTGAAAAGTAATTTTGGTACAAATCCTGCTCATTCTGCCTTTAAGAAACCCAACGCGACCACGGCTACCTCTTGTGACTGGCTTGTTCTCAATGTCCATGTAAAGGGGATTGGAGTGGATTTAGGGCAGGTAGTGCAATTTGGGCACAATGATAAAAAGAAAGGTTCTCATGTATGATTTGGTTGCCTTCATGTGGGCCAAAGAGCCGTTGAAGAGAATTGGATCATCTCTAACATCACCATATCATTTGGTTCAGCTCAGCAAAGTTAGCTGGTTCTTTTAGGTCCCAAACTGTTCTCCATTTAGTACCATTTCAGGCTTTTATTCAGCCTGAAATTAGCATGGTTTTGACCTATAATTGGTATTTGGGCACGTATATCACTTACATTTATTTGGTGAAGCTATACTACTTAATTTTTGGAATACCATTATTTTATATTATGTTTGGTGCAAAAACATTAATGTAAAACATCAGATACTGTTACACATGTGTACTGAATGCTTTATTTATATTGAACATAACTGGTTAGCTACTAAACCCAGTGCATCTGATGCCTGTACATAAATGCATGTTACAATTCTACTCTCGCGTCCAAGATGTCCAAGGGACCCAGGTCAGCCACAAGAGGGAATTTGGAGAGATCCTCAAGCATCTCTCAAATGTCGTTTATCACCTACAGCTGCTCATGTGGCAAAAGGCTGTGGTTCGGCACCTAGATCGCGAAGCACTGTATCGCCCCCTGAACCCACCTGACCTCCCTTCGGAGGCTGTGGAGGACACGCTGGGAGTGGATGGTAGGTTGGGCTGTAACACATTAGTGTAAATTTATGTGTCTTCATGTATTTACTGTATGTTGTAATAGTACTTGTCATAACCCACCCATCCATCTATTTTCTGTAACCGCTTCTTCTATTCAGAGTCTGGAGCCTATCTCAGAGGCTATGTGCACAAGGCAGGGAACAACCCACGATGGGTGCCAACTCGTCGGATAAATTTCATAACCATGCAATGTATACTGTTGAATGTGTGTGTTTTTTGTTACCATGAAAATGTGAGCTTGTCTGATGCAGTAATTGTTTGCCATGACTGTTCTGCTGTTAGTCGGACTAGTGCTGAGTTCAAATCAAATCAGTTTTAATTTCACATCACTATAACGAGTGAAAGGTTTGGTACAGAGTTCCCCATTCACTGTGCTATTCACTAAATACATACAAACTGTATGTATAACAACTGTACAACTGCACAACACATATGCAGAAAAAACAATACAATACACAATGCAACTGGTGGTCTTAGGTACAGGAAAAATAGTGGACAGCTTGAAGCAGGCAGGGACAGTCTGCAGAGTGTGACGGTGGATGGGTAACCCTGTTGCCTCTGGCTTGCTCACTAGTAACTTTGGGAAGACATAATGTAAAGCACCAACGAAATGTTATCAACGAGTGATTGCTGATCTGATGTCTAACAAAGTTTGCCGGTCATATGTAAACTTACAGATAACAGTTGCTGTAAGCAAGGTAAACAGTAAAAACACAAATAAAAAACGGTTATTGCTGAAATTATACGTATTTAGAGTACCGATACGTATGCTACATGGGGTACACCATGGCACGTCTGGTCTGCCAGTTCTTGCCCAACCCCATATTTTCTCCCGAGCCACCACTCTGTGTCTATATTATTAAAAGCTGGGTAATAATAATACCACCTACTTCAGACTAGGTAATACACCTGAAGATAAGCAGGTTTGGGCCTGGCCAGAACTTGGACAGGTGACCAATGAAGCTAGGTTGCTGCGGAAAGAGGTGTTGGTGTGGCCAAGAGGTTAGTTCAATCTGTGGTCTGTGTGGATCCCAGTGTAGTGATGGGGACACTGTGCTGTGTATATGGTGTTACCCTTAGGATGACATGTAAGACTGAGGTCCTGACCCTCTGAGGTCATGAAAGATCCCTGTTTATCTTTTGATAGTGTGGGGGGCGGGGGGGGGGGGGGACCCTGGCTGGTTCGATACCCTGATCCTGAAAATTGCCCACTGTGGCTCTTTCAAATTTGGCCTTCGAATCACCTACTAAACCTAACCGGTGAATTCTCTCGTATGCCTTTACCTCCTTAGCATACTGGTGTAGAATAATTGTTTTTTTTGGTGGGTGCAGTGGTGCTGGTTCAAGTGGCTCCCCATTGGTTCTGCAGAGTGCTTTGGGTGTCTTGAAAAGCACTAAATAAATGTACCACTCATTCATTAACATCATTGGAAGTGTGGCCTTAAAGTATTTCAACCTCTTTACATTAAAATAGATTGACAAGGAAATGTATAGTTTAATTTCTATAGTGTTTTACGTAGACTACATTCATCTGTGATTTATATAATGCCTCAATTTAACAACTTAAAATGCCACAACCTTTTGGTAAATGAGATGTGTTTGCTGTGCTCATCTTCTACACAGTCTAACAAAAAACAAAAAAATGTGCACTGTGATGACACCGCAGGGCGTGTTATGCTCCAAATGCAAGCAGTGTGTTTATTTGGTCATTTCTTGTGCAAAAATTGCAGTAAATTTGAAAAACTCTTGCAAATTACTCGGAGTTTACTTGACATTGTGTTCATTTCTGTGATTGCAAAATCACAAAATCCTGGAGGGACTGGTTTATATAATGATGTTTGTAGAAGTAGGACCACATGCTATTTTCCCTACAGTTTTTTTTTCATTGCTAACAAGCATCGGTCACTATTGAAGCCATTTTTTCGAAACTGTTCATATAATCTGCGGTACCAACACACAACTTGGCCAAATACGCATGCACTGCACCAAAACAATGAATCCATGTCTCAAAGTAGACTCATAACAGCAAACATTAACACTTAATTTCTTTCCTGGAAGAACACTATATCACACACAAAAGAATGGCCTTCAAAACACTAACAACAGACAGCATTAGTTAAATTTCAATGTCCTTTATTCCTTACTATATTGTAATTACAAAATATTCAGTAGTATTTTTTTTTAATGCAGTTTTTCAGGAAATACTAAAGAAACAAAATAAACTGCGCATACACACATACACACATATACCCACACATGCAGTTGGTCCACAACTGTAACAACAGTGTCGCCGTACTGCTAATCTATCCTCATCCACATCACATTTGACGTCCTCTCTAGCGATACAACAAGGGTAGTATCTCTTGGCATGCCTGATCTACCCTTGACATTGCTGTGGAGAAATATCTTGGCATCCAGCATTCACAGCATCTAGCGATGACATGTGATCATGTGGGTGGTGGTCATAAACCTTCCACCTACATGCAGAAAAGAATTCCTCAATGGGGTTAAGGAAGGGTATGTGTGGTGGTAGAAACAATGAGGAAATCCTTGGATCCTTGCTGTAAACCACACTGTGACTGCAGTTAAGTGCCGGGATGCCACATTACCCCACACCACAACTATTACTGAAGAATTTGCATTTGGTACCAGTATCCTGTAAAGTTCATCAAGGAGCAGGATGAGGTGTTCTGTGTTGGTTGGGCCAATGACTGGTCTGTGTGACAACACACCATCAGTGCATGCTGTTGCACACATTGTGATGTTGGCCGTTGGCCCCTCTCTGTCCTGGAACTTGCACTGTTGCTCTTTGCCCTACAGCGTTTCATCCTCGCTGCTGATGTTTTGCCAGGTTAAACCCTCCTCAAAGATGAACACATGGGCTGTTTGCAGAAACTCCTGAACTCCTGTCATCATGGGCAACTCCAAATGAGAATAGATTCCCACCCCTTATCAAGAGTTTGCTTCCAAAGCCCGAGCAGTGCCTTAAGGTGAGCCCGACTCTCTACCTCTCACACTAGCTCAGGCTCCTTTCCTACCAGAGATGTTACAATTGATGTACCAAGAGCCAATCTATATTGCACCCGACCCCCATGGCTCCTCTTGCTGGTGGTGGGCCCACAGGAGGGCAGAGCTATGTTACTCCTTCGGACGATGCCCGGCCACCAAGCAGCCATTGTTGGGCTCCCCCCCAGGCCTGGCTCCAGGGCGAGGCCCCGGTCTTCCCAATCCAGGTGGGGTAACATATTCTTTTATGTTAACTTTCATGAGGATTCTTTGAATTGCACTTAGTCTGACCGCTCACCTAGGACCAATTTGCCTTGGTAGACCCTACCAAGGGCAATTGCCACAGACAACATAGCCTAGGATCACAGCACCACGATAAGTTGGTGAATCGTGAAATTTGCACGCATTGATTTTTAATTGTGTATGTCACAGTACAGAGGCCTGTAGACCTGTCTGTTGCAGGGTCACAGGGGTCTGCAGCCTGTCTCAGAGGCAATGAGCACAAGGCTGGGAATAACCAAGGACAGGGCACCAATCCATTACAGGGCACACACACATGCTCACACTATACCACCTATGGTCCATTCATATTAGCATGTTTTCGAACTGCAGTGGGGAAGCATCAAACCCGTAGGACACCTCAACATGACACGGAGAGAACATGCACACACATATAACCTGGTCAGCACGCTGCCCCTAGATTTATATACATTTTTTGTTTATTTTAGGAATTTCATAAAAAGCCTTATGCATGTGTTATCAGTTTGAATTATCATTATTGTGTAAAAATCATATAAATAACTTGGATTGATCAGTTATATAATGAGAACCACAATCACAAGCTTTTACCATATTTTTTTTCAGTCCTCCAGCAGGGGGCCCGACTTGCATCTGCACCATTGGATAGCAGGAGGAGTCACCACATCCTAGGCTGTCACATAAGGAATTCCTTGCATGTGTCCAGATTGGCTCAGGGGCCAACGGACATTCAAAATCAATTTCAATTCAATGTTATTTGTGTAGCTGTTTTTCACAATATTACATTGTCTCAAAGTGCTTTACATGATCCCTGACCAAAGCATCCCATGAGTAAGCCAGAGGTCACAGTGGCAAGGAAAAATGCCCTAGAAGGAAGAAACCTTGGAGGAAGCGGACAAGGGGGAGCCCATCCTCCAGGGGCTGGCAGAGGAACTCAAATGAACAAAATGAGTTTAAAAAAAAAAAAAGTTTTAAGATTTGCGTGTAAAAGGGCAGGCAGTTCAGCATGATATGAACAAAAAAAGAAAAACACTGTAAGTGAAGTGGAGACAAAAAGAAGACCAACATCTCAAAGTGACCAAAGATTGTTCATGGTAAGAATAAGTAGATAGGAAAATGACTTTGACCATATCCCTTTACATCCATTTATAAAGACTGACATGATTGTGAAAACCCAGGCAGGTCTTATAAATTCTTTAAGAGCTCACAGAGTGCTGAATCCAAGTAACGTTGCTCCTGACCTTAATAACACATATAAGATGTGCGCTATTTTTGGAAAAAATGGCAATTAATTGTGTGTTTAATAGGGTTCACAAACAGACTCCATCAAGCAGCTCCACTGCAGACCTTTGCATGGACATTGAACATCCTGTAAGGTCGTATTTCATCACCGCAAACACGCTCTGCCGCATTTCCTCTCCCATAAACCAGCCACTGGTGAGAGACCTGAGGCGTGTTGTCCAGTGTTCTTGCAAGATGAAATCTGGGGGAGGACAAAGAGCTGAAGGAGGTGGGGGGAGATTTAAAATAGAGACATTAAACACCTCACGGCTTTTGGTGGATGACAACCATGAGATATGAGGCGTGTGGGGAAAAAGAATGTCAATTAGCAGGGTGTAAAACCCCGGTCCAGTGCGGAGTCCACAGCAGATAGGAGGGTGCGGTAATGCAGGCCACGTGCCTGCCGTCACAGCCCACTGGGCGGTCTCATTCCCCCCGCCCCCCCCCCCCCCCGGAGAAATCCTCAGTCCCTCGTTAGTGAGACGTAAACGACGGATGGATCATAAAAACTTGTCACTCTAATGGTTCAGCTGAAAGGCCATTAGGCTGGGCCTTATTGCCGAGGCGATCATCACCGCGGAGGCCAGAAGGTTCGCTTTGAAAACAGCGAGCTCCGGTAACCTCGGGCTTGGCCATCGATTGCAGGATGCCATCCCGTTCCCTGCATCTCTCTCTCACCATCCCATTCTCATGCTAAATGCTAATCACATGTGGGATGGCTATCCTGGGGTGGCGTCCGCTAAGCGTCTGTAAAATTCTGGACTCTCTCTTCATGTTGCCAGCTAACACATTGTTATTTCTGGTTCTTTTATGCGGGGACATCATTCTTCACCGATTGTCTAATGGGAAGGACTGGCAGTTGGCATGGCAACAAAGATGAGGAGTGTTAATTAAAAGAGTCTTGGAATAGTTCATGATCCCACTAATCAAATCACCTCATAACACATGGCTTTGCTAAGCAAGCCCTTGAAATAAGTCTTGAATTCTAGCACAGTATAATGCCTTACTTGTTACCTTTACAGAGGAATATACTACCAAAAACATGCATGATGACACTTTGTGCATTGCCCTCTCCATTGCCCTCTCCATGGGTTTACCAACCATTGTACTGCAAAATCAAGCCCAGACACCATAGACCTGAGTTACCCCAAAGACCACAGGAATTTCTTTCTGTACCTGAAACTAAGTTGGCGTTCTCTGGTTCATAGGTTGTAGTGGGAAACTAAATTAAAATGGATAGGGTATACCTGTAAACCTGACCTGGACAAGTGGGTGGATAGAGATCCTTGTGTAAGGATCACCACCAGTAGTTCCAGAAAGGTCCCGGTATGTATTTGACTCCATAGCCCCACGTACACTACTCTGAAGTAAAGTTCAGAATAAGTAGCCAATCAAAATAGGAAATAGGAAAAATCCAACCACATATCTAGTTCAGGGTCACCAGGAAACAGGAGCCTGTCCCAAGAAGCACAGGACATAAGGCAGGGGACACCCTGGCTGGGATGTCAGTCAATACGACTGTTTTACATAGTAATACAGCAGGATTTATAAGGCTCAAGATAGCGGCTGATAGAAAATGTTTATGAGCACATGGTAGGGCGTAACATTGAGGAACAAACTGACCGCTTGAAGAGTGCATACTGTACATTTTAATGGATCTTTATGGACCCAAATTGCATCTGTGATAGCTGGCATCCTCGAGCTTTCCGGAATAGGGCTCAGCTCACAATGACCCTAGCAGGAATGTGCAGGAAATAAAGTGGGAGGTTGGATGCATGCTTGTCTTCCTCAGGGAGTGAGTTTATTTATAAAGGAAAATGTTTCACTTCAGTTTGTAACTGACCCTTTGTTGGTTTATGACGGCGACTGGTAATTGGGTAATTGTTGAACAGAATCACCAGTCATATATTGTGTGGAGTGAAAAGGTAAATTGTGTCTTCTGACCTTATACTGTGGACCACTGCGTCCTTGACTGGATAAGCTGTGAATATGGGTGGATGTATGGATCAAAATGGTCTTCCCATGTTTATCTTCAGTCCATTGTAGCTTTCTTTTTTCAAAGGGTAAAAAAGAGCAGCATGATTGCATTTACACCTGTTAGAGCAAGTCTGAGGTCTATTTTAAAAGACGAAAGGAAATAACTCTTAATAGGCTGGTATGTTTATAAAGCAAAAAAAAATATGTGCTGACAGCGGTGGCTGTCTTTCCCTCCCATGTGCTGCGGACAGAGGAGCCCGACAGATCTGCCCAGGAGGATGGCTTCTCAAAAAAAATCCAATTCACAAAACAATCACTAGGCTGAAAAGCAGTGATGACATGTTTAATGGGGTAAGCACAGTAACGGGGTGTGTCCAAGAGCAGCAAGTAGAAGGGAAGATGGCTCAGCCTGAAGGACTGCTGTGATTGATGCTCTTGCGAACAGCACACTCTTTACTCACGTGCCCCAGGACCAGGACGGCTTTGCTTAGCTATGCCACAGAGATTACAGCCAGCCTTTGGGCAAGCTGATTAGCCCGTGTCTCATGTGGGCTCTAAACAGGCTTCCCCACCCAGTGTCACTCTACGGGTACCAGGTGAAGCTGACCGTGGTGGCAGGCACAGACTGACCATTGGGAAGGTCACAGATTTTTCTGGTGGCCATGCGACGGCCGCTTGACAGCAAATTTCCGGGCTGTTTTCTGTTGCTAATTCAGCACCCCCTCAGAAGATAGTGTCCTGGGTGGCCGCCTGTCGCTGTTGCTGACACTGGCTCTACAGGTTATGTGCCAAGAATACAGCAGTATTGAGTTTGATTTCTGAGTCTTAAAACCATGACCTGTTCTATAATAACAAGGAACTGATCAAACAGCACAACATGCTGCATCTGCATTTCACCGTGGAGCTCTTACACTTCCGCTCCCTTCCTGGAATATGCTTATGTCAAACCTCTTCTCTCATACCTCACTCATACATTTTCATACATTTCCGTGCAAAACAATCACCCAGTAATAAGATCAGCAGAGAGTAATCAGAACTAACCTACCGAAATGGTACCAAACACCAAAGCGCGCGCGAGGAATAAGAATGGACACTAGAGGGCAGAATTTATTAAACTTGCCGAGGGAAGGAGATTTGCAAAGCTTTCTCTGATAAAAAGCAGTGGTGGGCCGGAGGCAGGAAGCGCCCACACCAAAGCAGCCTTCAGTAGCGTGTGGGAGCCCACAGCCCCCTCTGGGCAGCCTGCTCACTGCCGCCCCCTCGGTCATCAGAGCAACGCTGCTTCAGCCACTTCATCATCAATTCTCAGTTCCCCACCCCCCAACCCCCATCTCAACAGCATGTCCCGCAGCCCCCCCCAGCTCATGTCACCGTCCTTCTGCAAACACACCCGGACAGACGAAGCTGGCCAGACCACGATTACCATGGGAAGAGGCCTCTCTGTCTGTTAGTCACGCGTTTGCCCGCGTGACACAGCCACGACGCAGCTGTGCGTCCACGCACTGCAGGTGGCGTAGTGGGCGTTTTGATGATGAGCGCCTCCTGTTGGTCAGGAAAGGGAGGGGCCTCAGCGGCAGTTGCCAGAACAGCCCCATGCCAGCATAGCATCCCCCCTGAGCCTCAATGAATTTGGGCCCAAACCTCTTCTGATGTGGACGCCGGCTCATAAACAATCGCCAGAAGGGCAGGGACCCCACCCCCACAACAAGAGCCCAAACTCAGCCAGACAGGCATACAAGAAATTAGGAGTAAAGCCCCTTTACATCTAACCCATACCACATGAAATAGATCTATAGGAATCGCCATGGCAACTGTCAGTGTGCCTACACACGCGTGAGCTTGAAGCTGTTTACTCAGGGTAGTAACCGAAACTTGATGAATACGTGATGACATTCACTTAAACCGCCTGTTATATCTATAAGCTTAAGGTATGCACTGTAGTAATGTAATACTGTACTAACTTTTATATAATGTGTATTAGCTCTTAGTAAATCCATAAGCTTTCACATCTTGTGCTGTTAAACATGTAAATATAACGTCCCCTTGCTCCTGCCCCCAGAGGAGTCCATTTGGCCCAAATCAGGCACTTCCTGTAGCCCTGTTCCTCATCTGATATGTCTTGACAGTACTGAGAGGTGGCTCCCCCCAGCCACCCTGCTCTCCTACTGTCCTCCCCGCCTCTGTCTGGAGATATCCCTCATCTTACATGGCAGGGCAGGGGACTGGGCTATGATGTACACCACGGTGGTCTCTGTGTCTTTCGTTTTGCGGCTGCGTGGTGGTGGCTATGTATGTGCGGAAACCACCGAAGGCCAGAAAGGTCTTGCCATCAATCAGCCCTTGCCTGCGTCCACCTACAAGCAGAGGAATGCTGGGGAGGCACAACGTCATCATGGACAGGCCTAATAGACACAGCTTCATGACAGACAGGCCTATTAGGCACGACGTCATCATAGACAGGCCTAAGAGGCACGACATCATCATGGACAGGCCTAAAAGGCATGACGTCATCATGGACAGGCCTAATAGGCATGATGTCATCATAGACATGCCTAATGGCCAGGTCTGCAGTGCTCCAAGCCAGGCCTACAGAGTCCTGTGAGAGAGCACAGTGACGTTCAGACCAAACTTCCCAGCGCCCACCTCCCCCTCGCTGGGTACAGCAGTGCTATAAGCCAATAATCATGGCTCATGGTTGGCACCTTTTGAGGGAGGAAATGGACCAAGGCAGCTACGTGACATTGGTGACCCTGTATGATGTATGAAACCACGCTATGACATGGGTGGGATTCTGCATGTTTGTTAAGTTCCAGGCATAAGTCTTCCCTCCAGCAGTGCAATCACACACTTTTAAATTGGGAACAAAACCTGGCTGGGAACCAAGGCCCCTATGGCATCATTCAAACAAAAGCACCTGAGACTGGAACACATCTAACTGCTGCATGTGGGTAACAGTACCTGGTAGATAAACACCTCACTCATTCCACATGCCCAGAAAAAAATGACCTTATTCCAGCCCGAAATGGACAGAATATTCTTGAGAACCCTTTTTCAGCTGGGCTTTGTCCTTTTTATAAAATAAATTTGAGCCAAGCAAACAGGCATTACCTTGAAAAGAAACATAAAAGCCGCTGTAAAAAAAAGCAAAAGTGATTCTACAAAACACAACCACTGCTGTTGAAGCCTCGTGCCGTGGTTGGTGCTATTCGCTCCCAAAAGGTCCTTCAGCCTTTGTGTCGGCACGAGGAGTTCCTGCAGAAAACGGATGGCCTGGAAGCACCTCCCTCTGTTCTCCACATTCTCCTGGAGCACTGCATGCTGGCTGGTCTCGACCGGTAAGAAAGAATCAAGCAGCGGAGAGAGTGTGACGGGCGGGACCAAGAGCCCCAGCGTGGTGACACTGCCTCAAGGCCGAGGTGGGGCTAAACCGGCCCAACAAGCGGCACCGGCGACAAGAGAGGCACTGATGGGAAGGGACACTGGCAAAGCATGACTCAGCCAATAGCATGAATGTCCATCCCGCCCCTATGTAAACGGAGAGGAGCTTTCTTACAGTCATTTGGGCTCATATCTGGGTGAGGGACAACCTCGTGACAGTCCCATTATAGCAAGGGGACACTGAAACACTTGACACCTTCAAACGTCTCTTGGTACAGATGATATTCCATCCATTCACTCACCCACCCATCCATCCATCTTCCAGCTGTCTTTCCCATACAAACTCTCAAAGAACACTTACGTATTAAAAAATATATATATATTCTGAACCCGAATTCTTAAATTCCTGTTTTTTAAGATCAAGATCACCTTTATTTAAGGGTGAAAAATGGACATGTGTTGATTTCATTCGTTGAACTCAATTTTTTTTAGGAACACAGCTGACTGCAATCAGACAGCACAACCTCTCTCGGTATCTGACCACTTTCTTGCCCCATCTCTCCAAACTCCCCACAGGCTTCAGATCTGGGCAAATTCGAGACGCGAGGAAACCCAGGAGAGTCTGCCACCGTGCGGCCAGCAGCACAGCGGAGAGTGCCGCACAACCGCTTCCCGAACTCATAGAACACACACTGTGGGGTAGGGCGGCGGGAAGGAAGCGCCGCTAAAAACAGCCATCTTTGTTTTATCAGAAACGAGTGCCTCAGTTCTCAGGAACAATGCAGTAGGATGCCAAGTATCACAACAGGAGCTACATGAGCTTTATCTCATCCAGTGTCAGGCGCACGCCACTCCTGGGAGGCTGGCTGCTACAGGCGTCGCCCGTCTCTAGTGCGGCTTGCTTACAGGGTAATGGCACGCCTTCGTGACTTTGTGATGTGTTCAAGTGAACTAGGATATTTTCAGGTGGCCTCCCACTCCATTCGGGTCATATTACATCACCAGGCCTCGAGGTCCCGTCCCGACATCTTGTGATCAGACCTCATGCGTGCGTTTCTCATGCGGGTCTCTGCTTTCAGAAGGATACCGGGGGCCATCAGATCTCGACAGGCAACCGGGACAAGGGCGACGGATCAGTCAGGAGGATAAAGTGATTGGACCTGGGGAGGGACGAGCTACAGAAACGACCCTGTCAGCAAGTCATCCCATAAAACAGGATCCAGACACATTTACAGCTGCTCTGCATCAAAACTCTGTAGCGCAGTTGTAAGGATTTAAAACCTTGTAGCATTACTTGGCAACCTCCAGAACATCTTTCATTCCCTCAGGTCTGAGAGTCACTGAACCCCTTATCCCTCACCCTGTTATGTTTATTCCAAGATGTGCTTGAATACACTGGGGCAGTTTGACCGTCACACGCAGCCCAAGAGACTGGGAGGGATCATGGTTTGGAGCCAGGCGTGGGAGTGTTGGGGACTCCTGGGATGGGTAATGAGACTCTTTGGATGGGTTGGTTAACATTAATGGTATGTTTGTTATATATGTTTAATCCTGAAGTAGCCATCGTTTTACGGTTGATTCTTGCTGTGAGTCAGTATGCTTTGTGGGCCAATGCGATCCAAATTAACGTGATTTTTAGTCGTTTTCGGGACTGTCAGTCTGCATGGGATGGAAACACGAGAATAATTGTGTTTTTCTTCTGGACCTGATCACTCATCTGGTAAAGAACCGTGAAAAGAGGGCTAAGTGGAAGGCCCCCTCCCACTTCGACAAAGACCCCTAGAGGAGCGCCTAGGGATTGCACATCAAATTACAAGGGAGACGCACAAATGTTAAAGGCCTGTGTTAAAGATAATCCCATCATATGCTCTACTCCACTGGCTCACTAATGGCAGCTGTTCACAATGCCAAGCAGCAGCTGGGACACTCCCATGGGGAGTGGGGGGGGGGGATCGGTGCTAGCTTGCCGGGGGCTATGATGGGAGGGGGGGGGGGGGGGGGGGGGGGGTACCAGTGTTTTATCCCCATCCGGTTCAGTGTGGTTCATACAGTGTCAGTTTCTATGAAAAGGAAAAGGAAGAACAAATGCAGAAAGCAGATGGATTCCTCCGAGAAGCAGGATCGGCAGTGTGATGTATGGTCTGTGTGTGAGGAGTGTGCTGGACACAATGTCACAGCCAGGGACTATGCTGATTACAGGCCACACCGCTCAAGGCCATGGCCCAAGGCAGCATGTATGTGTGTGCGTGTGTTTGCAGGGTGTACTTGAGTGTACATGTGTTGGTAGGGTGTATCTGAGTGTGCATGTGTTGGCAGGGTGTATCTGAGGTTGCATGTGTTTGCAGGGTATATCTCAGTGTGCATGTGTTTGTAGGGCGTATCTGAGTGTGCGTTTGTTGGCAGGTTGTATCTGAGTATGCGTGTGTTGGTAGGGTGTATCTGAGTGTGCGTGTGTTTGCACGGTGTATCAGTGTGCGCGTGTTTGCAGGGTGTATCTGAGTGTGCGTGTGTTTGCACGGTGTATCAGTGTGCGTGTGTTTGCAGGGTGTATCTGAGTGTGCGTGCGTTTGCAGGGTGTATCTGAGTGTGCGTGTGTTTGCAGGGTGTATCTGAGTGTGCGTGCGTTGGTAGGGTGTATCTGAGTGTGCATGTGTTGGCAGGGTGTATCTGAGTGTGCATGTGCTTGCACGGTGTATCTAAGTGTGCATGTGTTTGCAGGGTATATCTGAGTGTGCATGTGTTTGTAGGGTGTATCTGAGTGTGCATGTCTTTGCAAGGTGTATCTGAGTGTGCGTGTGTTTGCACGGTGTATCTGAGGTTGCATGTGTTTGCAGGGTATATCTCAGTGTGCATGTGTTTGTAGGGCGTATCTGAGTGTGCGT
>JAODLC010000049.1:8474358-8503626 GCA_026781145.1 Hippopotamyrus pictus
TATACACACACACACATAAGCCAATGTGTTCTTAGTTTGCCTCCTGTGTTATGTATAACATCCAATTCAACTTTATTTAAAAATGGTTTTACTTGTCATACCTTAAGTTTAATGATTATTCTCATATTAGAATAAGTGCTTATTTTCTTAAAAGGATCCTTACCAAAATAAACCTGCAGTGTTTACTCTTAAACAGTCTGAAATGAGTTGTGTGCGCATGATCCTCCGTGTTGTCATGAACACAGGGTAGGGTATTGGATTCTACCCTGGTTTAAGTGGATGACGTGCATTTAATCAACCTGTTCCTGTGATTTACCATAAGAGACACTTTCTGTACATCAGCAGGAAAATGGACAGCCGTTGCTTCATGTGACTCACTATAATGAGGGCAATACAATAATATAACAAATAAGAAATGAATGTTTTCTGTAACTAAATATTTGAAAAACTATCAGATTCAGCAGCATACCAAAATAAACTTCACAGCTGTGTGTTTTATAATGGTCACGGATTTTTTTCTCTCTCTTTCCATACAATCAGCCAGCAACAGAATTGAAATATAAGGCTTATAATTGCATTTTTCAATCATTTAAAGTTGTTAGCTGTACATGAGGCTAAATGGAAAAAGCCCAGATGTGAAAATGATAACTGAGGACAGTAGAGAAACAATGAACATACTGTTACGTCCTTCACCTAACCCGTTATTGTGCTGAGGTGATTAAGCGATGACTGAAATTCAGATTGAAATGGGACAAGTTAATTGAATGTTTTGTAGTTAGCAGCAGTCGGCACCTTCTCGGAAGGCCGCTCGTGAATTACAGCCTGTGGTGAATTTAAACGCATGCCCCTGGGGACAGGGGGGGCTGGGCATCTTCAGCCGTGGTGCACTAGGACCTCGTGCACTCACTTGGATTGCAGACGCAGCCAGATGAAACCCAAGCAGCACATCTGCTGATTTGGGAAGTGACAGTGTTCCCTCCACCACAGAGCTCTGCTTACTGACACATCCATCCATCTCCCAACCACTTATCCTGCTCAGCAGCACAGGGCACGAGGCTGGGGTACACCCTCAACAGCACACCAGTCGATCACAGGGCACGAGGCTGGGGTACACCCTCGACAGCACACCAGTCGATCTCAGGACACGGAGCTGGGATATGCGCTGGACAGGACGCTAGTCCACAGGACACGGGGCTGGGGTACGCCCTGGACAGGACGCTAGTCCACAGGACACGGGGCTGGGGTACGCCCTGGACGGGACGCCAGCCCATCACAGGACACGGGGTTGGGGTACGCCCTGGACGGGACGCCAGCCCATCACAGGACACGGGGCTGGGGTACGCCCTGGACGGGACGCCAGCCCATCATAGGACACGGGGCTGGGGTACGCCCTGGACGGGACGCCAGTTATTTAGTACTCTCTCATTTCTGGATATGATATGATGACGACTAAATGTAAACATTACAAAAGAAACACATATTCCTTATTTCACTTTAATTTTCAATTTCTATTTGATTATTGCCATATTCTGTACACTCTTCCACTTAATTCAGCCCAGCATTGACTAGTTATATAGGAGAATCATTTGTCATCTCTGTTTGAATAGCGGTGAGGTGTTGAAGAGAATGTGTGTTTCTTATATTACAGCCCTTCAAATAATCTTTGGGCATGTTCTAAAAACGCACTGTAGATGTACTTTAAAAGCTATAGTATGTGCATATTCTCAGTTATATTTGAAAACAAAATTAAATCATGTTACATATTCAATGTCATCGTAAAGGTTTAGATGAAATTATGTTTCAAGTATTAAATTGTATTTTATAAATTACATAATAATTTTAATTCACGGTCATCTAGTTAGGCCTATTATAGGCAAAATATAAAAAATAATTTTTTTCCAAGGTTATCTCTGTTCTGGAAGTTGCCTGTAAGAAAGGAGAAGTGAGTAAGACAAATCAAAATGTATAGTTCTGATATTCAGAATAATTGTAAATTGCATATAAATTATAAATACATATATTATCTGAAAGTTGCGAATCTATTAAAACATAGGCCTACGTTTAATTTTTGAGTATTGATGCTCTTATTCTGTCGTAATGATATGAAAAGAACTAATGTAGAGCAGCCCACACTGCTCCAAAAAACTGTAATTATTAAAATAGAAATACAGTATAAGTTAATAACAATCTTCGACGGTCAACTGATTTTACTATTCAACCTAAAATCGAATCGAATAGAGGCTATTACAATAATTGTAAATTGAAGGTAATAAAAAACAAATATACATTTCTGACATCGTTGATGTCTAATTATAAGTTCCTAACCTGGAAAAAAAACATGATCCCTAATACAGACATTATCCTATCTCTTAACTGTTAAATTTCTCAGAAAATACACTGCTTATGGTTTATTAGACATTTAAAGACATGAATTACAATAAAATCAGTTCATATTATTTTCCGCGTATATGTCGATTTACCGGCGTGACTTAAATGTTCTGTATCTGGCTGTATGAACTTGTGAAACTTGCATTAGTAAGAACATAATCTAATTTTGACAAAATAATATGCGAAATTTACGTATTAAGAAGGTCGTCGGCGGATATAAATTTAATCAGAAACGAAAGTACGAAGTGTTTTTTCTATTATACGTCAACTTTTATCTTCTAAAGATAGTAAGGTTCCATTCGTTATAAATGCAACATTTGTAGCAGGCAGGGTTACCCTGAACTCAACACATAAAAGGTTATCAAAAACATTACATAAATGGGAGCAACATATAAAAAGTGTTTACGTAATGACTGGTCGTCGTCTTTGTTAAACCTCCAATTTCACATCCATATTTAAAGCCCTTTCGAAAGTCGCGCCTACGGCTGAAAAATGGTGTCGGTCACACCATCTTCTGCTGCGTTACTCCGCCATCTGCGGCTCCTTAGCAGCACCTTACCTTTGCAAGCAAAATAATTGACAGACAACAAAAATCGGAATTACTGTGTCAAAAAATTGTAGCTACTGGCGACTCACTG
Organism: Hippopotamyrus pictus; assembly: GCA_026781145.1. Taxonomy (NCBI): domain Eukaryota; kingdom Metazoa; phylum Chordata; class Actinopteri; order Osteoglossiformes; family Mormyridae; genus Hippopotamyrus; species Hippopotamyrus pictus. The sequence goes on from JAODLC010000049.1 coordinate 8,477,385, forward strand.
CAAGCTGTTCCCAATATTAAACACACCGATAGCCAATGCATTTAAAATAGCAGAGGTAATTTTAGATTCCCCCCCTCCGAAAAACCAACCATCTGCCTTGACATTCCTTCCTTCCTTCCACCACAGAGAGCTCTTTGTCTTCGGGAATCAGGAAACAGGTCTCTGCAGTTCCCCTGTTCCATGTTTGCTTTCTTCTGAGAACCTATTCAACACCTCGATCGTTTAAATTTATACGGCATTGTAGGCACCCAAGGCCGGCAGCAGATAGCGCCGCTCCAGCTTATCCTGCAAGCCGGCTGCTATGTGGGAGAGTCGCGGTGCGGGTTCAGGGTTCGCCCCTCCTGCAGACCTGCGGAAGGGGGGTTGGGCGAGCCGCTGCCTGAGTGTTGGCGGCAACCCCGAACCGCAGAAGCTAAAGTGGCTGAGAGGAAATCCCACACAACATTTTCAGATTTTGGTCATATACCAAAGTGAGAATTTGCTCAATTGTTTTATGTCATTTATACACAGGTTAACTAATTTGACTATCTTATTAAAACACAGCCCCCTCAAAGTCCCATCCAATTAAACGTTCATAACCTGTTAAAATTGGATTATAGGATTTATAATATGCCTGGTACTGGTAACATTGTAGTTTTTTGGGTACCTGGAAGGATGATATGGCCAAAAGCAGTGTGCAAGACAAGTAACTGCTATTTTAATGAATTCATCTGCTTTGCCAGAAATGGTTGGCCTGAAGTTCCATTAAGGCACGGATATAAGTTTTTTTTTAAAAGATCAATTCAAAAATAGTTGTGCAAATAGGCATGGGACTTAAATAAACACCCCCAAAACAAACAGCAGGACTGAGAAGCATACAAAGTCTCCACAAGCTGCAGGTCAGCATGAATCAGCACGTGTCCGCAGATGCTGCAGACAGTCGAGTGCCGCCCACTCACCTCTGAGAGCGACGTTAGCAAACACCTCCGTTCGTCTTGCGTTGCTGCATCCTGTCCTTTGGAGAGCCGGCCGTTTGCCTTTATCCCCATGCAAATCACCTTGAGACCCGGCATGGATGAGTGTTGTTTAAAGAGAGTGCAGTGGCAGCAGGCTGATCCAGATTGTGCCTTCTTTATCCTCGTGTTTTGACTCCGCTGCCTGACGTCTACAAGCGAACCTCTGACACCAGTTATACACCTTTGTAGGAACTCACAGGAAGTGTTGCTTAAATAACTGCTATTTTATCCCGAGCCCATTCAGGTCCAGTGCTCTGGGCTAAAACTGACTCCTATAGACACGAAGGCCTACTGAACTTGTGTATACAAGTTCACATACTCAACTATCATGTTCCCTGTTGCCTCCCATTTCCTTCCTATTTATCTTATCTTTTATTGTTTTTAATCAAAGGCTGCCTGCAGCTTGGGACACCATCATATCAAGTCCAAGGCTGACTTGAATGAATGCAATAAAATGCAGCCATATATGTAAACATTAAGTGGGGTGACTGACAGATAGGTGGCTTAAGTTAATGATCTGCAGGTTATTAAATCCTTATTAATGCCGCAGACCTGATGCAGAGAAACAACTCGCTTTCAAAATACAAGCAGAAAATACTCTGGCTTTTTCTACCCGTGTCAGTTAATGTAATTAGTAACATATTACTTAATTCAGACAGTCCTTTCCATTGTTAACCAATTTAACACACATTTTACATTAGCAACAGAGATGAGAACAATATCAGTGTCTTACTGATTATCCCATCTATAGCCTTAGACTGACACCCCTTTAACACTGAGACACAAAACACAATTATTTAAACATTGTTCCCTTTTGAGCTTGTCATGAGTCTTTAGAAATTACAAAACAATGTTTCTACAAGTCAGGAAACGGTGGCTCAGCTATGATTTTCTCTCCGTACAACATGACATATTCAGAAAAATGCACTGTAGGTAATGCATGAAAGTTGTCAAACCTGTGGCTGGGGACTCCCCTGTTCCTCTAGTCAACATACCTAACCAGTGAAATCCCTTGGTGTGCCAACCACGAAAACGATTAAATGATACAGTATCTCAGTGTCGCCGGGTATAAGGTGTGTTGACATAGTTTAAGCCCATATGGTGTAAAATAATGCCTTGTTTATGACAGAGAGCACCTGCTTTGAAAGCTGTAAGCAGTTCATTCTAGACGGACAACGTACATATTTCTCTCACGCCTGCCTCCCTTTGTTTTGATGACTCACCTCCTGCAGGTCAGTGCAGACCTTGGTTCTATCATGCTGACTGGAGCGAGTGAGGCCAGCCCCCGTGGGGGGACTGACTGCGGAGCGGCTCCCTGCCAGCCGGAGCAGACCCCCCGCCGGAGCCCTTTAAGAGCTGTAATTTAAAAGCTATAAAACAGGAGTGCTTGTGGAGAGTGCATCGTGGGCCAGTCTCTGAGGGGAGGGGGCGGGCATTTTCCATCAGCGAAAGTGGACACAGTTTGAAGGCTGTGGTTTTGCTTGTGATGGCTCGTGGGGAGGATGATGAGGAGGAAGGGCGACTGGATGGGAGGGGTGATGTCTGAGTGTTCTACAGTTGCCAGCATCTCACCAGAGCATTCTAGATATTACCTCCAGCACTAAAATTTTATCTGCGACAGACATTGTTGAGCTGTCGGAAGGGGACGCTGGAACAATGGTGACCATTTACGGGCCTGTAAAACCCCTACAGTCGGAAGCCCTATTAGCCCAGCCAGGGAAATGCAGCTGAGGGAAGGTTCACATTCAGGACAGACGCAGCCAGAAGCATGTAAAACGAATCCAGGAGGGACGACATCAGAAAGCCTCCTGATGCTGATCCTCAGCCTTAACTGTCCCACGAGACAGTCAAACCCTCCCTGCTAGGAATACTGCCTGTATGCCTCTACTTATTAATGTTGCTATATTAATACCCTCTGCCTTCACTAAAAGCAGTTGGGGATCTATCCATTACAAGCACGCTTAGTCGTCTTTGCAGCTGGGGGAGGATTCGGGAAAAAGAAGTGCCCTCGGGCTAATAAGTACCCCCATACTGGCCGACACATTTCTTTAGACCCATGTGAATCCTGAACTGAGTAATAATTACTAATGAATTCCTAATAATTTAGGAAGTGTACTTTGGAGTGAGTACTTCTAGCATATGTGTAATAGTCTAAGGAGGGAGTGCTGCGAGTGGGTCAAATAGCAAGCGAAGGACCCAAGTGAACATAATTTTTTAAAATCTGACAGTCAAGGTGAGTGAGGAAGGTTCTTAGATTATCAGCTTAGGCTATTTATCCACTTATCCGTCTAACATCGAGTCTGATTTGGGGTCAATGCAAATCTGGGGCAAAAAAAAAAACAATAGGCTCTATTTTGACGTAAAACAAAAACGGAACTAACAGTTATGGGCGTGTCCAAATGCATTATGTTATTTGGACGGCGGAAAAACCAGACTTCGGACTTTGGCAGAAAAAGGTTGTCTTAACTTTCTTATTTATTTAGAGGCGTGTTTTGGGCGTAACGAGCAATAAAGCAATCAGAATGGCACCTCACTTTTAAAAGGCAGCGACACATGATCTACGGCGGATTGCTATTACAATGGCGCGTTTGCCCAGCAAGCCAGATTGGTTCTCGGTGGAGTAAACGGACGTGCTAGTGCGTGTAGTGAAAATGCGCTAGCACATCATTGAACGGGAGCAGCACGGTTTCTACCTAAGCCGTTCGTGGTGAAGCAGACGTGGAATGAGGTAGCATGGAGTATGGCCTCGTTTTCTTGCATCATTAGATCACCCGTGCAGTACCGAAAGAGCTATAACCACGACAGAAGGGGAGAGCTCGCTGCTGAATGAGAGCAGCGGCTGAGAACGGGACTAAATTATGCTTGTATGTTGTAAAGTGATCAAATAAAAGGCAATAGGGCTGTTATTTTTCAACTCTAACAATTTAGATTCCTTACAAGGCTACCCACGATTCAGCTGTTCTACCAGCTGATCTCTCCTTGCCCGCGCTCCTGCTGACGTGCACTCTTTTGTTGGCATCAGCACATGCAGTTAAGCATCACGCCTTCTAAAATCCTCTAATGGGTCCTCATTTATGTCCAACAGACATCCATCACGCATGGCAATGTTACGCAACATACAACATATAACAAAAGAATGCCGCGACCGTCTGATAGCTGCATTGTAATATTCCACCTGACTAATCTAAATATCTTAAACGCATTTTTGCAATCCAAATGTAATTTCAATTACAGTGCGTGCTTAATTCTTATAATGAACGCAAAAGTTTTTTTAATGATAGTTTGTTCTTAATATATATTGTCTTTCTTTTGGTGACTTATTGAAGGACCAGTTGTATTCTATAATAAAACGTATATAAATAAAATAAAAAACTATTAGTGCAGTACGAGCGCGTATCTGTCTCAATAACGAGCTGTCGTGCACCCGCACATTTAGTAATGCACAACTGACTTTAGACGAGGTTTTTGTTGGTCGAAAGCACAATGACATTGCAGTGCCTTAAAATAGCAACGCTATGACAGTGCGCCTGGCCACGCCTCATTTTATAAACACCACTTTGAAAAGCGGGTGCAAAATCATTTACTATTTTAACGTTGTGTGCGCATGGCGGGAAAAGGCGTAACACACTGGCGGGAAACTAGCAAAACCACTTTGCCTTTGCGCAGGTGGAAAATAGAGCCCAGTGAGTGACAAACTGGGGAATCATATGTGCAGAATGTCTGTGCAGTCCCACCAGTTGCAGGTGTGTTGCCTCTGTGAGTTAGGACTCTGTGATCAGAAGGACACTGACAAATCTCATGACTGGCAGAATGATGCCACCATTGGGCCCTTGCACAAGACCCTTAACCCCAATTGCTGCAGAGACACTATATGCCCCTGATCTCTGATCCATACTGTATGTAGTATAAGGTGTGGCAGCCCAGAGGCCTTTGCAGGCTGGATGAGGAGTATGCCTATGCTTCTCCTATTTAGTACTCATGATATTTAGGAGAATGTCACGAGTTTCAGTCTCATAAGCACCATACCCACTGTGACTCCATATCGCTACCACCCCCTTTAGCTGGAGAGATTTTATCTCAGGATCCAGTTAGACCCATGAGCTCCTAACTGGGAGACACGGGTTTGCTGACCCCCATCACGCTACCCCTGAGAAGAACATTTTCACTTCATGCTGTCACCTGAGAGAATAAGCAGAGATCAACAGATATGCAGAGGATCGGCGATGGAGTCACAGCACGGGCTGGGTGGGGGAGGGCACTGGCCGCATGCTGCAGGACCCTGCCTGTCTGGGCGACGCAGCTGCCCGTGAAGCTCCGCTGGCCTCACAGGCCCACCTTTCTTTGGCCAAACAACAGCCACAGTGACAGCCGGCCGGGTCACATGACAAGCTGGGCGTGCTCTCAACTGCAGATGTTGTAGGGAAGCAGGAGAGCGGAGGGAGAGTGGAGCGTGGCGGAGTGAGGGGTCACAATACTGCCTTTGTGTGTCACCATTCTCCAGCAGCTGTATCAGAGCCATAGAAAAAGAGCCCATTTGGACGGACAGAAATGAGTGAAAAGTCAATACTTTGGCCCGAAAGAGACAGCCCTCTTTGTGCTATAATGTTTGATGGCTTTTCTTCTAGGTGCCCGAAGCATGTTTAATGTATGTACATGCATTGTACCACGCTCAACTATCTCACGGAGTCACCCTCATAAATAAAAAGCTAATCATGATTTTAACTCCCGGCTTTTCAAAGAGGACATCACTTTAAAATATACATTTGGCAGAAACTCCCATGACTTTAAGAAAAGATCTTGCATACCAAAAAGGGAACTTAACATTCACAGAGTAGGGGTGAACCGCCCACATATCCTTTCATCAAAAGAATCCTTTAGTCCTCTAGAAACAATTGTGCTTTACTTCAATGTTTTAAAATCTGCAGATTCCTGCACAGGACATTGTCCTCTAGGAATTCACTTCCCTGTGCTGAGGGTGTTGAATTTTGCTCTGTTGAAATGAAGCATAAACCAGCGATTCAATCTGGCAAATAAATATCCCCCCATGTCTTGCATTCAGGTGAATGAGATGGGGAGGAGGCCCCCCCCCACTCAGTTAATTGCCGTTTAATTACGATCTTAATTTTTACACGCCGCCTTTACCATGTTTCATAAGTTGCCGCAGCACACATGGATCCATGAACAATATGCTGGTGCCGTGACTGTTCTGGCAGACAGTGACCCACCCGCCGTGGCCCCCAGGAAGAACGCGCTCCCACGAAAGTACTGCAAGCCTGGCTGGCTGTCCAGCGGAGTCCCATGATTTTGTTGTTGATGCAGCTGTAGTGCTGCTCTTTTCGCCACATTTTAAACCATCCAAATGAGCTTTTGCTTGTTTTTTTTTTTTTTGCATTTCTTCTTTGCCTGCTATTATTTATCAGCTTAGCAGTGGGGTATTTCTGATGGTTTCTTTCACTTCTGTCCCACATAAAATCCATTTTTTCAGCTGCAACTTCAAGGGCCAAGGGAATCTATGGGGCGGTTCATCTGCTTACAGTTCATGACCCCGCAGACGGTACCCCACCATCAGGCTGGGGGCACGGTGGCACGGCTTCGCACCATTCAGAGTTGGCCGCCGATTCCTCGCCTTTACCAGAACCCAGAAAGGTCCCTCTGCATCAAGAAGCGGACGACTGAAGAAATACGGCAGCTGTGCATTAAGTCTCACTTCTGCAGCCGGATACATGTTTCATAATTTCAGTCGATGGCCAAGGACTGGCAAAGAAAAGTGTTATTTTCCAGAAAAAAAGGAAAAAAAAAACTGTCATTTCTCTACTTGGAAACTAAAGAGAAAATTGCTGTGAGTCAGGTGCAGAGCTGCACACTTGGGAATGAAAGCCACAGGACTGAGGTATTTGAACAAGCTCCAAGGGTGGTCTTGGCTGATTCAACAGATGCTTGAAATTTCAGCAACTGTAACCCAAAGCAGCACTCAGTATGTAATCTGTTTGTATTAGCAGTACACATTTCCAAAGGACGAGAGGCCTTGGCTGAGGCATTTATCAGAGAAGTCAGTTTGCCAGTCTATATTAGAGACAGAAGTACTTGTTTAAAATGAATCAATTTCCTTAAGCACTTGATTCTAATCATGGTTTCCACCATGTATGCCAAAGTTCAAAATCTGAAATATAAGGGTAACAATTAAAGATGTACTTATCCGCATGACTGTGAAGATGGCACACAGAGAATACAGTACCGCAAAAGCTATTTTACATCTGTTTATGTGGTCACAACTTTATAACTTGCTCTGGTATGTATTTGGAAAAAGACCTTGGCAATGTCTGAAAGGTATCTGGGTGGCAGTTAAAGGGGTATGACACCAAAGAAACTTTTTGAGACAGAAAAAAAACTGAAATTATGAGCACATATTTGTGGCCGGTGGTGTTGATGTGGAACAATCCACAGCAGGCCCTGGACCACAAATCCACCACTCCTACATAAGTATGGGTCCTTAAAGCAAGAATGCTGTAGCACTGAAAAATCTGTGTCCAAATACAATTCGAGAAAGTAAATGAACAGTGTAAATACAAGATTCATAAACACCAACTAGACTTATGAGCATTATCTTACCAAATAGGCGATAACTTAATGGACTTGTGTAACTGTATTATTTCTCGATTATAACGTTTACTGAAACCCACTGTTAAGTTAAAACAGTGCTGGGTAAAATCACTTAGCGGAATTCACGTAAAATAACAGCGACATAAATCTTAACCAATCCCAGCGTGCCACGTCTGCACTGTCTGTCACGGGACTTTTGAGTGCCGGGATGCAGCGAGGCCTAAGGATGGAAAAGGAAGACACGTTGTTTTGTTGTATGGGTCTGTAATGCTGCGTCTTCATACATTCCATTTGTTTCTATCGGTTGTGGGTAGTTGCTGTATCAAACTCCCATTGTTAAGGGTCTGGCTCATAATGCCGCTAAAACTTCGGATCCCGCATGCAGGCACGGTACACATTAAACCGAAGCACACAAGAAGGGATTTCTTTTGTGAAAAAGCATAAAAACTAATGAGATTTCCGTCTCTGCTCTAATTCCACGTAAACGGTTCAACTCAGTAAGTTAACTGGATCACCGTTTCTGTACCGGGACGTATGTTTTCATAGATGCCTAGAAGGCCAGCAAAGTGCCTTAAATTGGTATGTCATTAGAAAGAAAGACCAGACCAGACACCATTTTGGCGAAAACAAGATGGAATAAAAAAAAAATCCCAACCTTATTGTGATAGTGAGGGGCTCATGAAATTATAGCTATCATTATGGGTGTATAATCAATTCATATAATTTCTCTATTTTTCCCCCTTATTCGTCTTTTTTTTAACACCCAGTGTTTCCCCTCCCACCTCCCAGAGAGGCAGACTTGAATCACGTCATGCTTCCTCTGCGGTCACATTAAAGGAAAGGTTAACAAATTCGCGACGGGTAACCAGGTTTGTGGGCGCCTGTACCTTCGGTCGCTGAATCTAGATCGGTTTATCCTTTCAAATAACAGGGATGATACTCACACATGGAAAGTCAAACTGATGCCAAATCGGTTGCTAATCGCGTCGGGCGACTGTAACCTTCGCCTTTAAGTGTGAATCCAGATTTTTTTAAGGGGACAGAAAAATATCGGTTCTCTTGCTCGACGGCGTTGTGTGTAAGAGATACTTTTAAAGATATTTCCTTTTCTTCCTTCCGTGGAATACATTATAGACTGGAGAAGCCAGAAGTAAAAGATTGGTGTTCGGATCTTGTGTTTGTGTTTTTCTTTTGGTAATCGTGTTAAACAAATCAAGTGGACGCAATGTGGGCTGTTTTTGGGGCGGACGGCGGATTTAAAATGAATGATCGGTGGTTTGTTTTGGAGCGGTGTTCTAATTACTGAGCGTACTCTCCTGTTGATAATTTAAAAGTCATTGATCTGCATCTATCATTTTTAAGAAAACCATGGAAATGAAAGGAAATTGCTTTTTAATTGTCGTTGAAAGTTTTGTATTTTTTCTTGGATAATGTTTGTTTTAGTTTTAAAAGTTCACTGAGCATTGATTGGTGTTGAGTCGGAGCTGTTTTTATATATATTTTTTTCCCTAGTTTGAAAGGTTGCAATGAAATGCGGGATGGTAAAGAAAATGGAGCCAGGAAAAGTTAAATCTGCAGCATGGTGTTAAATCGTTCAAATGTTTAAGGCGGCGGGATACAGTTGTCTTCATCAATCGATGTTTAAAGTCCAGTTTGTAATGACCAAGAGAATGGGGGATGGGCAGTCGGTGGTGATGGGTTGTATTCGCTCTGAGTGTGCCCCCTCCTTTAAATAAAGAAGGCCAAATGCAATGGCCTGAATGTGCAAAGGAGATTACATTTCGGTCGTCTCTCCATCAATTTTCTGTTTAATGTCACCGAGCCCCATTGTGGGAGAAGAAGACGACGCGTCATCCAACCATAAATCTGAGATTATAGAGCCTTGAACAGGCTGCTCGGTCTCTTGGATGGATTTGCTCTGCTTTCTGGACTAGATGAGTTTTCTTAAGGAATAGAAAGATAGCGAAAAAAACATCCAAAAAATGTTTCCTGTATTTGGAGAAAACGATTCATCGATTTTAAATCAACCACTGCTACACTACTGCGGCTTCGCCGTTTTTGAGTGGATCTGTAATCGAATGAAAAGGAACCTGTGAAGATTTTCTTCTCTTTCCAGAGTGTTTACATTTTTGTCCGTGTATTTTATTGTTTATATCCAGATTCTTAGTAGGCCTATATATTTTTGGTCTCCTTCAGGGGCTGGCGTATGTATATATATATAGGTAGGTACTTTACGTTTTCCGCATTCAAATTTACCATTGAAAATGCATAACTTCTATATAAAAGCATTATTATAAGGAGACGTGTATTTTCATTGTTAAATACAAATTAATTTAAACAATTGGTATTTAATAATTAATAATAAAAAAAAATAAGACGCATAAAAACTCGGTCATCTTTGGCCGGTCAAATTTTGAATTTAAATTGATATTTTAAACCTACTGCTATCGTAGTTTTAAAAAGTAATTAGCGAATCGGATTCCGATGATTGTGGTATTTTGTAGGCTTCATTTTTAACTTCTGTGCACCCTTTATTCTGACAAGTAATAGACCATCACTTAAAGCTTATAGCGCAAAAGTTCAGTCCAGAGAATGGAAATACGTGTTTTACTAAACAAAACACATCATCTTAATTCAGCTTCTAGATTACTTTTCGGGAAAAGAGACGTTGGAAACGTCAGACGACTGCACACATGTAGCAAAAAAAAAAAAACGTTTTGCGTGAAGCTAATGAACTTTAGATATGAGCATCAGTTTGTCCTACATTACCAGATTATGTATATATATTTTTATTTAGGCCTACTTAAAAATCACCATACTAGTTTGTTTTAATCAAACAATATTTAACCACAGATAAATGAAATTTGGCATGATTGTGTAATTTAAATATGGTAACCGATGGTATTTTCCAGGTAAAACAATGGGGTACGTTACTATGAAGGGTTAGGGTTTCTGTCGACCGTTTTTAATTTTTTTAGACCGTTGTTGTAACATTCAACTGTTTATTATTACAATCTAAGTTGGGGAAACGTTTTTGAATGTAGGCCTAGTAATATTTTAGTATATAGGCTATTTGCGTGAATGTTGAAATGGATGTGGATACACGGTAGGCCAACCCCTTGTGTTATTCATACTTTACTGTATATACGAAGGCTACTAGGTCACAAGGTCAGTTCGTGTCACCGCACAAATCTCATCTCTATGGTAAGACAACTGTGTTCAGCAATTTAATTACCAAATGTTTATTTTATTCTTAAAATTTCTTTTTAAACTAAACTTATCTGCGTGAACGTAAAATTAACAATGCCGTGAGGTGCTATCAGATTCAAGTGTATTTAGCTATTAATCCGGATCTACTATTAAACGACGTGCCCTTCAAATGTGGATATCGAGTTCTCACCCACATAGGACGATTTAAAGAGAGATGGAAAACACTACATATTCCGATCAAACGTCAGATACAACCGCACTAATTCTACACGATATTAACAGACTTGATTTTTATTTTCGCGATATTCTATATTTAGTTTGGTTTGGTTTATTTGCATTTAATATTTTCTTCCACGATCTATAAAAATGTTTTGCATATGGAACCAACAAGTCCCTGAATAGGTCATTCCCGTCACCGCCGTTGTAGGCCTGCACTAGTAGAAAAGTAGTCATCGTTTATTTCTAAGAAGTATTACAACATTGCAAGTCTTACATGCAGCGCACGAGGTTACTGTGTATAGATTTAAATTGCAATGTAACGGAAGCACCAGTAATTAAAATGTTACTTTTTTGTAAGACTGACTCATCGCTAGAATTGAAATTAGGATCACGTGGAAGCCAGTTCCGCTTTACTGTATCTGTGTTAAATTCATCATGGATTAGGTAAAGGAATCTATTATAAATACATTTTAATATGTAACTACTTAAAACTGATTTATATTTTACAAGAAATACATTTCTATCAGTGATACGCTAATCTTTAAACCCTCGTCTAGTTTGGTCAATATGTTGCATTGTAACGCTTGCCTTCCAAAACCTTAGCATCAGGATACGTAAAATTCTCATTATCCTGGAGTTTACGTTGGTATGGTATTTTGTGTCTTTAGTAACTTGTTTTCCCCAGTGACAACGCAACTCACAATTCAGATCATAATTCAGTTTAGAAATGCATAAATTCTAAAATGTTCGTGTTATTGCTTCTACTAATGCAATGTATATTTAAGTAATATCTTTTCAGTCACGATCACAGCAATATAGGTTGTCTTGGAAGCTTAGTGCACAATTTGAATCAAAACGCAATATATTTGAAACGATTTCTTGAAAAATCAAAAGAAAAATAATGGAGATTTGTTTAATTGAATCATGGCTTATAATTAACGCATTTAATAACTTTAAATCCAGTGTACTTGCGCGTATTTGTTATATTTTGAGAAGTCTTATTGACAGGTATACATGAATAATTGAGATTATTTGCACTGAACTCACATGCACATCGAACAGAAATTTGACTGCATAGATCTTGAATTATGTTATTTGGAGGTATGGCTACAGGACATAGCCCGATGTGGCGTTTCATACACTTGGAGGACGCATTGCATTACATGTTGCAAAGGATATATATAACCAAGTTACAATCAGATAAGTAATGCCGTTTTTAAAAAAGGAAACCTGCAATAAGGTTTGATTGAAATCAGTCACCCTGTTATATATAAATAATACATGTTTATGAAATGGGTAGGCTACCCAAACACCATACTGCATAATATAGCCCGTTTCGTTATTCACGCCCACATCCATTTTTTCCGTTACGTTTTACGTGTTTCGTGACGTGCGTTGTTTAGTACGCAGACAACGTTGATCTTATTTACGAGAGCATAGGCCTATGTAAAAACCCGGTAGCTTAAGTGTTTTTTTTTCTGCTGAAAACATAACTATCTCGAAATCAAATATCACAGTTTAAAGATCTCCATTGGCCTTTAGGTAATATTGTAGAATAGCTGACCTAGCCTACTATAGGCCCTTATGCATTGAGGCGGTCATCATCAGCGATCAAGAAATATATGTCGAGCGGCATAGGGATGGTGGCGTTATGGTTTTCATAATATAGGACTAATATGAGCGTTGTCGCTTAACTGTAAGACTATGATTTTCCTAAATAATTGTGGCATGGTTTATATGCAGGTGCTAAAGACCTTACAGATTGAAATCTGTATATTTGTGTGTCTATGTATGTGTTTACAAACGACATTTGAATTGCAGTCAGAAACAAATATATAGCTGCTTGTTGCTTTTGTAAGGGAACAATTCCTGTTAGAACATGACCACATTATGCAAAGACCAGCGTTTATAGCACGCAGTGAACTATCAAAAACCGCTAACTCAATAAACCAGCTCACGTCCGTCTCGAACAAATAGCAAATCGTGGTCGTTAGATTGCGCTACTCTTAATAGGTTGTAAATTACCATGTTGTGACATTAACGGAAATGATGGCCATTGTTTTGACTTTAATTTCGGACCTGGTGAAGACAGAACTGGAATATGACAGCCCGGTGTCATCTCTTGTATTCCATAATTTTTGTGTAAAGCTATGAAACAAATTTCTAACAAGTATTTAGCTATTTCTCCATTAGTTGAAAACCAAATAGTTATAGGCCTATTGATCAACTAACGTGTCTAAAATCCTGCATAAACTGTGAAACCTGAGACCTCAAGGTTGCATCAAATATATATGTTAATGTATCATATTACCATTATGCATATAAACGATTATGTGGGGGGTGAGGGAATTGGGGATATGTATATTTTTAAATTGAAATTCTTATTTACTTAGTACAATGGCCGGTTATGATCGTGCTTTAGACGTGTTGGTGATGACTGTGGTGGTCACATTTCGCTTTTTATCCTTCTGGCCAGCAGTGTTCCCGGCGTCAGAAAAAGGCCGTTGTTGGCTTTCACCTATACCGGAAACGAGATGTCTCCAACATTGCAAATTTTCTTAAGTTAACTCAAATATCCAAAAGGGTCGATCATACTATACCCTTCCACAGCCCAGCTGGTAACAAACGCTCTCTTCCGGTTGCTGCATGTGCATGGAAAATAGATGGGAAGCTCCATCTTGTAATGCTTCATTTACCCGGGACAATCTTCTTCGCGGGACTGGTCTGCTTCAGGAGCAATCAGACACTCCACATTAATTACTTCGGCGTTTCCTCACAGAGCACCTACCCAGCGCTGTGGTTCCTGCCATTTTTCTGAACTACGCATGCACTCGTCATTCACACGGTAGTTCAGTGTCCCGGAATATACTTAAGCTGTTACAACCAATGGATGGATGGATATATAGATAATGGAATAAAATCGGCTATCCTGACTTAGCACAAACGTCAATAAATTTTTTCTTGACTCAGGATACATATAGGTCTTACACGCCAAATCTGTATGAACATTAGAATGTTAATGTGCTACACATGAACTAAATACTACAGTGGTAACATAGGTGAACGACGGCCGAATTTTCTATCAGCGGCCTATACATACTATTAAGCACTTGGCTGAATAATTTAATAACCTCGGTGTAAAACATTAAGTTGAAGTTTTATTTTTATACACCCAACGTCTCTAGCTGTTAAATCTACAGCGAGATCACAAAAAACAAGGAGAAATTCAATGCTCCTTTACCAGCAATGGTTTAGGGTGTAGAAAATGCGTGTGGGCGGCGGGTGCTGGCGCTGAAGCGAGGGGCCATGGGTCGCCACCCAGTCAAAACACACATCTGTGTGAATATTACAATGAGCCCTTACATTTAGCCAAGTGGCATTGCGCGCTGGAAAAGGTGAGTTCTGAATATACTATGTCAAAGACCATGTTACTAGCTACTCATTCAAGTGCCTCCTATTACCGCTTAAAAAAAACTAAGCTCCGAGTCAGGACTGTCATAGTAGAATATTTAGAAAGTGCTCATATTGTAAATACGCAGGCAGATATGGATCACCTACATATAGTTGTTATTTAATCTTTCTAAAATATCACTCGTTTAGCCACGGAGGCCTATTTAATAGTTTAATTCTGCAATTTGATAATGAGATTGGTAATAAAATCTAAACAATGTATTAATAACATGAAAGATAATAGCTGTCGAAAACAAAGGCAACTATTTTGTCATCACCTAAAAATTACAATGAATACAGCAGGTTTGTGAAATTACCGTTCTTAATTTTAGTTTTTTATTCTTCAAGGTGGACGCCACATTTCATTCGATGTAATCTGGATCATGAACTGTACGACAATAATGGAAGTTACATTGTCATTAGCGTTAAGATACTCGACACTTATTTTTACGTTGGGAATTTTTAACTCCTTTGATTCTGATATTAAGCAATATAGATTTACAAAAAAAAAAAAGTCAACAAGAACACGGAACCCCAAAACTTCTGCAAAATGACCAATGCTTGTGAGATCCTGTCCGTTTGTCTTCTTGAAGAGCCCTACGTTTTTCATTTGGCGGCGCTTCAGATCCTACCATTCCATTTTTTTCTCCTCAAACATTATCTTAGACAACTCTAAATCGTCGTTCTGGCTATAGCCATCTTTCATGCAAATTACGGAATTTCACCCTACAACACTAACTGCTACGCTGTTATTGCGTCGAATCAGGACAGGATATTTTAATACATGTAATGTGCCATTTTTTTATCCGATTTCTTTTGATTCACTATTGACTCTCCAATGGATATAGGGCCAGCGAGGTCTGCCCAAGGGAAGCCTTGAAACAGTCTCTCCTTATCTCTTTTCATCATTCCATTCTGGGCTGCCTTGAAACCGCAGGGCCAGTAATTGCTTTCTTCAGACAGCCCAGTGCGGACTGGCCAGCAGCCAATCAGAGGCTTGTTTATGCTTTCTGATTGACAACGTGTTGGCAGCACGAAAACCAATCGCAACCTACAGAGAGACAATAAGTTTTTAACACCAATGGCTATATATTATATATACACTTAATTTTAATAATACAAATAAATGATTAAAGGACCTATTAAAACAATGTTCATAACTTGCTAGTATTTCTCATTTTAAATCTTAAACCCAAGTTCGTATAACATTTGGTAGAATTATTACATACTGCTTATCTCTTGCAGTTTGCGATACTGAAAAAGGAAAACCCAGTTTTATTAAAGCCCTCCAGGACCACAGCTGGCAGCATTTAATGTGTTGTGCACTTCCGTTAAAATGGTATAGTGGTTGCCATGCTGACGTTCCGGTCCACTGGTTAGAAGAATATCAGGACATACTGGAAGTAATAGTTATTGAAGTATCGCCGCTCTGTATCCGTTGTGGCTGTAATCTTGATTATTTTGTTTCAGTACTTTAAATGGTATGTCCAAAACTTAGTATAGGTCCAAACATATGTTACTGACGACGAAAGACTAAAGTTAATTCTTATCGTACTGTTTAGCAAGAAGCAGATCAAAACAATACAGTTCTAAATAATTCCTACAGAAAATGCAATTTGTTGCATTTCCCTTACGAATTACGCATGACAGGAGTTACGCTTCATAGATCAATGAAGAAACTTGAATTAGGCGCCCGCCGTTTTGTTTAGGTCTTCTAGTAGCTCTGCCATTGGTCGAGCGCATCCACCAATGGCGTGGTCCGTATGTCCCCGGGCTAAGTACACGAGCACATTAACATGCGGGTATCCGGCCAATGGGCGAGCGTGTTTACCCTCCCTAGGTTCGGAGGCACGAGCTGAACGAGGCGCTGAGAAAGCTGTTTGGAGGTTCGAATTTCGATTCACTAGACAAGGAGCCAGAAGTTCGGCGTAGCCTATCTAAACAGCTACCACGTCAGTAATGTAACCATTTCCACCAGCAACTTTTAAACTATTTTTTTGTTCATGACCATTTCAATTATTTATTGTTATTCGTGGAATAACTTACCAGTAAGTAATCTGTTTATTTTATTTTTCTTGCAAATATGTTATACTAATTTTGTATTATTTTACTCTAGAGCCTGGTATTGATTATAAAATTGTAAAATTTTAAATCCTGTTCTAAGCTCAATAAATCTCACACAAAGCCGCTGTATTTTACACTGTAAAATACTCATGGAATCGCTGGAATCCAATTTCCTCGTGCGCGTTTGTACCTTCATTTTTGTGCAAATATATTTTGCTTCTCTCGCACAGTAATATAATTTGTAACATGATTAAAATACGTTATTTGGATGATTTCGCACATAATTTTTTTTTTTATCACGGAATAGATTGGATTAAAAATAACACTACAACGACGGCAGCTTTTTTGTAAAGATTTATTGGCTGAAGAAAGCAAGACGAAATCGATTTACAAATTAGAACACAGCGCGTTTTAATATAAAGGACGCTTCTTTGTAGTTAATAGCCTCGTTTCGCTGTATCATTGTTTTGTTTAAAAATATAGCCTATATTATAAATATTTTACTGTGATAATTTATTGTAAGGTCAATAGATTACTTCTTCATATAAAGGATTTTTGGCTTTGATTGAAACTGAATGTCGTTCGTCTTGCTTAGAGCAGTGTGTTTGTAATCGTATCCCAGCCACGGCGCAGTCTTCGGTCGTTCTAGGTGCGGTGGTCGTTTCGCACTCGGCCTGATCGATTCAAAACAGTATCTCTAGTTAATCGCCCAGTGTTTAAATCCAGCCACACTTTTAACCGAAAAAATGCATTCGCATTGTGTATGTTGCAGCCTTAAATTCAGAATCAGACACATTATTCATAATTCAATCCAGACGTTGCTTTGTTTCGACAGACGCTAGTATTTCTGTAGTCATATGAAGCCTAGGCTATCGACATACACAATGCTAGACGTTTTTTCTGAATTAAACACAGTAGATAATATAGTTAGATATTTATAAAAATGTTATTAGTTAAATTATAATATAGTAGCATACCTGCGATAATGGTCGCTTATTTTCACGCGTTTTCCATTATGAAGGACTCTGAAGACTGATTAAGCAATGTGGAGACAATGACAGCTTGAGTAGTTACCAATGAAGTTAAATTACGAGTGCATTTTAAAATCATTGGCGTTTACTTCTACTTCTTACTTTTCCTACTTTACGCAGTTAACCGAGGTAGTGTAAGAACATAGTCTATAAACACAAATGTAAGTATCTTTATTTTATAAAGTAAGGAAGACGGTGCTTGCTTTATACCAAAATGATACGCTCGTGTGATTTTCATTATATAACTCAAACTGGGAACGTATTATCGAGTTGTCTGAAATACATTTTTTTTTTTATCATAGGCCTATTCAATCTAAGTACTATTTCATATGGAAGACACTAATCACGCACTTATTTAGTTTTAACTACGACGGCTCCTCTTGCATCCAAAGGAATATTACAACTGTACTAAGATCTTAAGATTATTGCGATTAAATTATACGGTGGTGTATGACCTATGGCTTGTAAATGGATTTACAATTAACTCCTAGATTCTTATGCTATATATTTCTATTAGTTGCTATATAGGCCTAATGTTCTACCGAAGCTGACCTCTAAACACATACCTCGTTTACAAATGAATCATTGTGTTCATTTATTGAGTACAACCTTCGGGATCTAGTCTGTTGTTTTGTACGCCCAGAATTCAGCATCGGAATAAAATGTTTTGTACCCAATCGAAAGCATAAACACACATTCGAATATGCTTGCATAAACAACGACTCTTCATCAACTAATATTTAGTTGTCAGAACGCAAAGACATAAATGTATGTTGGCATCTGCAGTTCCGTTAAAGGTCATCTCTGTCCTCTAATGACAAAGGAATCTTACCTCCCAGAGACGAGCCTAATTAAACACCCTGAATCTGAATTTAGATTGTCACCCTGGTAAATCCGTTTTATACTGTAAATCATTAATTCCAGTTTGCCAAAACTGGTTAATGAATAAGAACACCTCGAATGATGAGACTAGGGAAGGTACGTTGTATTATAAATAACCACTCAACGACAGAGAAAATGCATCCATAAATGCATTGTAACTTGTCTTGTATCTGAATTTCAATATAAAAGAAGTCCGGTGAAACGACCCGCTACATCATGAAAACCAATTCACTCTTATTAAAGTAAAAATAGTGTTTTTATTTAAAATAAATTACAACGCGGGATGTTGTAAAGCCGAAATGTATCAATAAAAAGGTGCGATTTGGTTTCCACTCCGGTCGATAGATGTTCGAAAGGCTCTCATCCTATGAAAGCATAACCTTAAGACATGCAGGCGGCTAGATTTTAGTATATGAAAGTGTGCACGTTTTAACGACGACGGTCGTCAAATATGTCCTTTAAAAATCTCAGTAGTTGCTGATGCTGACTAGTTTTGTTGCGGCGTTTACATTTAGCCTCAATAACGTCCACAACAAATGGTGAACGTTTGTGTCTCCGTGCAATAAGACTTATACAATACTTACAGTTATCCGGACGCTTAACCAAACAATTGTTATAGATAACAGGACTGAAGTACACCGCGTCGTAGGTCATGTTAAAGCACAGTTTATTCACTGTACAGAATTCCTCATTAGATGTTTTGCATAATGTTTTCCAGCGCTGTTTGTTATATTCAGCAGCCGCTGTTTCTCTCTTGCAGGAAAGACAATGGTCGGAAGCTACTTTTAAGCTACAGGAGCCACCGATATGTTGACTGCAATACCTAGAAGAAGTCCCACAAAGGAATTATATTATTTGGGCTGCTTTCGATGTCCTGGGGATCCCCACTGGGTTTCGGATTAATCACATTTCAACAAAATGGAAGGCCGGGATTTCGGCCCACCACCCCACCTCCTGTCTGAGCGGGGTGCCTTGGTCCACCGCGCCGCCTCTAGGATTGCTTCTACCGGCCACGCGTCTGTACAACATCGCGGACACTTCCAGACAGGAAAATACTATTCGTCCCATCTCCCAATGGCACCACATTCAGGTTTGTTCGGCGTCACGTTTAGCGTTTTATGGGCACAAATTATATGCGATTTAATAGATTCAAGCTGAATTTCGCTTTTTTGAGTCGCTGGCGTTGTGCTTCAGTGGGTTTCTATGTGTTTTTTTAAGGGTGACCCCGGGGATTTATCCCCAAACAATCATTTATACAGAAAGGAAATTAGTGCGACGGCATGACAATTTTGAAAATTAGAAATTACCGAGGCCCCCTGCTTTACGTAGTTTTTAGTAATTAGCTTAATATTTACTGTTATTGAACAGTCTAATGTACCTCCAGGTGTTTTAAGTGTCGAATGACCCTGGAAAAATTGTCAGTTTTTATTAAGCGAATTCCTGAAATCAGAATCCACATGCACGATGCGTATATTGCGTGTGTTATTTCTAATCAGCCAAGAAGCCTGCGATTTACCCTGAAAATTTTGTCGCTTGTCTACTTATTACGATGGTTCGCCGCTATCAGGATATTTGTAAAATGTTCTCATTAGGCTCCTATAATATAAATGTTTTACTGTTAACCGGCATTATTCCTCGGCGTTTTTATTTTATGCTTCCTATGCTTTCGTTGCCTTTTGGTGATTATTGTAACCCGTGTGTACATTAGATAGTGGTGTTTGCTGTCGCACGCCGGTCGAAACGCTTGGTGCTTGGCGCTTGGTCCACGGCAGGGCTACTAGGGTCCAGGCCCGGATCTGTTACATTCTAGGCGTCTGTGGTTCCGCCGTAAAGATCGCCTCGGTAGATGCTTAAGCATTGAGTCGCTATAAGCAGGGAAACAGCTTTGTGTGTTGAGTCTTATTCTAATGTTAGTTTGCACGGAAACCAGTGTTAATTATGTCATCAGTGCAAACATATTTTTTATTTTGTTGTATACTCAAATTATAACTATGTAACATTCTTATTTTGTTAGCTATACGACAGCCTATACGTGTATGTATGTGTGTATTAAACATTATAGGACATGTATTTGTTAGCTTGTATGGAGGGTATCCAAATATTCGAAATTGAGAAAGAAATACACGACATTAGGAAATAAAAAACATTAAGCTATATAATGATTTGAATGTGAAATACAAAAGCATGTGTTGTGATCGCCGTTGTTTTGACGAATTGCACAATTTATGTGCGTGTCAAAGTAACGATTGACAAATTTGGACGATAAGTACGGAGTTTGAAATTTTATGAAAATCTGTGTGTGATTAAACAAAAATTTCTTTATTACCAGCTGAACGCCACGTTGAAATGCTTTGTGGCTCGTCTTCTGCTTGGTTACAATGTCATGAAATGTATTATTAATCTGTATTATGAAATCTATGGACTCTGACGTTGGTCAATTATGGTTAACAATATAACAGAATGATGAAAAACAGATTTGGTAAAAAAAAAAAAATGCTCGTTCTAGTCAACTTGCTACTTGCAAAATCACTACGAACAAATTTAGATAAATATTTTTAACGCTGATAATCGGCTTCGTGGCACCAGTTCACGTATGGCACCAATTGAGAAAATGTGCAGTTAAAAAAATAATAAAGAGTGCAGTAAAACGGGGTAACGTAATTGTTGTTGAATACGGCTGCTGTTGCTGTTGAAGGTGTGCCATCGCTTGGCTCCACAGAGCGATCCGCTCGCTTTTAATGGCCAAGGAGCTGTCAGTCTGCCATGTCTGGCTTCCCGGGACCTGAAATGAGAGAGCGGTACGCGTGGGTCGTGCCGCGGCCGGAGGGAGGGAGCATGTCAGATGACGGGGCCGCCGGAGAGGGACGCTGGCGGGAAGGATGGATCGGGTGGGTGCTGAGACTAAGGAGATCGTCGAGTCTTTTGCTTTCTTTACTCTTTGTAAAATAGAGAAAAAAGCGACCCGACAAAAGTGGGAATAGAAGGCACTCAGCATGCGTTTATTACTTTGTTGACCGTACGATTGCTATCTTGACAGGTTAATGGCTTAAACGACTGAATCTGTGTGATTTGTTTTTTTCCCCCTTTTTCCCTAGGACTCAAAACTGCAGGCTTAGAGTCTCGTTTTGCTTCTAAGTGGCACAGATCGCCTGCAGGATTAGGTCAGTTTTAATGTGGCTGCTTTTCACAAGGGGTCCATCCCATTGTTTTGCTTCTGTTGTTCACCTTGGCCTACATTAGCAGAGCTCCAGCATGGGTCGCTTTTATCCGCTGCGTTACATGCCGGGGCCGGGAAGGGAGGGCTGGGGGCTGAGGTGCTCCGGTGTTGCGTGGGATGAGCCGGACTTGTTGCAAGGGTGTTGGCGCTGAAACACGGTATAAGGTGCTAGGGGCACTGGGTACTAGGTATCATAGTTTCTACAGAAAGTACCTAAAAGAGGCCAAAATGGGGCTGATTTGGTGCCAGGTCAGTATATTACAATAAATCAGTAAAAACTCAATTAAACTTTTTAAAATAAGTTTGTTGGAGGACAGTGTTGAATTCAGTGTGGTTCTCTTGCCTGTAATTTGTGTGTGTGTGTGTGTGTGTGTGTGTGTGTGTGTGTGGGTGCAGAGGACATTTTAGACCTGAAGGTCTGGGGATAGTGAGCTCCTTCAGGTTCCTTCCTTTGACTTTCTGAATCCTGGGAAGAACGAGGAGAAAAGTTCCAAAAGAGCTCTGAGAAGTTTAATCAGGTCACTGAAAGTGTGAGGTCAGGAGATGTGGGGCTGGAGCACCTTTCGCAGCATTGTCCTGTAGGTAGGAACCCCATGTAGGTCTCCTGCTGCTTGGCGACCGTGGGGTGGGTAGACCTCTTCGCCACATCCTGGCACACGGCAGCACGCTTTGCACTCTGGCAGATGCCGGGTCGCTCCTGGGGCACAGGTGGTAGCGGGGAGGGGGGGAGGGGAATGCTCCGCCCCACCCTACTTTGCTTCGGGTTTCCTCCCAAATGTTGGGGCCGCGTTTCCCCTCTGCCAAGTGGAACTGGGTCGTCCGAGGTTCCGCAGCGGAAACTGAATTTTAACGGCACATTTAGGTCGTATGTTTTTTCCCTCGTGCTGTGCGCGGCATGTCAAAGCAGCCACAAGAAGGCCACAATGTGCACGCGCACGTGAAACCGACGCGTTTGTGGTGCCACGCGGTCAGGACAACCTGCTGGTTTTTTGAGTTGAACGCGGACGCTCTATCGTCTCCAAAGCAGCCCTGACAGGTGAGGAAGCATCAGTTGGCTCTGAGCTCCTGCATCACACTTACCATTAGTTACATCGGGAATTGTGCCTGTGATCTGCAATCCACACGTCCTTTTGGACATGTCACCTTCCAAGGCAGATAAATAGCAGTCATAGTTAGCTGAGAAGTTTGTGGTTAAGGACAAACTGGTTTGTTAATGATTTTAAATAGCAAGGGGGGGAGGGGGGCTTTGTAGATTTAGCCCCCGGACTGCATCCTCCTGAGTAAGTCGTGCTGTCACTGGCTGCTCAGTTTGGGTCGTGTCTCTTGGCTCGCCTGTGTTTCCCAGGCGGTACTCTCCTCGTCTCTTCCAGCCCCTGTTCGTTTTGCATACCCCCCCCCCCCCCGTTGTGTCACGTTCTTATTTCTTTCTGTCCCCTGGCCTCCCCCCACCTTGTTTTGGCCCCCTTCTGGCTGACATGTTCGTCCCGGGAAGTGGGGCAGGGTCATGTGTACAGAGGTTTTCTGCAGGTTTTACACCTTGACCCAGCTGTGTATTTTACTGAAGATTTTTTGGTGTAACAGCAGCAGGACCCCCGTGAGACAGACCTCAAACCTCACAGCCTCACATGGTTATCCATCCAACCATCCGCCCGTTCCTCCATCCATTCATGCATCCAGCTGTCAACCCATCCATGCGTATTTTCTTCTTAGCCACTTTGTGGGATTTTGTATTAAATGTGAAATAAAATATGCAAAAAAAAAAAAAAAGTAGGGAGTGGGGGGGGCGGTGGGGCTGGCTTGGGGGGAGGAGGGGTGTGCAGTATGGTCCATGTTGGCCCTGGGGCAGGTGCTATGCCCCCCTTCTAGTCTACAGCAGACCTGCCTTTTTTCACAGCTCTGCAAGCCCCCCCACTTCCTTGCTGGAGGCATGTTCCTGAACACCGTTTTCCCATCCGCGTTTCCACCAACACCGTCGGTGCTGGTGCCGGTGCTGGGCTGGTTCTCACTTGGTGACTTTTGAGAACCTGCCCGCATTTCCACTGGTTTCCAAAAAGAATGGAACAGAAATATTACGTAAGCAGAATTGAAAGCAAAGCTTAATCTGTATTTCATTTTTTGGATTTTTTGTTTATTATTTTTTGGATTTACAGTATTTATTTTAAGTTTTTATAAGCTACTGAACCAGAAAAAAAATGTTTTCAGAGTATGACGCATTATCTCTCCATTGCCTGTATCCACGTAAAGACTCCCTTGTCTGTGTGTGTAAGTCAGTTTATTTTCGCTCACTATATTACTGTTGTCCTTTTAAGGATTGCGCAATAAAAGAGCTAAAAACTTAACTTTGCAGTCCGCCTCATGATCTCTTTGCCATAATATTTTATGTTTTCGACCTGTGACATGTTTGTAATTTATTATTAAATCCAACTTTTGTTTTCTACAGAATAAGAAATTTTACGTTGCATCGTTTATGTAAATTATTTTATGCAAAATTCCTATTTTCAGCAAATGCAATCCATACCATCCACAAGATTTTTACAACATCTTGTCTCCGTAAAGGCTCCCTGTCTCGCTCGCTGTTTCACTGCTGTCCTTTTGAGAATTGCGCAATAAGAGTCTGCTAAAACTGAACTTTGCTGCCCGCCACATGATCTCTTCGAATGCCAGAATATTTTATTTTTTTGACTTGTGACATATTTATTCTTCATTGTTAAATCGGGCCAGCAGAATGATCTTTTGTTTTCCACAGAATAAAAAAATTGATGTAATGTTTTTCTGCTAGTAAGCTGGGAAATTGTTTCACTACTGGCACCGGCAATATGAGACTATTTTAGTCAATATTAGAAATTATATCATGGATTGGATTTTCCAGGTATGCAGAATGGTTGGACGCGATAGCCCCTCCCACTTTCGAGAATGTTACGGTCCCAAATTCCGAGACCATCTTTCTGTGGCGCCATGCTGGAGCCATTTTTCCTGGGGGCAGTTTTTTGCTGTGAAAACGCACGGAACCTGTTACGGATTGGGAAAAAAACTGACAAAGGCAGTCAGGCTGCCCCCCAGACCCCCTCTTAGGGAGGGCTATGACCACCCCCCCACCCCAGACAGTGCTGTGCACATGACAGCTGTTTGACTTTTTACCCACTCAGCAAGAAAGTCCCCCATAACTTATTTTTAATTTCAGTTTTATTATTGAAATCTTCTGATGGGGGGCAGTGATACAAATGAAAGCAAATGTTGGGCTGACAGGTTTCCTCCATGACTGGTTTCTGTGTGTGTGTTTCAGCAACCTGGTGGTCTTCAGTCCAACATTTTGGTATGCTTGGCTTGGGGATGCTCCCTTGGGCACCCCTTCTATTCAGTCCCTCTCATTCTGTAGCTTGGAGACTTTCATGTTTTCCTCTTTTGGGGGTCAGGTGAGGGGGTTCACCACAGGCACCAGGGAGTGCCCCTGTCCAGCTGCCAAGTAGAGTAGCAGGGCTCCCTTCCAGCTATTTTATTCTGTTTCTCCTCACGCGCCTGTAACAACTAGTGGTACACAGCTGTGTTTATAACATGCTTGTGGATTTATATTACATGTGACGCGTGTATGTGAATATACGTGCTGCTGTATTATACACAGTATTTGCCATAAAATATACATGCAGAGGGCTTCTGGTGGCTTTCTGGGGGGAGTCTGTGCTAATCAGCCTCTGGGGAGCCCCCCACTATGCTGCATGGTTCTCCATTCATGTGCCCGATTCCCCCAACCCCCACACCCCCCACCCTGAACACTCTTGTTCCTCTTTCTCGTGGTTGATTAAAACAGAACTCTCTCTGCCTCTCCCTTTGTTCCTCCCCAGCACTTTGATCGCTGCTCCATCACTTCCCTTTTATTCTTTCTCTTGGCTTTAATCATCTTCCATTTTCTCGCAGTTTTATGCCACCCCCCTCCCTTCTGGACTGCTTCTGCTGTTTTGTCACCAAGCTTCTCGCTCCCAAGTTGACTCTTCTTGTCTTGGTTACTCCCTCTTCATTCCTCTACCTCTGTCTCTCTGACTTTCTCCCGTCTCTCTCTCCCTGTCTCTGTGACTCTCTCTTTTCTCATGCCCGATGTCTCTCATGACAAGGGCCTCCAAAAGGCAGGTGCCCAAGGCTTCACAGGACCATGATCCGGCCCTGTCTCTCTAACTCACTACCCTTCCATCTCTCTGACTCGTGCTCTCTCTCCCCCTCCGTTTCTCACTCTCTCTCTCTGTCAGTACGTTTACATACACACTAACAAAATCAAATTATTGTGTTAGTTCAACTAAAACCGTACCGTTAAAGTACATGTAAACATGTTAGTCTGACTGAAATCGTATAAAATCAAATTTCTCAAAGTCGAACTAAAGACAGTCGGACAATGTGATTGGGAGTCGATTTACTCCTGCATGTGTATGTTATACATTCATTCGGTTTCAAACAGGCCTATGCCTGCATGTATATGTTATACGTTCATTCGGATTCAAACAGGCCTAGGCCTGCATGTATATGTTATACGTTCATTCGGATTCAAACAGGCCTAGGCCTGCATGTATATGTTATACGTTCATTCG
>JAODLC010000049.1:8527092-8550767 GCA_026781145.1 Hippopotamyrus pictus
GGGGGGGGCAAGCTCTGGTTCCCACAGGCTATAATGGGCCTTCAGGAGAAGCGGTGAATTTCTGGCAGTGTTCCTTACTGTAGAATGTTATTTTCTGTAAATTAGTTGCCGATGTGGCATATCATGATAAGCAGATGCATGAAAAATAAATGCTGGTCTCCTTTTAGGAAGTGGCTAGCACATGCCACCCTGAGTACCCCTCCTCCAAACCTGGGGGCCCATGGGGGCCCTTCGCTGCAAGATGACTCTCCTCTCAGTTGAGGGTACACTCTTCCACTGAGGTTTTCCCCATGGTACAAACCTGCCATCACATCACTCTGCATTTTGTGAAATAGCATTGGTGCAGAGGGGGGGGAGGCGTGTGACTCTACAAGCCCTGCCTGTGTGCTACCCCGATACGGCCGCTATCACGTCCGCCACAGATGTCTCAGTGAAGGAGCCTGAATCTCTGCCAACCTCTGACCTCCTCCTGTGGGCAGCCTGGGCACCAGCCCTGTAATTTCCCAGTTTACTGAGCTGTAGACGGTCTGCTTCATTGTCAGGGTGGATATGGACAGTTCACAGCTTAGTAGTTGATTAATTTTCTCATCTGGACTGTTTTTGCCAGCCCCAGGGTATCCCCGCTTCTCAGGGAGCCTGGCACACACCTTCCTTCCCATGAGCCACCTGGATCACCATGGGAACAGCAGCGTCCTATATGGCCAGCACCCCTTCTATGATGCCCAAAAAGGTGAGTACTTGTAACATGTTTTGATGTGTTTTAGCAAAATTAGCATTAATCTCCATTCTTAGTGCCCATTCACATTGGACTCTTCTGTCATTTCGTCCAGAAAACTTCTATCTCCGAGGCCTTCCGTCCCAGCAACCCCTCATCTCAGCCAATCACAGCCTCTCTTCTGTCACCCGGACGACCAGTGGACAGCCGCTGCGGTCGTGCAGCCGTGAGCACAAAAGTCTCAAAGAGGCGGCAGCAGAGAGGCTCTCCGTTGGCGGCACCAAAGACAAGGAGAGGGGCAGCGGCAAGCAGGAGGCGAAGGACAGGGAGCGCCACAAGCAGCAGCAGCCGCAGCCAAATGGGCACAGCCTGGAGGAGGAGAGCAGCCGGGCCCTGGTGAGGCACAAGGCCGTGCTGGCTGGGGAGTGTAGGGAGCCCCTGGAGAGCAGGGCCAAGCAGCTCAGTGCCTGCTTGCTGAGCTCCAAGACACCGGGCGGGGAGCCACCTCTGGGCAGGCACCCAGGGGCCACAGGGGCCACTCGCTGCTCCAAGGAGGCCATCAGTCGAGAGATGCGGATCAGCGAGCCGCCTGCCGACTGCCTGCAGAGGGCACCGGTGCTGCAGCACTCAGTACCGTACCCCATGCCTCCATCTGTGGGCTCCGCTGCCAACCCTGGGGGCTTCCACTGCCTACCCCTGCACCCCAGCCACAGCCACCACCCCCCACATCCCCCGTACCATTCGGAATTCTACAGCCCACCCCCGCCGGCACCTCTCGCCAACCCCGTCGTGCAAGAGAAGGCCCTCGAGCCCAAGCTCACTGGGCCCACTTTTGTGCCATCCGTGGGCCACCAGGACAACAGGGCGGGCAGGCCCTTCCAGCTGGGGAACCCCGACTGCCGGAGGGCAGGAGATGCAGGTAGCATGAAGGACAAGGTGGCAGAAAAGGGTGGCAGCGAGGGGGCGGGAGGCGGCAGTGAGGGGGCAGGAAGCTGGCCCCGGAGACCACACTGGCAGCAGCAGGTGTACCCCAAAGCCGACAAGGCCCCTGCCTGGCCCCATCCGCACCTACAGCAGCAGCCGCACTTGGCCCCCCCGGGGCACCTGGGCCCTCGGCCCCGCAGTAACGACTGCCTCGGTGGCACCGACATGGACTCGTTTAGAGCCTCCCTACCCCAAGGAGCGCTTGGTGCGCCCCCTTTCCGTGACTGTTCCCACATGGGCCCATCTCCCGGCGTCCAGTCCGGTGAGGCTAAGGCCGCAGCCTCTCGCAGCGAGGTGGTGGGCAGTGGCTGTGTGCTGCAGCGAGACGGCCAGAAGGTGGCCCGTATCTGCCACCAGCAGCAAGCCAGGTCCGCCCAGGAAGCAGCTGCACCCGAGCCGGGCCGGGACGGGAAGCAGAAGCTGGAGATGGTGGCTCTCGGGTACGGAGGTGGGCAGCAGCAGCCCGTGCCCCCCTGGGCTGTGCGAGCCCATCACATGCAGGCGGAGGAGGAGCGCCGGAAGGCCTACCTGGAGTCGCTGGCCGGCATTAGGGCTAGCAGGACACTGGGTCAGCAGCCTCAGCAGCAGCTGGGTGGCATTGGCCCCTCGGCCAGCCCCCGAGGCCCCCAGGGAGAGGTGAGTGCCATCAGAAGTCTCCTGAAGTACAGCAGCCAGCACCAGCCGCACCTGCTGCCCCAGAGGACACCCTTTGGGGGCCTGGGCTGTCTGAAGTCGGGCACTGTCGGGGCCAGCTGCCCCCCCCAGGGCAGCAAGCAGACCCTGCCCTCGAAGAAGGGCCTTGCCCCTAATGGAGACAGGGTGGACTGCGGGGACGGGAGGGGCCGTGAGGCCAGGGATACATCCCACAGGGAGGGTGAGGTGCGCCAGCCTCCCGTTGGCATAGCCGTCGCCGTGGCAAGGCACAGCGAGCCCCCCTGCCACCCCCTGGACGGTCCTTCCGGCCACAACCGGCACGGAAGGGCCATGCCTGCCACAAAAGGTTAGAGGCTCGTGGGGGGGTGTGGGGGTGGTTGAGGCTCATTTCCTCACTGCCGATACACACCCAGGCTTTGATGTCAGAGGTCACATGAGAATCATTGCTCTCCCACAGACGGACCAAGGACAGGCTGTTCACTGGAACCTGATGTGGAGGAAGGCAGGAAGAGGATGTGTGATGAACAGCTGAGCCAGCCATGCATGGAGAGGGAACAGGAGCTTCTAATCAGGTGACTGACACCTCCCTATTCCACCTCGGCCCTCACGTCTGCCTCCCCCGCTCCCCCCTAAACCTGTTCCTCGATTGCTGGTTTTCAGGGATAATAAGAAGCGAGTGGAGTTTGCAAGCATCCATCCCTCCAGCAGTTGCCATGGTGACCTCACCTCTCACATCATGGTCCCAGGTGGGACTTCTTTGCAATCTAGCCAAATAGGCACCGACCCCTCTGCACACCATCCGTCTCACCATCACTGGATGCCACAGACAGGAAGTCCTTCTCTCTGGATGGCCGGACATTCCTACGGTGAGTGACATGGATGCGAACCAATGAGCGGCAAGGTGGCTCTCGTGCGCCGTCACTGTGGCAAATCACTGATGTCGGTGTTTCCCTACTCCCGGTTTCAGGGATCGGCCACTCCGCCCTGCACCAGGGCCTCCCCCCCGGCTTCTCGACGCCCCTGCCCAGCACATTGCAGCCAGTGCTGCCCCTGGCCCAGGACCCCTCCACGCCCCTTGTGGTGCTGCCTGGGGAGCCCGCGGTCCACCCATCTGCCCATCACCTCGGTAGGGCTCACGCCATCCCTGCAGGGTGCAGCTGGCAGCTGTCCTTTTATTGCCCACTGGCTTCCTCTGATGCCAGTGTTGTTAGCTGCAAGTCCTTTGTTGTTGGGGGGCTCAGACCTCCCAGTACTTCAGCCTGGAGTAGCTGGACTCCTCATCCTAAAGGGGCCGGGCTGTCATCGACTCCCTCAATCAGTCATTCCGGCATAAATGATTGATGGATTTTGGATGACCCCCCCACTCCAGCACTTTCCGCTCATCCATGGGGTTTCCAATTTACAGCTGCCCCCCCGAACCTAACCCCCGTCCTCCGTTCTCCCCCAGATGTGATCGAGCAGCCTGGCTTGTGGCCCCCGGTGTACAGCGCCTGTGGAGCCCCGTCACACATACAACACACCGCAGTCTACTCCCGCTCCCAGTTTCTACGGCAACAGGAGCTGTACGCCCTGCAGCAGCAGCAGCAGCAACAGCAGCAGCGGGCGGCTCAGGCGATGGAGCTGCAGCACAGGAGCAACCATGTGCAGGTACAGCGAGTGCATGTGAAGCACAAACATCTCACATAAGCGGCGCCATGCATAAGGAACCTGAATTATGTGTGAATGTGTTACTAAAGAGCAGCAGGACCAGTGGACTGATGCAGCAGGAACCCCAGGGGTGCTAGATCACAGATCTTGTAGATCCCTTAAATCCCATAGACCCGCAATGTTGCTGCTCTCCGCCCAGGTGCAGAAAAAGGCTGAAGATGCCTCCGAGGGGCTGGATATGCTTGTGCCGGAGCCCCCACGCCCCCCCAAGCCCTTCTCCGTGGTGCCGTCACACAGAAAGGCTGGCTCACCGGGGGCATGCACGGCACGCCTGTCCCCCTGCTGTCGCTCTCCATCCCTGCGGTCCCCCAACACCAAGAGCACGCCGTGTCCCGCCCCCAGCCCAGCGGCTGCCGCGCCCCACTCCCCGGCCCTGAGTCCCGTGCTGCTGCGCATGCCAAAGCAGGTCGAGCGCCAGGACATGAGAGTGGAGGGGCAGCCACCGCAGGACTACCCACAATCCCTGGAGCCTGGTAAGGACACAGCTACAATTCTCTGCAGGAACGTAATGCAGATTGACGTGCGTCTGACACTTCGTGGCGTTTCCCATCACCATGGTTACCGTCTCCATGATACTCCACCTCCCAAAGTCCATGTGAATCAGCTCTCCAGAGGAGGTCCCCTGAGCCGCACGTCTCGACCCCCTTGCTGCCGCTCTCCTCAGGCAATAGGGGCTGTGCTGTACTACATCTGCCAGCGGGGGCGTCACACTGCCTTAACTCATCTCCACCCATTGTTTCACTATCGAGCGGCAAAATAGGGATACCCAGGGCACTTCAGGAGGAGGTGGGCGCCCTCACCCTGCTAGCATAAGACCTCAGAAACCACAGTAATTCAGTCATGGGGTGGGGGACACAGCAGATTGTAGACAATCTGGAGGTGATGGTAAACACAGCTACATAATAATGGCTAGTTAAACAGCCCTGACACCCCTGCTCACTGTCTACCATGGAGACGGTGTTGTCACCATGCGAGCAGAGGCACGCATCACACCTCACACCATACAAGCTGCTCACAGCTATTAGCACATTAGTCGGCTTCCGGCTGTCCCAGGACGCGTACTGGGGGGTGGGGGTGCTGTGCGGACTTTGACGACATGAGGCTACCTAGAGCAGGGGGGACCTCACTGGCCAGGTTCACTGGCTCAAAGGGGCTGTCTCTGTAGAGGAGTGGAGGGAGTGGGGGGAATTGCAGCCATGACAGTTGCTAGGACGTAAGGCAGTGGAGGGATGTGGATTCATCTGGTGGAGGTGTGGGGGGTGTTGGGGGAGGGGGGGTGGGGATGTATGGATACCATCCCTGACGTGACCTGAGGGGCTGCAGTCTCACCGAGCATCACACAGTCACCAGTCGTGGTCTCTGTGCGGATGGGGCCTCGCGACATGAACGAGTGGATTACTTTTCAGGCTCTCTTTCTCTTCTCTTCCTCTGCTTCAGACTTGCCACCTGGGTACACATACCCTGCCGTCGTCATAGGCTACCGGGGTGGCCCCTCCCCTCACGAGGGCCCATTGGCCGAGCCTGCCGACCTGGAGGCGGTACAGGTGGAGCCCCTGGATGCGGCCCCGCCTCCTGCATCCACGCTGGCAGAGGAGGTCGAGCGTGCCACAGCCACTGGGGTGGACCTGGAGCAGCATGAGGCAGAGGCAGAGCAGCCTGGGGAGGTGGAGGTCAGTGTCGTGCCTCAGCCAGAACCAGATGAGCTGTTCAGAGGCTGCCGTTTGGCAGAGGGGTCGGTCCATGAGGAACTTACTGCTTTGGACAAGGCCCAGAGCGGCGCCCCCTACCAAGAAGGGGACCCAAGTGAGGATGCAGCAACCCAGGAAGGAGTAGAGGAAGGATGGCAAGTGGTCACCTACGGCCATGTGGACCCCGGCCATTGTGCAGAAGGATGCATGCTTGGCGAGTCCAGGGCGGTGTCCCCGGACTTGGGCAGCGTTCCTGCCTGCACCCCCTCCTCCCCTGTGATGGAGTCCCCACAAGCCTCCTTCCTCAGCTGCTGGAGCCTGGAGCTGCTAATTGCTGCTGCCTTCTGTGCTGGTGGGGACACGCCTCCTCCTGCCCCTATGGCCCTGCCCTGCCCAGGCAGCCGCGGCATGGAGCTACTGAGTGAGCTGGCGGATCTGCAATCGTGGCAGTGGGACCGGGACAGTCATGGTGAGCCGCAGCATGCACCCATGTGTGCACACACACACACCACCTTTACAGAGCAGAGCCTCTCTGAAGACTCAGATTGGAGTTTCTTCTCCTCAGTGGCCTCAGATCAGTTTTAAAGACCTTAATGCTCTGTCTGGCCAATCAGGGGCCTTTAGACCATCCGGCCCATGGGTTGTACTTACACGCCCCCGTGTCCTTTGGCATTAAAGCTGTCCACGCAGACCCCCACCATAGATGTGGCAGATGGGGCAATATCACTCAGCTGGGTTGCCGCCCCACTCCCTGTCTGGGACAGATGGACCTGCCACATGTTATAGGTTGTGTGAACTGCAGTTGGGAGGAAAACATTCTCTCCTGCATGCTCGTACTCGCTCATACCAGCAATGCACGTTTTACGCTCCACACTCTCCTGCGTGTGCTCCTGTACTGCAGTATATGTTATACCCACTCTTCCTCACCCCCAGACAGCCTATATGCTTGCCTTCCTCTTTCCTGGTGCGAGGGGTTTGGCTCAAGAAGCCCTCGTAACCCCAGCAGACTCCGGGCAATGGAGGGTGCATTGACTAACAATCGCTCCGCTGCATCTTTGCTTTGCAGAGGAGCATCCGTCAACCTCCGGCCTCCATAATCTCGCCATTTTGGCTACCGCCCGTGCCCTGGAGGTGGTACCCCAGGGCGATGTGGAAGCCGGAGCAGAGCATCCCTGCCCTGCCCGCAGGACCCTCAATCTGCGCAGAAAGTGCACCTGGACCCCTCGACACGAGCCGGTAGGAGATCCACACCGATCTGACCTGGGTTCAGTAGCCAGCGTCCTCGTTCAAGCTGTTTGGCCTAACTAGGTGGGGCATGGGTGTGGGTGCCTCAGGTATGCCCAGTGAAGGGTGCCATGGAGACCATGGGGGCGCAGGAACTGGCCATGCGTGTGAGATTGGCAGAACTGCAGCGGCGCTACAAGGAGAAGCAGAGGGAGCTGGTCAAGCTGCAGAGGAAGCAGGAACACCAGTGAGCAGGCAGTCTTTATGCAGAGCACCCTAAACCCCCCCACAGACCGACTGTTTCACATAGACCAGCCTCAAACCCCTCCTAAGACCACAGACTACATCGCACAGACTCTGCTCAAACTCCCCCACAGACTGCTAACTGCTTCACACAGACTCCCCTCTAACCCCCTTCACACAGACCCCCCTCTGACCCACGTTTACACAGACCTCTTCAGCTTTAATAAGTAATTTATTTATATAACACCTTTTCAGACAAATGTCACAAAGAACTGTCACAAGGACTTCTATTCAAAGTCTATACAAAAAAGTTTCCTGACGCCATTTAAGAGAGTTTGCATTGCTTAAACAGATTTGTATGTTATCACAGCATTGAGGAGATTCCTCGCAGCCCTGCCCGTCGAGGACCTGGACGGCCACGAAAACGCAAGTCCACCCTTGGTACAGGCCCTCAGGCTCTGACAGAGGCCCCGCGCAACATCAGGTCAGCCCCAACATGACACCCCCCCCCCCCCCCCCCCCATTCTCTCACCCCAGATTGGGGTAGGGGTGTTCCCACAGACCCCGGTAATGACTGGTTGAGCTGGCTCTGCCTCTGGTACCCCATGACGCCTGTGTGGCCTGCCCCTCGCCTCACAAAGCTGACAGCTCTCTGACCCAGAAATTCAGCCTCACGGCCACAAGGCTGGGAATGTAGGGCAGCTGCAGGTCCGCCGGAAGAGGCTCTTTGGGACCCATCGGACCTCTAGCCTCTCTGCTCCGACGGGCCACATCGGCCAGCCCACCATCGGCAGTAATTATAGTGACGGATAAACATGCTGAGCAGAAGTGGAATATGGGAAATACCTCAGGGCTACGACTGGGGCATGCTGGGTAAACTTCAGAGCTGCAGCTTAGCCCTGGGTAGACCTTAGGGGGAGCGTTGCATGCTGGGTAAACGTCATAGTTGCAGCGTAGCCCTGGGTAGACCATAGAGGCAGTCCAGCACGCTGGGAAAACATCAGGGTTGCAGATGTTTCGACTGGTTAATGGAGGTCACTGGGTCAGTTCTGTTAGATTAATTACTTCATAGAATTAATTAGCCAGAACCCCCTCCCCCCAAAAGCCTTTGAGGAGGGACCTTTAGGAGTAGTGTGTGTGTCCCTGTAGAGCATGTGCCACACTAAGCATCAAGCAGCCAGCCACCCCAGGCCCTTGGGGGAGCCTTTAGGGGCAGAGTGTGCTTGTCCTATTGCACGTGCCAGACTGAGTATCGCACTCAGCCGGCTGTAGGGACGTGTACCAACATTGATGGAGTTTCAGAATGGCCCCTGCAAGGCACATGGAACACCACCTAAAAGTACCCCCACCCCTTCCCGGGTGCAGTTCTGTTTGATTAGTCACTCTGTGTTACTCACCGGCCACGAGGCCAGACTGGATAGGGAGCACTGCTGTCAGGCTGCATTAATGAGGGTGAGGGCTGCCCACCGCCTGTGCACAGTCACATGCCACTGCCACCCACCTGTCAATCAAAACCCCCTGTTTCTGGGAACTTGGCAGCAGATCCCGCTCTTTGAACATGCCTGTGCAGGAAGTGATGTAAGCAGGCAGATTTACAGCATGCTCAGTCACATAGACACGTCGCCTAGCAGACGCACAAGGCTCTTACATTTCTCGGTTTACTGTGAAATCTCAGGGTGCTGCGGAGATGATTGCAATATACGGACCTCTGCCATCAAAGGAAAAGAAAGTTTATTAGGATCAATATGGCCTCTCGGTTTCTTCCCATTTTTTATTCATTAGTTTGTAAGCTGTTCCATTCTGCTCAACACCTCCCTCTGCTGCCCCACTCAGGTCTCTGGGGGCGGGGCTCAGTCTGCAGCCTGAAATCCTGATTGGCTGTGGAGAGGTGCACCTCAAAAAGAAGAAGCTGTCCAACCAGAGTTTTGAGCGGCTCGGTGCCACACAGGTTGGTGTTCCAATGCCCTGCTGTCCCTTGTTAGGGGGAGTACCATTTCCAGAATATTCTGTTGTGTAACCATCCCCTCGTTCCCGCCCAGATTAAGGCACGATGCTGCAAGCCCGGATCCCGGGCAGCGACGCTTAGCTCCAAGCTGGTCCACGGGGTGTCCCAGCAGAAGCAGAAGACCAAAGCATCGCAGGGGGGCTCTCTAGCCTTGGGCCGCAGGCTCGCCCCGGGGGGGCACCCATTACTTAACACTGCCAGGTCTAGCAATGACTCAGATGAACACAGCGACACAGGTGAGCACTGAGGTCGGTCCCCCCCCCACCGAACCAGGCACAAAACTTAACAACGTCCAACATCTTAATCTGCCTCTGTCTACATAAAGACGTTAGAAATTAGAATGACTCTTCCCATTGGAATCCCCTCTGATGGGCTGGTCTGACCTCATCACATTCACTGTGGCCATGTGTGACGAGCCGATCCTCTCAGAGAGAGCTGCCCGTGAGGCGCTGGTGGCCGTCTCTGTCTCCGATATGTTAATGGTCTTGAAAGCAATACCCCTTGCTGCGGGGGGCCAGCGCCTGTCTTGTAAATGACTGGTCTGTCAGCACGAGGTTGACACCCCGAACTGCTGCAGACAGCTGCCATTACGGGGGGGGGGAAGGGGGGGGTGCTGAGCTCTCTTTGTTCGCTAACGGCTGCAAGTTAATTTTTCTTGGCCTGAAGTTGGGTGGTTAAAACCCAGTGAATTAGCTTTGGCAGGAAAGGCAGCCGGGAATTGCTTCCATTATTGTTTGATCGTTGTGTGATTTTTCTTACTGGCTTCACCTCTCCGCCAAGCCATAAATCTGCATGAACACGAGCACACTCCTCTGCTCGGCCGCCGCAGTCAGCAGCATCCACATTCACTTTTACACTTCTGCCTGTTTAATATCTGCTTCATTTTAATACTCTCCTCGGGTATGTTGTAGAACCTGGGTCATCGTTGATCCAATGTTTTTCCCCAATTCAGAGGAAGATGAAGAGGAGGGTAGTTATGACAGTGAGGATGCAGATGATGTCTTGCATCCCAGAGACGGCTCAGCTAGCTTGGTGGTGACTGGCCCCTCCCCCTCGTCCATTGTAAAGTTAGAAGCCAATCAGAAAGCGAAGAACAAGAAGGAGCGACAAGGCCTCAGTGGTAAGACTGGAGCTTGCACATGCCTGTGCTGTTTTACACTTCACTCTTTGACACACAAAGACCTCGGTGTGTATGTTGATGTTTCCATGTCCCACCTTCGCCAGTGTGGCGTAGCAATAAAAAAGGCCAATAGGATGTTGGGTTACATTTTTAGGTGTGTGGAGTTGATGCTAAGATCATACAATTCCTTGGTAAGACCCCACCTAGAATATTGTGTGCAGGTTTGGTCACCATACCTTAAGAAAGACATTGCTGCCTTGGAAAGGGTGCAACGTAGGGCTACGAGAATGATTCCTGGTCTTAGAGGAATGTCGTATGAGGAGAGGTTAGCTGAGCTGAATCTGTTTAGCCTCGAGCAAAGGAGACTAAGGGGGGACATGATCCAGGTATATAAGATTCTAACAGGTGTGGATGCTGTTCAGCCAAATGGCAACTTCAATATTAGTTTAAATACTAGAACTCGTGGCCATAAGTGGAAATTAGCAGGAGAACATTTTAAAATTTGAGGAAGCACTTCTTTAAGTAGCGCGTAGTTAGAGTATGGAATAGTCTTCCTGCTGCAAGCTAAAACCCTGGGTTCCTTTAAATCAGAGCTAGATAAGATTTTAACAACTCAGATATTAGTTAAGTTCTCCCCAAATGAGCTTGATGGGTCTAATGTTTGTAAATGTTTTTATATTCACAAATTTCAACCACAGGATCCCTAAGCCTTTCCTGCGTCGAAGGTCAGGTGAAGGTGAAGAAGAAGGTCCCCTCCAGGCCAATGCCCCTGGCTCGCCCCAGGAAGCCGGCCGAGGACAAGGAGGAGGGGAGGCCAAGGAGAGTCCGGGGCCCCAGGCCTCGCCACCAGCAGGCGATGTGGGGGAAGCGAGCAGACAGGGGCTCGCCCGCAGTCATCAGCGAGAGGCTGAAGAGGGCAACACGCAAGAGCGTGACACAGCAAGTGCAGACCAGAAAGGTAATTGGGGCAGGCCGGAGAGGGCCGCTCATTTGCATGATCAGTATTCATAAGGGCTCATGGGAGTCGTCCGCCCCACACCCACAGCAGACTGGTGTGTATGAGAGACACTCAGAGTGCATTATAAATGCTGAAGGGTGCCCCAGCTTACGTGGCATGCCTAAGGTTGTCGCCCAAGCACAATCCAGGCAGTCAGACCGTGAGTGACATGATGAAACAGGCTTCCTGTCACTTTTAGTCCAAAGGTCGCGCGGTGAGTCGGTTGTTGGAGAGCTTTGCGGCCAACGAAGGCTTTCAAATGGACGAGGATAGCAGCTTCTCAGATGGTGGGGAGGACGGAAGCCACCCAGGGCACATGTGTCACGTGACCAGGAGCACACCGGGTGAGGCCTGGTACTCCATGTGTACACAAACGTTTCCTGGGAAGGGCCAGCAGCCACCCTCTTGATTGTATGTGTGTGTGTGTTCTGCAGTCCTCCCCAGCTGCGTCCTGACCAAAGAGCTGCTCATGGATGGTTTAAAGGTCCTGATCTCGGAAGACGAGCTCCTGTACGCCGCTCGCATCCACACGCTGGAGCTGACGGACATGTGAGTGATAGGCGGTGTGGCCACAAGCACCATCGCCATCCTTCTCAGGCCAGTGGTCATTCTGATCAAACAGTGGCATTTAGGAAGAACTCCTACTCCAGTTTTTTCCCAGAGGTTCACAGGAAGTCAGTGATGTATTTCTGATGAAAAGCTGCTCTGCTCTGCCACTCTGCTTCAAGGGGCCTGGCTATCCCCTCCTTACTGAGAGGGTAGGGGTGCTGAGTGGGGAACAGGCTGTGAAAACACACATAAAACAAGCCCTTTCTGCTCTGTGCTCTCCCAGCTACAGCATCACCATTGACGGCGAGCGAAGAAGCCGGCAGAAGATCTACTCTCTGGAGCAGCTCTTGCAGGAAGCTGTGAGTTTAGCCTTCCGGGCTCTCTTTGTTGCCCAGAACTTGACGCTCTACCTTAGGGTCGTGGTGATATTCAGACAGTGTCTGTCATGCTCAGCTGCTAGTCACACTCTCCGTGCAGAGTGCACAACCCCAGCTGCATGGCACGTGACCTTTTCCAGGTCCGGCACAGTGACACCACCACCTCCAGTGACAACGTTCCTCCCTCAACCGCAACCGCTTAGAATTTCTCACCCCAACGGCATGACAACAGAGCTGCGGGTGACAGCACAATTTGTCATGCATCACGGTGCAGACGTGCTGATCCTCTCAGTGTAAACATTTTAAAAGGGGCAGTGCAGGAATGAGGGGATTGAGAGACGCGCCTCCTCAGCCAACCCCAGCTCGGCCCCTCCGTTGGCTCCCAAGGGAGAGGAGCAGCAGCAGGAGGTGTGAGGCTGGTTGTGGGGGGGGCTGCATGCAGCTGGGACAGATGTGCAGGACATGCAGCTACGGCCGTGCAGGAGTGTCTGATTGGGCCAGCAACCGTGCGGGAGTCTCTCTGATTGGCCCAGCTGCTGTGTAGGGGTCTGTGATTGGGCCAGTGGCAGGGAGTCTGGAAAAGTTGAACCAAGGCAGTCAGGTAGTGGTTGTCTGGGCTGGGGAGAATTGGCGAGTGGGAGAGGGCCGAACTGAGAAGGAGGGCAGAGGGGAGAGAAAGGGATGAGTGGGAGGGAGAAAAGCGGGGAGAGGTGGAAAGAGAAATGGAGAGGAGAACAGTGAAAGGGGGAGGGGGAAGGGACAAATAAGGAGGAAGGTAGGAAGAGAAACAGAGTGGAAGACAGTAATGGGGCAAAGGGGGAGGAAGAAAAAGGGAGCGGTAGAAAGAGAAATAGAAGGAGAGGAAGACAGAAAGGGGGAAAGGAGAGGGGAGCGACAAAGAGAAACAAGTACAGAGAGAGGAGGACAGAAAGGAGGGCAGGGAGAAAAATGGTGAGGGGGACAGTGAAAGGGGGAGAGGGAGGGAGAAAAAGAGAGAATGAGGCAGAAAGAAATGGAGAGGAGGACAGTGAAAAAGAGAGGCATAGAAACAAGGAGAGGCAGAGAGTAGAGAGAGAGAGAGAGACTGAGGGAAAATGAATGTGACAGTGTGACAGATGTCCTGCTGCTCAGATACACACAGAAGCCCATCAAGGCTCTCTCTCTCTCTCTCCCTCCCCCCCTCCCTCACATGAGCAGACACACAGTCACCCAGATAGCCTTTCAAAACCTGTGTCTTCCTTCTTTGGTGTTACACAAATACACTGATCCTGCTTGCAAATGTTTCTTTTAATAAGCATTAATAAGTCTTCAATGCATCATTTAACTGGGCTAAAAATCCAGGTAGGTGCATCCAAACACCCGTTTACCTGCAAGTCCCAGCAAGTCTCCCTTCCTGGCCAAGGCCTGCAGTGCAAAGCAGGCAGCAGGCGGTCATCGTAATGCAGCCCGGATTAGCAACATTAGCCTGCTTTGTACCTGTCAGCTTTGACTGAGACCGAAATGTCAGTCTGGTGATGGTGTAACATGAGAATGCGTGTGTACATGTGTGTCCACAATCTCCCTTCTAGTGTAGGTGAGCTCATGTAGGAGACCACGCACCCAGGACTGAGGAATTTCTTGCTTGAGCACTGATCACTTGTATTTTTTGGTAGATTTTTCTTTCACCCGCCCATGTTGACTGACACAGACAACGGTCGTCTACACTCTACACAATGGATCCTGCCGCTTCTGTTTTCTGTTTAGTTGCTTTGGTAATATGTCTACTGACTGAAGCTCTATGTGTGTGTGCGCGTGTCTCGGTCAGGTCCTTGATGTGCAGCCGGGGAGCGAGGCAGTGCTAACATCAGGCCAGCGGGTGTGCGCATACTGGAGCGAGCGCTCACGGTGCCTCTACCCTGGATATGTTAGCCGAGGTGAGCGGGGCAGGGGGCTGAACTTTGCTCATACACTTCTTGCGTTTAAGCACATCTCCGCAAAAGTCGCTACCACATCATTCATGTGAATTTGGTACTACTGATGAAATCCAGCATTCTTATTCGTTTTCCTGCCTGTTCTCGTAGGAGGCACTTATGAAGATGGGAAGGCAGGTGGTGTCATGGTGGAGTTTGACGATGGAGACCGGGGGCGGATCTCTCTGCCCAATATTCGCCTCCTCCCCCCTGACTATCAGATCCACTGTAAGTAATCCATAATTCACTGTTACCACGTGATCTGAAAGGTAGAATAGTGTCAGCCATCAGCTTCTCTAGTTCTCCATAGTCACAGATAAATGTTAGCCTATGAATAGCTAGCTCAAGTCGTTCAGCCCCACTCCTATTCCATTAGCACCCGCAAGTGTCGAGCCACCTACCCTGGTGGCCTGTGCTGGACAGAGGGGACGAAGGAGCTCCACATTGGAGAAGGCACCTCTGTCTCACACGACATCTGAGAAGCCAAGCAAAATGGTGACTGTGAAGGAGAGCAAGGCCATCTCCAAGGCCAAGCCAGGTAGAACCAGCCTTGGAAACCAGTTAGACAATACAGGTCCAGTTAGACAATGCATGAATTAATTATGGGAAAATGGGAGCCAATAGCAAAGGCATGAAAATAGGGTTAATGTGTCTTAGAGGGCAGATTCACATTCTTGGGGTTGCTGTTGGTTGCTACCCATGGTGTTGTGACAGTTTGTGAGTCATTAAGTCGTTTCATTAAAAAATAAGGAGTATATTTTCATTAGCATCATTTGTGTGCTAACAGGCAGACCGAAAGGTTCAACAACAAAGAATTCCTTGGTGACCAGGATGAATAAGACTGCCAACCCCATGCTCAGCTGGCCAGTGGATTTGGTGCCCAAAAAGAAGGCTATAAACAATCTTTTCCAGGTCAACGGGAGCCCCAGGAAACCCTTCAAAAGGAAGGAGGTTGAAGCTTTTTCACTCTCATCCTCTACAGCTACCCCAGCTAAAGGAATCTTCCGGAGCTCCTTCGCCGTGGACTCCTTCAGCAGCATTGCTAATGGTTACTCTTCTTTTGGAAACCAGCCATCTGTGATGTCTGTCAGTTCCAGAAGCTCCCTCTGTGGTCGGGGCAGGAGGCCAGGTGAAGGTGGGGGCATGCAGGGCCGGAAGGCAGAGTTTCTTGTCAAACTTGACCATGAGGGGGTAACCTCGCCCAAGACAAAGAACAGCAAAGCCTTATTGCTGCGAGGATCTACAGGGCATGGAGGTCAGCTGGACAAAGGCTTTGACACAAAAGGGGTGGCTGCCATGGCTCAGACAATTGGTTATTCTCACCCTGCTCTGCTCATCAAAGACAACAAGAAGGTGGATGGCACTCGAGCAGATCTCCTGCTCAAAGGGGTGTCCCACCTGCAGAAACCTACACCATCCTTGGTCTTAGCTGATTACGCTGACTTTGGCATGAACTGTCACAGTGACTGTCCCAGTTCCTACTCTGACATGGACGAGGAAGAGGATGATGATGAGAGGGGAGCCCCCATGGCTGCTGCCTCTGGGGGCCTCAGAACAGCTGGAAGCTTCCTCTCCCGTCTCTCAGTCTCATCTTCCTCCTCTGGTTCCTCTAGTTCCTCCAGCTCTGGCTCCCTGTCCAGCTCCAGCCTCTGCTCCTCAGACAACGACTCCTCCTACAGCTCGGAGGATGAGGAAGGCTCCGCACTGCTGCTGCAGGGCTGCCTCTCCTCCCATCGGCCCCTCCTGCAACCCCCAGAACCAGCATCTGGGCCAACTCAGGGGTCCTTTGTCGC
The DNA here is from genome assembly GCA_026781145.1 of Hippopotamyrus pictus. NCBI lineage: Eukaryota > Metazoa > Chordata > Actinopteri > Osteoglossiformes > Mormyridae > Hippopotamyrus > Hippopotamyrus pictus. The sequence continues at coordinate 8,543,098 of JAODLC010000049.1, forward strand.
CAAGACCATGACTGTGCCTGGCACAAAGGCCGAGAATGACAACAGTGCCAGCAGCAAGCCACTCAAACGAAAGCAGTGTCCAGGCCCTGCCCCTAAGAATCCCAAGGATCTGGCTAAGAGACAGAAGTTCCAGGCGGTGAATAACCTGCCCAAGGTCTCAGCTTTTCTGCCAGCACGCCAGCTTTGGAAATGGTCTGGAAACCCCACACAGGTAAGCCACCTGGATATATGTGGTCTCGTCATAACTGTTAATGCACTCGCTAAGTACGTTAAACCTGTTTTAGTCTGTAGGGCAAATAGGTCATTAGTACGATGGTCATATGTCATGTTGTGTTTCGCAATTGTTTGACTGTTTGGTCTGTGTTTGGCAGAGGAGGGGCATGAAGGGTAAAGCACGCAAGCTGTTCTATAAAGCTGTGGTGCGCGGCCGAGAGACCGTGTGCATCGGGGACTGTGCGGTATTCCTCTCGGCCGGCCGGCCGCACCTGCCCTACGTGGGCCGCATCGAGAGCTTCTGGGAGTCCTGGAGCAGCAGCATGGTGGTGAAGGTGAAGTGGTTCTACCATCCTGAGGAGACGAAGCTGGGCAAGCGGCAGCGAGATGGCAAGGTGAGGTTTGCAGCTCGAGGGCAAGCAGTGCTGACATGCTCCTTATTTTCCAGGCTTTTCCTGCAGCTGCCGGAACTGAGTTAAACATGTTCATCAAGTGTTATATGAGTAATCAGAGCTCAGGATTAGCCGGAGTGAAAGCTAAAAACATCTTCAGTTTGAGAGCTGTTATCTACGGTGTGAGCTATGTGTTGCCATTGCCAGATGTTCAGATTTTCTGAAGCAGTATTACTTTGCGGGGCAGGAAGTATGTGAGGGTAAGATCATAGGGTATCCTCTCCCTGCCATAGGTGGGAGTCTTGAGGGAAGCAGCTTTGGCTTGCATTCGTGAAGCTCTTTTTTGTCGTGAAATAAGGCTGGCCGGCTAGCAGTACTGCACATTGAATATTCAGTCTCTGATGTTGCACCCTGCTGGTTGTGGCAAAGCAGACATACTGAATATTCATAATCAGTGAGACTTTAACGTCTTTGGTCTGAATTCCAAGTACATCTTACACTCACATTTGATTCCTTGCGGTTAATGCATAGTGCTGGTCACATTCACCGTCTTCCTTCATGTTTCCCAGCATGCCCTGTACCAGTCCTCCCATGAAGATGAGAATGATGTCCAGACAATCTCCCACAAGTGCCAGGTGGTGAGCCGGGAGGAGTACGAGCAGCTGAGTCGTATTAGGAAGCCCATCGGTAGCAGCGAGGACCTCTACTACCTGGCCGGGACTTATGACCCGGCCAGCGGCCAGCTCTTTACTGCGGAGGGCCTGCCCATCCTGTGCTAGCCCTGGATCTACTTCAGGATGCTGCTGAGGAGCCCTCAGGCCCCCGAAGGGTATGAAGTGTAACTGCAGTGTCACCCAGCTCTTCTGAGGCAGGGAAGACACACAACTGTTCGACAGTTGGAAACATGCGAGTGGCCAGCCGCCACTACATTCAGAGACAACATGGATACAGCACAGGGCGTCCCCAGGCGGTCCACTACACCCAGTAGCCCCACGGCACTACACAGTTTGCACAGGATTGTGCCCACCTGGGTGGAGAGCTCCGCGAGTGTAGTTTGACAAAAGCCCCTTAGCCATGTGAAAATAAACTGCTGTAGACCAACCTCTCTGAGGGCAGGACCTCCAAACAGGCGCGCTGCCCCTCCCTGGTATCTGCCAAGGACAGTGGCTGGTTGGAGTGAGGGGGTAGTGGTGTGATCTCTCTGACGTAAGCATCATTGACCCCTCCTTTTCTGACATGCGTTTGACGTGGGGAAGATAGAGCACAGCTGCCATGTGGCATAGCCTGGTCCAAGGTGTATGCTCAGCTGGCAAGTGTAATGTACGGGAGACCTGCAGACCTCACTCTGACAATTCCAGGGACGTTTGTAACGTGCATTTACATAGATATATAAAGATACTTCTGTACATGTACACACAGATACATACTGTATACGTAATGGAATGGTTATCCTATCAAGCCATACTTCAGTACCTCTTGCCTGATCTGATTCAGGCTGTGCGTATGTACGTGCGTGTGTGCATGTGTGTGTCGGTTGGTGGGTTGTACAGAGCAATTCTCTTCTTAATGTCTGTGTGTGTGTGTGTGTATATATATATATATATTTTATATATATGTGTGTGTGTGTATATATATATGTGTGTGTATATATATATATATATATGTATATACTGTGTACATGCACGTACACACACACAAACAATTGAGAGATTTTATTTCTTTTGTGTTGTCAGATGTGTTCCTTTGTAAGGTTACTGATTATTGGTTATGAGACTTGAATGGGTTGTGACTTTGTTTTATTTGTTTTAATTTTAACAATGACCACCACCACCACCACGCTGGCTACTTAGACCGGCCAAACAATGACCACTGCTGTTGCCAAAACCAATCAACCAGGTGGTCCATCTGATGCATTGTTCCTGGAACAGCATGTGTCAAAGGTTGGAGGGGCATCCCATAATGTCCTGGCTCCTTGGCCAGTTGAAATGTGAACGGCTCAGTGAGTCTAGTTTCCTTTTTACCACTTTGCTCTATAATACCTTTGTTATCTGTACTGTTATTGCTGGTGTCTGCCATTCTATTTCACATCTCACAGAAACCCATGAGTCTCTCATCATTGTGCCCTTTAGAGACGGGCACACTTCTGAACTGTTAGATGGTTTACTGGACGTGGGCGATTGTGACTCTGCGGATTGCTGGTCTCAGAGGAATATGCAGCTATTCTGCAGCACTCTGATAATGTGGCTTCTGAGCAGCGTTAGCATAGCAGCACTGTATTAGCCTCTGAGCAGGGTTAGCATCAAAACACAGTATTGACTTCTGAGCAGGGTTAGCATTGCAGCACTATGTTGGCTTCCGAGCATAGATAGCATTGCAGCACTGTGTTGGCCTCTGAGCAGGGTTAGCATTGCTGCACCTTCTTACCTTCTGAATAGGGTTAGCATTGCAGCACTGCGTTGGCCTCTGAGCAGGGTTAGCATTGCAGCACTGTGTTGGCCTCTGAACAGAGTTAGCATTGCTGCACTTTTTTAGCTTCTGGTTAAGGTTAGCATTGCAGCATTAAGTCAGACTCTGACCACGGATAGCATTGGAGCACTATGTTAGCTTCTGAGCAGAGTTATCATTGCAGTACTGTATTGTCTTCAGGTTAGCATTGCAACTCTGCATGCACCATGTGGGAAATTGATGGCCTGTGAAGCACAATCATTAAGAGGAAGTTAAAATTAATATTTAAAATAGTAAAGAAGTTGCCTATTTGATAGGCTTAAACAATCAAAGCGATATGTTTTTTGTTGTAACTGTCGTTATTGTTGCTTTTGCTTTTGCCAAATATATTGAGTTATTCAATCAGTATTTTAACTATTGCTCATCTTTATTTATTGCCAATGTAGCTGCAAAGTCAGTAACTTTATAGAGAATTTGGTGTAGTACAATATAAAATGTTACTTTCTGATGTAATAGACTGAGCTCTTAGGTGATGGTGCAGAGGACATTTATTTATTGAAATGACACTGGATCGGCGTTCTCAATGGCTGTTAGTAGTGTGGTCAGCAGACCCCTTGCTAGTCTGTAACCTGGCAGTGAGATTGCCTTGCTGCTCCTTGGCAGGAAGTGACATCATTGGGCACAATCAACCCCCCCGTTTCTTACGGTTTGGTTAAATGATTGTTGATTACTGACAATAAACCGATATCCTACCACACTTACTGTTTTGTGCGGTTTGTTTGAATAGGGAAAGATTTAAAGAAATTATGTTATTTTTATAGAGTTCCTTATTTTTTTAACTTGATGTTGAATGCTTGAATTGCTATGTACTTATAACAGGGACTCATGTACTTACAAACGGCAAATGTGGATCATTAAGCCTTTTCTCATATTTTTATTGATCCCAACTGTTAATCCAAGATGTAGGAATTACTGTGAAGCATCACTTGGTCCAAACCGGTGTTGTACATAAGAACTAGTTTACTTTGTCATGTACAAAAATGCTTGTTTGTCTTTTTTTCTGTCCTCTGCACAAAATGTGGCCAGGGAACAATTTGAGTTCACACAGTAGGAAATTAACCATATAGCTTTGACATCCAATGACATGCCAGAGCCTGTGTGCCCTCCCACATGCGGGTATCACTCGTACAGATGGCAGTCGTCTGAGGGCTGCTTCTGTCATGTCAGCTTGTTCATGGTTTTGCCTCATATAGACTTGGGGGGGGTTCCCTTGATCATTAAAAGCATATAGATCCCAGTCATTTTACATTTTCTCACAAGTTTAAATAAAGGCCAAATAGTCTGATTTTGAAGAATGGAAATAAAAATGAGTTTTCCTCAGCCAGCTTGACTGGACATAGGTGCTGGGGGGTGTAGCACTAATGCAATGTCATGCTTAATCGACAGGTCAACGTTGTATGACACGGGTGCAATACTACTAGGATGTAACTGAATAGATGTTGAGCATTGTACAGCAGCTGACAGGTAAGCGGTGAGGAGGACGCAGGGCCGTCTGTCCTTTCACCCAATTTTATTTAAATCCATTATCAGCAACAGTAAGGAAATGAAAGTTTTCAAACATATTCCTAAAATTATTTCTCAGAGTTACTTGGCAAATATTATAATATTTTAACACAAATTAAATAAAGATTTTAATTATATTCCTATTGTTTTGTTGTTTTTTTTTCCTTTAAATTTAAAGTGAATTTAAAGTGTTTTCTAATTGTTTCAATATTGTAAAAAATTGTAAATATGTAAAGTGTGTTTTGATTTTGGGGTAGGCATTTTGCAGAAAAATGGAGTTTATGAACATCAAACCATGTAAAAACATTTTAGTATTAAGATTTTTACAGATGGCTTATGAATAAATATGACAAAACCTGCTGTTGGAGTTTGGCTTTGACTGTATAAAATAAAAAAAAAAAAACATTAATCTTCTGTTGAAATCGCATTCATAGTATATGGAGAGAGTGTGAAAGACAAGTAGGACTGATTTTTCTGTTCAAACTACTGACACGGGAGGTGAAGTGGGACCGCTCTGCCAGAAATCTGTTTTATCATCGGTGTTGGCTGTTGAAATTTGTGCGTGTGTCCTCGACCCATTGTTTGTGACGGTTAATCTTCAAAATCGTATTTTGAAGTCACTCTCGATGACTTATCGTAACATTTAGCTGCCGTTTAATGCCTTGTTTATTGCCAGTTTGCTTTCCCTTCTCTATGGCCCTTGTCCTCGTCTCCTCTCCGCTTCACTTCAGGCCCTCGCTGATCATGCCATGTTTGCACTCTCACGCTCCCTTATCTTCCTGACTAATGGAGGTCTCTAATTGGAGGTCTCTATTATGCTGGTGGGTGTCAACTGGATCAACTGTAATACTGGTCAAAACCCTGTCTCCTTGGGCCCCGGAGTGCCTTTGTTGGGGGGGTGGGGGAGTGGGGGGAAAGACATCCATTAGTCATTTTCTGGAGGAATTGCCTCAACTAGCATAAATGGCTGTTTACTCAGCCGGGTTATGAGTGTGCTCCATGGGGATGGCCGTGTTTGTCAGAATCTCAGCCTTCTTTTGTGTTTGCGGAGTTACGCTCTAGTAAGCATCCTCCACTGAAATCCTTGCTCGTTGCCCTCCCCATCTCGTGTCATGGGCAGGAAAGCCTCGCTCTGTGTCGGTGGCTTCTCTTACCCCATGACTCACTGACAGCACAATGCAATCTCTCTCTTCCCTGTCAATTATTAACCTTCCAATTCTACTCAAACTACTACAGGTGAGAGGGCCATTTCTGTTGTACCTTTGAACACGGAATTTCTCCAGAGGGTGCAGTGGTATGGTACAGGGGTGTCAGTTGTTGGCCCCAAGTCCACTTTCACCTAGATTAACTAGTGATGGACCAGTCTGTTTGCCGGCACATATTTGTGGAATGACATTACATTGCTTTTTATTCTGTGGAAAATCAATCTGCTGGCCAGATTTAACAATTATAAACATTGTGAGTCAGCACTTTGAGACCTCTTTTAATCGGTGAATGAGCCAGCAAAATGCCTCATCCTCCACTACACAAAATGGCTGATCGTCCAATGCAATCATTTTTCATTCAAATTCCATTGTTTGAGTAGTTATCTCTTTAGCTCTGGTGCTGTTAACTTTGAATAATGCCATCCATCCATCCGTCCATTTTCCACTGCTTATCCAGGGTCAGATCGGGAGGGCAGCAGTGTAAGCAGGGATGGCCAGAACTCCCTCATATCAGCCACATCCTCTACCTCTATCGGGGGAATACCAAGGTGCTTCCTGGCAAGCCAAGAAACATAATCTCTCCATCATATCCTGGGTCTGCCCCGGGGCCTACTCCCAGTTGGCTATGCCCGAAACACCTCCCCAGGGAGCAGTCCAAGAGGCATCCTAGATAGATGCCCAAACCACTTCAACTGGCTTCTTTCAATGCGGAGGAGCAGCCCTTCTGAATGTCTGAGCTCCTCACCCTATTTCTAAGGCTGTCTGGAGGAAGCTCATTTTGGATAGTTGTATCTGTGATCTCATTCTTTCGGTCAATACCCAGAGCTTGTGACCATTGGTGAGGGTAGAAACATAGATCAACGGGTACATCAAAAGCTTTGCCTTCCAGCTCAGCTCCCTGTTTACCACAGCAGAATGGTACAGCGTCCACGTTTCTGCCGATGCTGTATCGATACATCTTCCGCTCCCTTCTTCCCTCACTCATGTATAAAACCCCGAGATTCTTCAACTCCTCCACCTGAGGCAGCAACTCATCACCCCACCAATCCACCCTTTTCTGGTTGAGAACCATGACCTCAGATTTGGAGGTGTTGATCATCATCTTGGCTGCCTCACAGTCAGCTGCAAACCGCTCCAGTGTCTGCTGCATGTCATAGCCCGATGACACACACTGTACCGTGACACAAGACCAGGACAGAGGGTTCAGAGCGACCAGGTTTATTAGGAATGAGACAGAGAAGGGTCAGAAGCCGTTGCAGGGTCTTAACTATAATTCGTCTGTAGAAAGCACCAGAAGCCGAGACATGTCCAGAAGCCCTAGTCGAAAAGAGGGGGTCCGAGGGTCGAAGAGCCGGGGAGTCTGTCCGAGGACACAGACACGCAGAGAAGAGGAATCCACAAGGGAAGTCATGGGGAGGGCAGACGGGAAGTAGGGCAGGCAGGAGGTGCAGGTAACTCGTGGAGGGCCAGACTGACGGAATGTAATTGCAGGAAGAACAGTTAGATTGCTTAGTAGTGGCATGCCAATAATACCTCGCACCGACCTGCTGCCGGTGCGAGGCATAAATAGAGAATTCCATTTTCTCTAGGCAGGATCAGCTGTGGTTGCTGTCGTCACGAAGTGGGCGTGACCAGGCACCTCCGGGTAGGCATGACAGCCACAGGAGCACATCATCTGTAAAAAGCAAATACGTGATCCTGAGGTCCCCGAACCTGACCTCCTCCACTCCTTGGCTATGCCTAGAAATTCTGCCCATAAAACTTAACTAATAGCTCAGAGTTGTTAAAATCTTATCTAGCTCTGATTTAAAGGAATCCAAGGATTCAGCTTGCACTACGTTATCAGGAAGAC
>JAODLC010000049.1:8554587-8572612 GCA_026781145.1 Hippopotamyrus pictus
TCCTGCTGCTCTCTGGTCATAGCGTACCACTGCTCCTGCTCCCTCCTGCTGCTCTCTGGTCATAGCGTACCACTGCTCCTGCTCCCTCCTGCTGCTCTCTGGTCATAGCGTACCACTGCTTCTGCTCTCTCCCACCGCTATTTGGTCATAATGACCACTGCTCCAGCTTGGTGCAACAACTGGAAGGTCATTTTATGGAGGAAGGGAGAGCGCAGTAGCTTTGTGCTGGGGCTCACCTCAGAATCCATTACTTGCCAGATGAAGGTGAGCACTCAGAACTTTGTTGTCATGTGGAACTGCTGTTGGACTTTAGGTCATGAGATAATGAGCCTGGAGAGTTCGTTTTTCTCTCGGAACTCGGAAATTCCGAGATGAGTGACATCACGTCCGACAATCTCCCGTTCGAGCTACCACATTTCAGAACAAAAATGGCTGCCTCCATGAACGCGCTGCTGTGTGATGTTGCTTTATATTTTAGCAGATTTGGAGTGAGATTATTTTTTCCGAGAGACAAACAAACAAGAAACACAAACTAGTCAAACCACATTAAAAGCTTTATAAAATATTTTAGTACATTGATAGCGATATTCTTTTTTCGAGAGGCAAACAAACTACAAACAAACCAAAGACACTAACAAGTCTGGTAAAAATCTGATATTGCATGCTAGGATACAGTTTACGGTCATGATTTGGTATTCTCTAAATCGAACATGTGCAATTACATTTATAACTATTAATACATTTAACAAAATAAACATTTTAAAATATTTATAAAATAGAATTACTGTTGAGTGTGTAAGCCGTCATGTTGAAATTACGTCACAGGGGAAACTCGGACAAGAAAATTCTGTCCGACATGAACGTCATAAAAGAGGCGTGTTTCCGACGGGAAGTTACGTTTTTCGTGATGTTTCGTGACGTCATCTGAGTTCCGACTCGGAACCATTATCGGATGCACCATTATCCCCGGAATCAAGGCACTTTCACACTATGAAAAGCGTGACAACACCAACTACCATTAACATCACCAACTAACATGACCACTGCAGGGGTGGGGTGCGAACCTCCAATCTTGGAGGTGTGAAGGAATGTGAAAGATATCACTTTTTCATTAGGTTGAATGATGATGTGTCTGTGTAGGGAAAGCAATAGCTCCCCTGGTACCATTGAGGTTATTGGGATTTTTTTTTAACAAATTCAGTTACCTGAGAGTCACTCCTGTGCTGAATCCTTGTTACTCCATGAAAATATTATAATGCATTTTAAATAACTAAAATGATCAGCCGAGTAATGCAAATGTTTAAAGTCATTTTGTGCTTCCAGCTTTTTTCCACAATCATTATGAGAACCATCTAACTGTATTGAAACTCTTCTCTGTATTTAATGTTGAACAAGCCAGAGCTGGTAAAATGGAAAGATGTTTTATATTGAGAGCCCAAATGTTTGTAGACCTGCAGGTATCTTTCTGTGTTTTAAGCTGCTACATTATAAATTGTTCCAACCTGCATTCTTCATACTCGAATTGTTTTGAATCATGTTGTGAGGCTACCTCACAGCTCCTGGGTCATATAATTTAAATGTAAACTTTGCACCAAAAACCTATCAAAGACTTTTTAGCTGTGATTGTTTGACTGCGTCTTTGGAAAGTCTGTCTTGTGCACCTGAATCTAAAGTTACTTCATAAAACTGAAGTTTGTGGCTGCCATTGGTGGGTTGTTCTCAGTTTTGATCATTCTCATATTTATTACTAATAGCTGGACATAAAAAGTGCTAAAGGAAGTGAGTGGGGACGGTGTTGTTACTTTACCTCCAGGGCTTCCCAGATATTTTTTTGTTTGTAAACTCCAACCTCTACCCAGTGGTAGGGCTTGATTTAACATCTTCAGCCTGTAGGACGTGCTGCAGCTACATGACCTTTTTCAAGACTCAGGGGTATGACTGTACACTGTCAGGCTGTCCTTGTACAACACACTTGTGTCCCTAGCCAGCACACAAAGAGGTAAGTGTGTGAACCTAAAGACACTTTATTGGAGTTGAGAAACACCACAGTTTGAGGGATGTAGGTTGAAAAGTGCATTGTGATCCCTGATAATTTGTGCTATCTGTGAAGAAGGCTTCTTCTACTGAAAAGACCAACAACACATGTAAAAGAATGTAAAGGTACACTATATTGCCAAAAGTATTGGGACACCTGCCTTCACACACACATGAACTTTAATGACATCCCATTCTTAAGACATAGGTTTTAATATAGAGTTGGCCCACCCTTTGCAGCTATAACAGCTTCAACTCTTTTGGGAAGGCTGTCCACAAGGTTTAGGAGTGTGTTTCTGGGAATTTTTGACCATTGTTCCATCCCAGAGGTGTTCTATTGGGTTGAGGTCAGGACTTTGTGCAGACAAGTTCCTCCACACCAGACTCACTCTTCCATATCCTTATGGACCTTGCTTTGTATACTGGCGCACAGTCATATTGGAACAGGAAGGGGCCATCCCCAAACTGTTCCCACAATATTGGGAGCATGAAATTGACCAAAATGGTTTTGAATGCTGAAGCAGTAAGAGTTCCTTTCACTAGAACTAAGGGGCCAAGCCCAACTCCTGAAAATCAACCCCACACCATAATCCCCCCTCCGCCAAACTTTACACTTGGCACAATGCAGTCAGGCAAGTACCGTTCTCCTGGCAACCGGCAAGCCCAGACTCGTCCATCAGATTGCCAGACAGAGAAACGTGATTCGTTACTCCAGAGAACACATCTTCACTGCTCTAGAGTCCAGAGGCGGCGTGCTTTACACTACTGCATCCGACGCACTTGGAGATGTAAGGCTTGGATGCAGCTTCTCGGCCATGGAAATCCATTCCATAAGGTTCTCTACGCACTGTTCTTGAGCTAATCTGAAGGTCACATAAAGTTTGGAGGTCTCTAGCTAATGACTCTGCAGACAGTTGGCAACTTCTGTGTGTGTCCCTGCTCTGTGATTTTACATGGCCTACCACTTTGTGGCTGAGTTGCTGTTGTTCCCAATTTCTTCCACTTTGTTAAAATACCACTAACAGTTGACCATGGAATTTTTAATAGCGAGGAAATATCACAACTTATTGCACAGGTGACCCATTCTTTCGCAAATGTTTGTAGAAGCAGTCTGCATGCCTAGAAGCCTGCTTTTATATACCTGTGGCTATGGAAGTGAATGGAACACCTGAATTCAATAGTTTGGAGGGGTGTCCCAATACTTTTGGCAATATAATGATCACACTCTTGTTCTCTGGCTCTCAGTCCAGATACAGGGGAGGGAGAATGGTCTGAAAGGCTGATGGCACTTTGGTAAGAGCAGTGAAGCAAGGAAGCTGAGGGTTATGGACTCAACTCCTTGGTAATGGTAAAGTGGTCCATGTGACATGGAGATGCAGGAATGGGGTCCTGGGAGCTTACATGGAGAGAGAAAGGAACATAAAGGAGAGCACAACAGAATAGGGAAAAGGCAGGCAGGTTTTTATATTGATAGCAAAAGGGCTGTAGGAGAACAAAGGAGTTCCATGAGATTCCAGATTGCATGTCTCCTCAGAGCTCACTCAAAAGAAGAAATACTTTGGGTCCCAGTGCGCCCTCCACTGGAACTCTCTGTTTTGATCAATCATCTTTAACTAAGCAGTTTGAGACAGAGGGGGTTGATTACGCAAACCTGGGTTGACATAAAGAGGTCAGTGTGTGAGACAGTGAGATGGATGGGGGGGAGGGGGGTTCAGTAAGGCCATGTCCGTAAGGCTGAACCTGTACAGAAGGCTGTAAGTGTAGCTCTGCAGCGGTGACATCTAGCAAGTCACAGGATGGACCGTGCAGAAGCCCCACAGCACGTCAGTATTTGCTCACAAATGGGAATGGATATCCATGCCAAGGGTCCCCAGCTCAGCACCCTCTCCAAACCCCACATGGGCTCAACCGGTATATCTACAGCCCTGCTAGGGAGAAGTGGGTGGATCCGAACACAGATGTGTGTCCCGAACTCCCTGAGAGGAGAGGCCTGACAAGGCTGACAGCCAGATGACTTCCAACCAAAAGCTGTTCAGAAACACCAGAAGATGTTTCATAAAACAAACTTTATTTTACAATAAAGTGAACGAGCGAGGTCACCAGAATGTTCTGTCTGTGAAACTGTGCCCCGCCGAACCTCTGCATGTAGGAGACTCGGTGAAACAGGATTACCTGATGGGCCCCTCACGCTCCACTTGTGATGCCATGGAAACCGGGTCTCCTTGAGTTCAGACCTTTGTACAGGGTGACAGTGAATGACGGGGGGTGGTATCCATTCGAGGCCTATTGTTACTCTGGCGGTCAGAGAAGGCTGGTGTGCCTGTGCTCGAGAGCACCGCTGGAGGGCCACTTTGTTTGGAGAGAGAGGGGTCCCCTTCCCTGTATGACAGTCAGTCCATTTGTCAATCAAAGGAGAGAGGAGAAACCTTCAGGGCAGGAGAAGGATGTGAGCCTTGCCCACGTGGTCCGTGGGGCTGAAAAACAAGGTCCCAAAGTCTGGAGGTAATTTATGATCCGTTCCGTATACCCATTTTACCGAAAGGGCCTAATTAAAAGGACCTTGCATTCACAGGCTCTTCCAGTCAGAGGCTTTAATAGTGTCCCTGGTCCCTCACTGCCTGCTCCGGCTTGGTGGCACATTTCTGAGACAAAGACGTATTTTTTTCCATACAGAGGACACTTAGAAATGGGCCGTGTGACTGCAGGCGTCCACTGCAAAGTCCTCCATTTTCCTTGAACCGTTTTTCACTCTTAATGCAGTCCATTGGCCTGAGAATCACATTTAGTGCCACTGATTGATTTGTCAGTGGCCACGTGCACCCCCCATGACCTGGACTATTCTCAGCCTCCCAGGGAAGCTCTCTGTCAATTGGGAGGGGAGGGGTTGAGGTATTTCACCAAAGAAATACATTTCACCACCTTCCTGGCTGACGTATTTACCTTTTACGCCCAGCGGGGAGCCCTAATGGACTGTTGAGCAAGTCAGGTTCCAGGTGTGCTTTGAGAGCGCTTCGACCCGTCCTGCGGCCTGTCTGGTGACCTGTCTGCTTCCTAATTGCGGCGCCAACTGTTCTGTGTTTCCCGGCTCTGAAGGTGTGCATTCTGACATTGCACCCACCCCCCGCCAGCAAAGCCTTTGGCTCTGGCTTCTGTTTCCACTGCTTTCCTCTCTGAAGGCCAAGGCTGTATTATCTCAATTGAACCCCCTCCCACACGGAATGCAGGGAATTCATGTCCTAAAGGCCAGTGAATCAGCTCACTTTTGCTTGGTCCCCAAAATCCGCCTCACAGTGGTATATTTTGGGGAGCCCAGCAACACATCCATTAGTAACATCACTTGTGCGCGGTGGTCTGAGGTGTGTGTGGGGGGGGGGGGGAGGGGAGGGCAGAGTCTGCGGCCAATCACCAATTGTTTAATAAAAGCAAGATCAGGCTGCTCCTGCCCCTGTGAACTCCAGCCCACCCCCCCACAGATCACAATGGGATCAATAGACTTCCACGTCTTGTAGGGAATACAGCATTTTGATCTGCCAGGCTGGTACCCCATCATCAGTGAGGGCCAATTAACGTGAGCGAGAAAAGAATGAGAACAGCATTAACGTGCGTACCAATGTCTGCCTGGGGGGCAGAAGTCCCGCCACCTTTCCGCAGAACTCCCTGACCCCTTGCTCTCTGCCGCCGAGGCATCCCTCACTGCTAGGCCGGCCAAACGTCAGACAGTTTTTCAGAAGGTCGGATCTGGCGTTCAGTCGTCACCCATTCACACAGTGTGCCATATCAGCACACAAACATCTCTCCGGTGACAGTGACAGATAGCTAATGAAACTTTGGGGAAACACAAAGGCATCCTTTGTCTTTGAGGAACAGGGCAAAATCTGAATGATCTGGAAAAGAAAAGACGCTCACGCTGATATGGAGCCCCTGATAAGCGGTTTATTTTGTCTTTGTGGCCATTCACCAGGACAATGTTTCAACCATTGTTTGGTCTCCGTGGCCAGTGACACAGTGAGAAGCAGAGTAATATTAGACTGAGGTGACGAATAGCTCCCCCACATCAGAGGATATTTATCAGGAGAGGAAGTGACACACTTTTTCAGTTAGCCTCCTAACAACGCCATTGTGAGGTGCAGAGGGGCGGGATCAGTTTTACTGGGGCTTTGTTGAAGTTTCAGCTTTACCCAGCTTTGGAGGTGCAAAAGGTGTTATGGAGTTCATCAAGACCAGAGTGAGTACAAGGCTCAGAGAAAACGAACCGGCCTGGAACAGAAACAAGACGTGGTTCCAAGGTGTTTCACCTGCATTCTGCTGAGGTTGGGGGGAGAAGCAGCACACGCCAAGCTCCTCTTCCAGGACGCAGTTGCTAAAAAAAGGCAGGTAGATGTGAAGGTCGTCATCCAAGACAAATACTACAGACGTCCATCTTATTCTCGAGCAAAACTGTTCCACATGCCCCACGTTTCTCAATAAAGTCTGTGCTTTATGGCCCAGAGTCGGGTGACTAATCCCAGTGCTGTGTAATGCCTCCCCTCTCACTCTGACCCGCCGGCAAACACGGCCGTCAGCTGGCCCTCCTTCACCATGTGCTCTCTCCTGCAGCGCCCATGCTATGAGGGGCTCAGCTAAAGTCGTCTCGGATTTCACAAACGGGCTGTTCAGGGCAAACCTGTGAGGCAATCTGTGTTACGGGAGACAGACACACAAGCCTTCGTCACGGGAGAGGGAAGAGTGTCTAATGACCTTAGGAGGGCACTATTTAGGTGCAAAAGTGTGACTGATGAGGGATCTGCTCCAGAATAAGAAAGTTTTCAGTTTTTAGCCTAGTTTCTGCCGCTGAAGATGAGGTGACAAGGGGATGCGCCTCTAACAGGCTATACCAGGTGGGTCAGTGTCACAGCTCCCCCACAGGAGTCTTCACCTCAGTATGGCAAACTCATGGAGCCATCTAGCTGAGGTTCAGTGCATGGTCGGTGGTTTTACAAAGTTTTGTACTGTGTCTGCATAGCTTCTGCATAGTGTCTGTAGGCTTCATAAAGCTGGGAGCCGCCAGTCCCCACCCAAACCCTTTGTGACCTCTGTCTCTCCCAATCCCCTTTCCATATGGTCATCTTCATCCTCCATGCCATTCAGATTACTGCTTGCTGATGGGGGAGGGGCCTTGCAGGGCCCTCATTTGTTGGCGCAGTGGTGCCTTGGGGGTGATGTTGACAGTGTTGTGCTTAATTGCCGGCAGCTCTCCTATCTGCAGGAGCAGCAATATGGGGGGGGGGGGGGGTGGTGCTGACAAATTAATACGCAGAGGAGCATACAAGCGCAAGGGCCAGGGAAACCCCATTTGTCTCTGCCAGCACCGGCGCTGCACATCGGCCCACTGTCCCCAGACGTTAGGGGCTGGCTGGTGGCGGGCTCTCTGGCATTGTTTGCTCTCCCTTGCCTCACAGGGGACCCGTAGAGGGCTGACCACATGGCGATGGGGGGAGTAGTGAGAGGAGAACATGAGGGAGAGCAGAGTGTGATAATCCCCAAAGCCTGGATCTGTGTGGCACATGATTATCCCCAAAACCTGAGTCAGAGCGGAGCCTGATTGTCCCCAAAACTTGAGTCAGAGTGGAGCATGACAATCCTCAAAGCCTGATTTAGAAAGACGCACACTAATCCCCAAATCTTGAGTCAGAGTTCAGCCTGATAATCCCCAAAGCCTGAGTCAATGCAGAGCCTGATAATTCCCAAAGCCTGAGTCAGCATAGAGCCTGATAATTCCCAAAGCCTGAATCAGAGCAGAGCATGATAATCCCCAAAACCTGAGTCAGCGTGGAGCCTGATAATCCCTAATGACTGAATCAGAGCAGAGCGTGATAATCCCCAAAACCTGAGTCAGCGTGGAGCCTGATAATCCCTAATGACTGAATCAGAGCAGAGCGTGATAATCCCCAAAACCTGAGTCAGCGTGGAGCCTGATAATCCCAAATGACTGAATCAGAGCAGAGCGTGATAATCCCCAGAGGTTGTAGCTCAGATGACTTACTTCGCCTGAGCTTTCGGCATCATGACGCACACATTAAAGCAGCAATGCAACAAGCTATTGTACACTTCCTGCTACACTGAGAGTGTCTTCCCTCACTCTTTATGGACTGGAGCCTCCATTCATCCATCTCTTTTGAGTTATTATCAGGAGAATCTCAAGATTAAGGCAAACTGAATGCAGATCACAAGTCTGCAGCAATAGCTGCACCAAATTTGAAATTTTTAATTGTGTTATTCCCTGGTGGAATTACAAAATGAATGCTTCCCAGATGACTCAGCAGAATAGACCATTAATTACTCCACGTAAGAAAGCATAGCAATAAGAGTGCCAATAATGAGAATGCTGGCATTTTTTCAGGCTAAATGCTTGTGTGATGAACTACCTAGTGAAAAGGTTATGTATGCCCATCAAAATATATCAAAAAATGTGTGTGAGTGTGTTAAAGAGTGAGTGAGCGAGTGAATGAGTGAGTGAGTCTGGGGTTTAAGCAGCCACGGCAACGTTCGTTTTATAAAGTACCATACTTATCAAACAGCTCTCCCATGAAATGACACTCAGAAAGCTGAGCATGTTTCTGAAGTTTCCCCTGGATGTGTGCTTGTTTGTTTGATTCCTAAGGTTTCTCAGGCTTGGACCGCATAGAGAATACAGCTGGGGCCTGGGCCCCAGGGCCCGTAGCTAGTCACTATGACTGGGATTTGTGCCTCACACGCTGTGCCAGGAAGCCCCTCCCCTGCTGAAAAATGTCACATGACAATTCAGTAGTTAGAAAAGATCACAAGCCACTTGTTTCCAGCGGCCTCGTTGCTAGGAAAGCCAGTGACACCCGGCCTAATGCCACGGTCAAGCTTCCACACTGCGGTCCCTCGATCCAGAAGGACGAGATGAATTATGACTGAGAGACACCGGGAGTCAATCAGAGTGCGGAATGCCAGACATGGGCAAGTATGCCTATCCCCTCTACCTGCATAATTAAGAAATGGGCATCTACACAGAATTCTCTGTCAGCTTCCAGTGTCATGTGGTGTGATGGGCAGATGACAGACAGGCTTTTTGAAGCAGAGAGGAGCCTATGTAGTCAGCTTCAATGGCAACAGTGAAAGGTGAGTGAAAGAGATCTCTGGTGTTTGACCCGGCACAAAACACATGGTGGCTGAAGACAGATTTTCAGGTCAGGACCTCCATGCTGGCCTGTACGCCCTCTAACCCTTTACCAAGCCATGTGATTAGAAACAGAGACTTTTACTGGGAAAAACATCTGACAACAAAGTACAGACAACTGAACGAGGTCGACGAAAATCCAGGACACATTAATATGTGTATTTCCAGTATGAAGGTGCCATAGTATCCTTAATGACAGTATTATTACATGTCTGTGAAGAATAACATCTGTCCTCAATAAAAGGTAGGTAAAAAAGATTAAACAATTTTATGCCAAAATTAAAAATACTGCATGTATATCATGAGTCATTTATCAAAGGTGGGTGTTGGAGCAGCTTAAAAACTGGGCTCATCTGAAGAAGCTGCAGACAATACAAAGGGAATAACCCCACTAAAGACATTAATCCGTGGTCAGGCATGGGGGGAGGGGGGACATGTGTGAAGCTGGTGAGTGGCCCTAACCCAGGAACAAAACGCAACCCTCCTCCCTCCCCCCAGCAAAATGTGCTTTCGGCCTTGCCTACTGAGGACCGGGAACCATTATTAATCTTGTTTGCTAAGCTTTGGGGACCCCAACAGGAAGCCGGGGGTGTGAGAGAGAGGAGACCAGCGGGATGCGGGGGGAAGGGGGATGCGGATGTCTGTCAGCATGTTACATGTATGTACTCAAGCAATGGCAGAACGTGGGTAGGCAGGGGCAGTCAGCGAAAGGCAAATGTGCGTGTGCGAGGTAGCATGATACGCAGGAGGGTCAGTGCGTGATAGAGTGAGCGAGCTTTAGGCAAGCCTCTGTGCATGTGTGACCTACACGGGAGGATGAGCATGTGACAGAATGACTGAGTTCTGCGCACACCTTTGCCCGTGTGCGTGTGCAAGCCACTGTGATACACGGGAGGGTCAGTGTGAGACACAGTCAGCAAACTGTACACACGTGTCTCTGTGTGTGTCTGAGCCATCGTGATACACAGGAGGGTCAGTGTGTGGCAGATTGAGCAAGCTCTATGCGCACCTTTGAGCCTGTGTGACGGTACGGCAGCCTTCGGGTCCTTAGCGCTGGCTTTCACGCCAGCAGAAACAGCCCTACCGCTGAGGGAGCCCGGGGGATCGGGCTTGGCTCACAGGCTCTTTTTTCGCTTTCTGGGACTGCTGCTACTGCCTGATAGCCTGAGTGCATCGCATTAGCCCACATACACTGTCCGGAACATCCAGAGTGGCATGCTAGCTCTTCTTATAGTCCCTCGCTCCATATCTAGGCCCTGCGGTCCCCATCCTCTTCCCAGGCCCCCTCAACGCTGCCTCTCAGCTACAACTGCAGGTAATGTCGAGTTTCGACAGAAACCGGTCTGTGGCTGGGCAAGTGGTCCTGGCTTCGACCCCTAAATCTGCGTTCCTGATCAGACCCTATAGGTAAAGGAGGGTTGCAATAATTTTGCACAATCGCCTCACGTTGTCATCTTGGTTTGTCGTCAGTCATGGTAACGGAGAACCCCGAGTATATAAATGCAAGCAAGTCAAGTAGACATTTTCTTTCACAACCAATCAAATTCAGTACACTGCATTTGGTAATGTGAAATAATGCTATATATAATATTATATAAAAGCGAAATAAATAAAATAAAAGCAAATTATATAAAGAGAAAGTTGATATAGCTGGATGCGAGCCATACAAACTGAATGCAAAATGCTTTTGAGCCGCTCACTGTCATTTATGAGGATATTGTTCATTTTCTGGTTTTTCAAACATTGTGGGAACACTGAGGTAAAAGAAAGCAACGAAAAGTCTGGAGGTTTAATTTCTTTATTAATGTCTGGGTACAAAAACTGCAGAAAAAAAGTGTGGACGAAATATTTTGGTGTATTCACAGGTAAGTAGGAGTATAAATGTCTTATTTTTCATTTATTATTATTCATTGTTTATCTTATTTGTGTCACGTAATGGCAGTTTTAAGAAATTACCTTGGTATGTGTAGTAATGTTAACCTTACAATGCTGGGCCTGTCATTATTACTACAAATCTGGTTTGACAGCACATAAGTGACAGTGTTTTGAATGTAAATTGCTGATTGTTTATCACTGGAGGTGTAGCTTTCATTTAGTTGAAGAGTCTTAGTTGTTTATTTTTGCTTTTGTTAAACAGAGCTTGACTAGATACCGGCTAAAACATTTCCATAAACTTGGACAGAATAAACACCACTTGGAGACTGGATGCAGTGAGGTCACTCAGTCAATTGTTTATTGGTGCAGGTGCAGCTTAAATAGGAAATCACATGGCATGGTCACATGTCAAACACACCTGCGGGTAATCCACAATAATTGGGAGCACACCCATTAGCCAATCAATCAATTATCAGCTTTGCTCTCTTAATGTCCATGATGCTGACAGATTGCACTGTCTCGTGTTCACTAATGGTCTTGCACCTATCATACATAGTGGCTGGTTTACCTAACGTTTCCTTAACGTTAAGATAAGAATAGCTTATGGGATATGTTTCCATGTCATATTTTTAAAATCAAACATCGTTATCAGCTTATTTCTCATAAATCATGTGGCACAAAAAGCCATAAAAGTACTTGTGTTCATGTTAGGTTACATCAGTCAGCACAACCATAAACTGGAAGGGGATCATAAGCTATTGTAACATTAGCATGCTAACAAAAACAAAACTGATGTTCACCAGCTAAGAAAGATTAGTCCTGTTATCTACCGAAACAAACACATAGAAACATTAAAAATTTAAAGATTATTCTTACAATTGACAATGTGACCTCCACAAACATTTCTGGCGCTCTTAAGGTGTTCTCAGTGAGATGCGCCATTTAGATTCTGTGTCACCATTGTTGCCTGTGCTCACTAGGATATTCTAAAGGATCCCCAAAAGAAAAAGAAGCTGAAAAAAAACAGCACACTTGACCCTGATGAACATGGCAAGAGAGCACAGACAGTACAAAGATTATCATACCGGACAAACTATGCACTGTTACATGCCATAAGCTCTGTTAGGGCACCGATATACTTCATGCGAGGTGACATATACACAATGTGATGCATATGTAGCATCCCCTTCGGCCCTCTTTGGGGTTCGAACACTGTATTAACTCTAAACGCGGGGGCCCTGGATTCGTTTATCTTCTACCTTTAAGCTGAGCTCCCATCAAAGCCTATGCAGAGCTAGGCTACCTATACCCAGTGTGGTCTTCTTCCGAGCAATACACAATGATAGTTAACTTTAAAACATTTACTACACAACGCTAACGCACAAAGACACAAGGCATAACATATTCAAACATATTCAGAATGAACAACATATATACAATAACCCTCAGTCTGTTAGTTCATCAAACAGTTAAATATGTAGAAAGTTAAAATAAAGAATCGTGGCAGGTCTGTTCGATGCTTGCGGCCGTAGTGACCACAAATGAAACGGCCGCTTCACTCCAAAGAGCAAAAACACAGAAAATAAGGTAGCCTACCAGTCCACCCCTTTCCAGACGTGTTCCGAATCCTGGAGTCAGAAAGCAACTTTTTCTCCCAGGAGGCGAATCTGTTCTCACTCTCTCGGCGGGCTGTGCCGGCGTTTCTCCACACTCTGTAGCGAGTCTCTCACAAGACGGGCAGTACTGCGACCTCAGCTCCAGCGGGCTTCTCTCTCTTTTGGCGGGGTGCGCTGGTGTTTTTCTCCACTCCATAGCTCGCAGCCAGTCTCTCACAAGACAGGCAGTCTTGTGGCCTCCACTTCCACAAGCTACTCCCTCGTTTTCCCGCCAGACTTCCCCCGCCCTCTCTCTTATCCCCCCTCCCCTTTCCCCGATTGGTGGATATAAAAACAGTACCCAATCAAAGCTAAAGGAAAACAGGAACGTAAAACAAACTTATGCAGTGCCTGCATCAGCGCAGCACCTACACCACGCCCTGTCCATACTCTGTGAAATAAAAGAATCCAACACCAGATTACACCCCCACCCCCCCCCCCTTGAAATGGTCTTCATGTCCCTATGAGACCGCAATAGCTGTTATCTCACTACACCAATTCTGACTAATCTTAACTACTACCCCTCTATGAACTATGGTCAAAGGCAATCTAATGACCGGCTTAATGGTTCATTTGGAGATCGGGTTCACAGCTGAACAAGGCCAATGCCTATCCTCAGCCACAGCTTCTTCACTTTCTTGTACAGAGCCCTCCACATCTACAGCTGTCCTCTCTACCTCATTTCCAGTATTCGTTTCAATCTCCTCTACCTCGGCAATGTCTCCAGAATCCCCTTCTATACTGAGCTCATTGTTACCCTCTGCAGTTTCCACAGGCTCCACTAATCTTCTTTCAGATTCTGGCTTGGGGTGTTGCCTGCATCTTACATTCCACCTATACGGTTCGACCTCATCCTCCGACTCACTAGTCTCCCCAGCTAAGAGACCCTGTGCACTTTGAGGTTCTGGGTCTCGTTTTCTATCCAACTCGGCCGCTGGGCATGAGTCTGAGGCCCTCACCCTAGAAACTCAACATCTTTTTCATCAGGCATTCTATCCATGTATCCAAAAGGGAGTAAGTGGTCTCGGTGAATAGTCTGCACTTTTCCCTTGCTTCTCTCCGGCTTTACCCGATACACAGGAATATCAGGGATCTTTTCCACTACCTCATAAGGCAATGGATTCCACCAGCTATGCGGCTTTCTTTTGCCTCTCAACCCCAAGTTTTCCATAAGCACTCTGTCACCCTTTTCCAGAACCTGATGGCACAGCACTTTATCATGTGACCTCTTATTCCTTAAGTGCACTTTTGTAGTAGCATCGGCAGCTAACTGGAAAGCACTCTGCATGTCCTTCTTCAACTCCTCCACATAACGGGAGTGACTCTTCCCCTCATGTCCATATGATCCAAAACACACATCAACCGGCAGCCTGGCTTCTCGACTAAACATCACATAGTAAGGAGAAAACCCTGTGGCATCATTCGTTGTGCTATTATAAGCATGCACAAGTTGATTCACGTGTTGGCTCCAGTGCCTCCTATGAGCTAATGTCAATGTCCCTAACATTGATAGCAAGGTTTGGTTAAAGCGTTCAGGCTGTGGATCCCCCTGTGAGTAGTATGGTGTTGTTCGCGATTTATGAATCCCCAAATATATCAACAGCTCACGAATCACTCTACTTTCAAGATCACGACCCTGATCCGAATGAATTCGGGCCGGCAGTCCGTAGTGCACAAAGACTTTGGCCACTGTGTTAGCCTTCTGATCTTTGGTGGGATAAGCCTGAGCATAGCGGCTAAAGTGATCAGTAACAACTAATATACTGGCATCAGGATCAAGTGATAGAAAATCAATGTACACTAGCTCCATGGGACCACTCTAAACAATCTGATGTAGGGGAGCTGCACGCATGCAGGGGCTCTTCCAGGCAACACATCTCCATTTTTTTATGTACTGTTCTACCGTCTGGGCCAATCTAGGCCAGTAGAACCGATTCCTGACTAAATCCACAGTTCTGTCTATACCTAAATGTCCCATGTCATCATGCAATGCTCGGACCACAAGCATTCTGAACTTTTCAGGCAATAAAAGCTGACACATCTCTTTTCCAGACACATTCTGAGTGACTCTAAATAACAGACCATCCTTTACCTTCAGCCTTCCATTTTCACGCCGAAAAAGTATAATCTCAGGATGATCTTTGTTTAGATAGGAGTGCCACTGACCTGTGCCTACAAACTCCTTTACCACCCTCTGGACACCATCTTCCACCTGGGCCTTCTTAAGGTCCTCTTGGGTGAACTGCTCTAGCTGGCCTAAGTCAAGATGGGTGGCACAGGAATAAAGGTTGGGAACACCCTCTGCCGGAACACCCAACTTCTCCGCCAAGCGAACAGGAGCTTCAGGTAACTTATGTACTTCCACATGGTCACAAATAGCTTTTACCTCACCACTGGAAAGATTCCTCCAGGACCCCCCCCCTTTTCCCCTGCCCCATTTTGGGACAGCAAATCAGCATCCATATTTTTCTTTCCAGGGCGGTACTTTATTTCAAAATCATATGTTGCGAGGGCAGCTAACCATCTATGACCAGTAGCATTAAGTTTCACTGTGGTCGAAACATAATTAAGAGGGTTGTTGTCAGTCATTACCGTGAATCTCACACCATACAGGTAATCATGGGACTTATCCACAATTGCCCACTTCGGTGCCAAGAATTCCAGCTGATGGATATGGTATCTTTTCTCAGCTGCATTCAACCCCCTGCTGGCAAAAGCAACCGGCTTCAGTCCTTCAGGGTACTCCTGATTCAGCACTACCCCCAACCTATTTAAGCTGGCATCTATATGCAACACGTATGGTTTCCTGGGGTCTTCAAAAGAAAGTACACGTGCGTTAGTAAGGCGACGAATCACCTCTTGGAATGCCTGAGTCCCACCATCGGTCCATCGAGCACCAAACGGCTCTGACTCTTTGTAGTAAGACTTGTCACATGTAGCCTTTTGCTTTCTTCCCATTTCTATGGGAGGATACCCCTTAGTGAGGTCTGTCAAAGGCTTGACCATGGAGGAGTAGTTAGCGATAAATCTGCGGTAATAGCCGCAAAAACCCAAAAACAACCTCAGTGTTTTTAGATTGGTCGGCTGTGGCCACAAGGTGACAGCCTCCACTTTTGCAGGGTCGGTGGCAATACCATCCACTCCCATTCCTGTAGAGAAAACACCTGCCATCTTTGAGACAACTTTTGCCTAAGGCGTGCTTTCCATTCAGACAGAATGGGAGAGTCTCCAAAATCAATCAGATTGGGATCCATTTTCCCCTAAGCCTTTTCTCTAACAGAAGAAGCAGCTATGTCTGCTTCATGCACTATTCCCAGAGGTGTACCTTCAGGTATCATATTCAGGTATCTTTCTTGGTCTCATTCTGCAGTAGAACCGAGAAACTCTTGCCCTTGACAGCTGAAACTGGGGCAACAATGGGCTTCAGCATTATTCCTTGAGGCAAAGGTATGGAATCACTAGCCTCAGTCACCAGTAAGCCCTCGGACACCGGTTGACAGAAATCTAGGTGGCACAATGCACAACAGCTCTCTTGAGGTGGTATGGCTAAGGGACTGGGGCTCGTCCATCTCAATTGACCTATCACATTATCTGAACCACATAACCCAGGGGCACATGCATCAGCCATGCCAGTGGCCCTCAAAACATGTGCTAACACTGCACCCTATGCTCCCTGGCACAAAGAAGTGACCTCTTAAACAAACTGGCGTTAGTTCCTAAGATCACTGGAGTCTGATCTGGGGTAGTTGGACCAGGGCAAATCAGTGCCAGAACGGACAATGTCTCAGGAGCACCTGTAAACTCTTTTGGGAACTGAACTTCCACTACCACATATCCTTTGTACGGATAACTGGCCTCACTAAGACCCCAAATAGCTAAACCTGATACAGGGTAGATGGGGACCTTAGACAAGTATTGCACATACCACTTCTCAAAGATAAAAGTTACCTGTAACCCGCTATCCAACAGAGCATCACCTCCCTTGACTTAAACTCCACACACTTAGAGATGTAACCCAACATCCTATTGGCCTTTTTTATTGCTTTCCCACACTGGTGAGAGTGGGACATGGAAGCATCAACATACACACTGAGGTCTTGCTCATAATCAGCTACCTTTATTCCAGTGGAACCCATAAAATACCTGTACTTTATATTTCTGCTCCCTACATGGAGTACCTTACATTTATCTACATTAAATTTCATCTGCCAGGTATCAGTTCAATCGCTAATTAAATCAAGATCCTTTTGCAGCGTCTGTGCTGCTAATTTAATATCTGCTACACCACCCACCTTGATGTCGTCTGCAAATTTCACCAGTTTACTGTATGTAAATATCATTAATGTAAATTAGGAACAATAATGGTCCTAAAATTGAACCCTGTGGTACCCCACTATGAACGCAGGCCCACTGCAACATTGTGCCTCTAATAAATACCTGCTGCTTCCTGTCTGTTAACCAGTTTTCAATCCAAATGCTACAGTTCCTAATACACCTGCAGCTTTGAGGTTAAGCAAAAGCCTTTTGTGGGGGACAACATCAAAGGCCTTCTGGAAAGATCACGTCATAGGCTATCTTGTGATCAATTTCTCTTGTAGCTTCCTCAAATAACTCAAGTAGATTAGTTAAACAGGATCTACCTCTCCTAAATCCATGTTGGCTATCCCTCAGAATGTTATTTGAATCCAGGTAATCTACCATTTTCACTTGGATTATAGCTTGCATTACCTTTCCAGTTATGCAAGTTAAATTGATTGGCCTATAGTTTGCTGGATTACTTCTATCTTCTTTTTTGAATATGGGTGTTATATTAGCATGCTTCCAGTCAGAAGGTACCACACCAGTAGATAAGGATTTCTTAAATAGTAATGTTAAAGGTTGGCTAATAATATCCCTCATTTCTTTTAAAACTATATGTAAGATGCCATCAGGGCCCTGCGATTTATTTATTTTGAGCTTAGCTAGGCTTAGTACCACATCAGCCTCAATTATACATATATTGGTCATAGACGACGCTGAATTTGTAGTAAATGGTGGCAGGTTACTTGTGTTCTCTATTGTGAACACTCGTGTAAAATAATCATTAAACTCATTTAATACAGTAAAAGCGGTCTAAGTCGACACTCGCGGGACCAACCTAAAAGTGACGATTTAGAGAATTGACGAGATACACCTAAGTCGACACTTTGGCGACTTATGTTTATCTCGCCGTTTTGCCGACTAGTAAATATAACACAATACCTCTACTCATCACGGCATCCTTCCTTGACCAGTCAGT
>JAODLC010000049.1:8572712-8597342 GCA_026781145.1 Hippopotamyrus pictus
TAGTACACGTAATTTAGTGGTTAGCTTATTGTTAATTACCGTAATATTGCGCTGCTTTATTTGTTTAATCGTCCAGTTTGTGAAGAGATTTTGTTTAGGGTGGCACATGCCCCTGAGGGTATCCCGTTGGTGCGCCCCCCTCGCAATACCTCTGTGCCCCCCAGTTTGGGAACCACTGGGTTACACAGAGGGACACAATAGTGCTCGCAAAATTTTCTCTCATCTCTGAAAATATCCAGTTCTTCCAGCTACAGTATTCATTCTTAAAAAAAAATCAGATGTTACTACCATATATAAACACATAGTCCCATGACAAATGGTGACCATACTGCCATCCCAATTTTTGGTGTACTGCATCTCATGTAACTCTTCGTGTAGGTGTAATGCATGGTGGCCATGATGCATACGTTTATGCGTTGTGAAAGTCAAGTATAAATCAGCCCTAAAGTGCCGTAAGCTCTGTTAAGTGCTGGAAGCTTTGTTCCATGATGTTGGGTTGCTTTGACTGATGCTGTGTTAAGACGCCCGGCTAGTGACCTGACCGACGATTCGTTGGCTCCACTCGGAGCTCCGACTAAACTTCGTTCAATCTGCTGTCATCATTTTCAGATCTTCTGCAGAATATGACCAACTACGCTGAAACCAACAGGTGCTCTTGCTGGCCTACTTTATCATGCTTTTGAATTATGATTTGCCGACTCATGTATGACCTCTGTTTGTTGCCCGGTAACTGACTTTTTGGTTTGCTCCTGGTACTGTCGCTAATCCTCTGCTTGATTTTCTGTGTACTGACTTTCTAGCTTTGCATATCGACTACGATTAAGCCCAGCCCTTGGCTTTGATGCTTTGAATGAGTGATTGTGATAGAGTGTATGTAGGGAGTGACTGTGTATTCTTTTGGTCTGTCTATTTCTGTTTATTCTACGTGTTGGCTAGGCAGATTAGGGGAAGTGATTGTACTTTTGTTTTCGTTCAGGAAAGGTAGGTTGAATTCATGGCATTAGCTTGTTTTATTTGTTGTTTTGGCATGGGTCACTCCTGAGTCCTGTAAATACACTGTGGTGCTAGCAATCTTTGTAAATACACTTCCAGGTTTGCTATACTATTGACTCCTGTGCCCTATTCTGTACACACACTTGCACATACCTATTCTGTTACACCCCAAACCGCTAGATTGGGGGGATCATAACAGCACCAATATGGCAATGGCGGCCTTTGCTTGATGTGAATGATACAGTGTCATGTAACTTGAAAACCTCCTATAGGTATATGCAGGTGCTGAAATGTAGAGGATTTGAATGCTGGCTTGACATCCTCTAGGTTGGACTGCTTGGTGTCATTATGAAATATGAGCCATCTCTGACAACAGGAGGCATCAACACACCTAGATCTCTGGCCACACGCATTCAGTTTTAACATGCATTTTTGTCTTTGGTTCATCTGATTTTGCAGGTGGTCACACCTAATAAATATGACCAGAATTAAATTCTTTTTTCCTTTTCTTTAAATGTAACTTGTCACGGAATTTTTCACCCAGAAACTAAATCTAATGTGTTTGAATCTGAAAACCTTTGCAGACTGAAATAAAAGTAAAAAAAAAAATGAAAATAGCACATATCACATTCCATTTTTCTCTCCAATGTTACTTCAAAAGAGGGTAGTCATAGAGAAACATACAAACGGGCCGGCAAGTATTTCTCCTTGTTGCAATTTTTGAGATTTGATTAACCTGTAGGATTATAGAAGCTGCAGTTACCTGGGCCTCACCATATATAGCTGGAAAGCAGTCACAGTTTGCCTAATTCACTTTTTGTTCATCTGAAATACAAGAATTACAACCTACCTCCAAGAAACGTGCGAGTCAATACTATCGACTGATTCTCTAAGTAAAATCAGTATCACTGTTGACTGTTAAAACCTATTATTTTAAACATGTTAACTAAAGGTTGCGTCAGTTGGTAAACTGTGATATTTGTTACACTAGCTGCAGGTCAGACGTACATATATTTAGCACTATTTAATACCGTCACTACTCCACTGTTATTTTTGTTAGCTACCGTTTAGTCTTGCTTTAGAAAACCAATTTTGAGGAACTTCCATGACAAACACATGGGACCAGTTACGCATAAAGTTGTATACTAGATCCATCATCGTGGAACTTAATTTAGCATGTAGATAATCTATGACAACAATGACATTTTAACATAACCATAAAGTTATTCTTAACTCGTCTGTTGTAATTAACGTCTCGTTTTGTCTTTCGAGAAGTAACAATCTTTATCTGGTTAATATCGATTTAATGTTTATTTTAAAACACTAGATGTTATGCTACCTTAAGATGAAAGACTCACATTCAAAAAAAGAACCATATATAGGGACTAGGCAAAAAAAACTGATAGGAATACGTTTCAAGCGGTAGCAAATAAAACGGTTTACGTCCACGATATTTAGGGAAATAGTTTAACCGACTGATTTGGAAAAGTGCAATCGACGTGTAACTTATGTTTTATAGCGCTTAGATTTCCGAAAAGACCTGAGCGCTGCTCATCTAGCGCAGCCGTTTAGTGATCGCCAAAGGATATGTTCAGCTAAGCAACACGAACCGAATCCGCTATAGTGCAGCTCAGCCAGCCGCTGTGGCGTGTGGTGAAGCAACGGGTGCGGCTCGCGGAGACACAGCGCAATAACAGGCGACCCCACGTGGGACACAAGCCGCATGGACAAGGACGACTATTCATTTACCTGTCTCGCCAATCGGCGACGACTACAACACGTCTTCTGAATGCGGATTGGCTGAAGGAGAAATACGCAAGATTTCCTCGGAAAAAGCCATTGATTAACCCCTGATTCACTCTCGAATTGGGTTTGATTGTGGAGAATGGCTGTGTTATGATATACGGGAACACTTTTTTTGCGTTTTAAGTGTGGTTGTTTAGGTTCTGTTTGTGATTTGCTATTACAATCTGTCAATCGATATGATGATATCATATGCTTCATGGAGAAAACTTAACAGGTTAACAAATATAAAACTAGATTAAGTATCTTAAAGTTTTATTAAACAAGCCACTTATGTAGGTGTATGAAAGTGGTTTTTTGGGGGTGGAGATTAGCCGGTCAGAGGCAAAATTACACATTTTTATGGCCAACAGAATTATTCATGGGTGAATTAATAAAATAAGGTAGGAGCTTTTTAGAAATCTGAAATTCTATTGGCTCCATTAAGCTTTAGCGATTCTTTTTTGCTTGCCGCGGGACTGTTGTAAAATATAACTTAAATGCATCGCATCTGTACTTATAGATGGAGTTCAAATCGTGAAATATCGCCATTCTCTAATTTTCGGTGGGTTTTGTATCAGTTATGTACATGAAAATCGAATAGCGAACAAAATGGATTTAGGTGTTTAATTTTTAATAGCCGAACTATTAAACTATTAATGCGTGCTCTTAGAGCGGAGCACTGAGGCAGCCGTGTGAAAGGGAGTAGAGGGGCACGTGGGCCTGTCATCGGGGCGCAGTAACAAGCGTGGTGTTGCTTTGCTATAAAACGTACTGTATGGTGTGATTTATTTGCCCCTCCATCGGTCTTAGGAGACGCATTATTAACAGAAGCAGTAAAGCGACATACAGTAGCAGTTGTACTTTAACGAAAGCAATGTTCACCGGCGCTCCGATCGCGCTCACGCGCACATCGTGACGGTATTCAGCGCGCGTCCCCCGACATTTCCTTTCGCTTCAGCAGCTACTGTTTGAAAGCCCTTAAATGGTCCTCCGTGCCATAACTGCGACGACGGCGCTATCTAGCGAGGGATGTTCAATATGGCATAAATCTGAAAAATGTACATTTGAATGTGTAAATTTATATTTGTATCACCTGGGTTTGCCTTATTTTGCTCGTGGTCAGCAGGCTGTATAACATGATTCATTTATATAATGCTGAAGAGGTTGTCTAATATTTATATAAGCCCCAGGACGAGTATGAAAGTGAGCAGCTGGTAGGATTTGAGGAGGGTTCTGTCAGTGTCCGCCACAGTGAGGAGATAGGATTTTAGTTTGGTGAAGAACATTAAACAGCTGCAATGTCTAGCATTCCCAGTGATTAAATCTGCATTTTGAAAGGTGTAGGTTCATAGCCTATCTCATTGATTTACTCAATGGACCAGAATTCAGCTGAATTCAGGTACATTAACATGAGTTCCCTCTGGGCCATGGTAAAGCTGTAGCCTCTCTAGGTCAGGATCTTCATGAGTTAGTCAATCAGGTCACAACCAGCCAGGTGCAGACGTAGGATGGCGTGTGGCAGGGCATAATCCTTGTAAATGGACACCAGGTGGGTAATATCATAACAGGAGTCCATCACCATGTCTGTGGTATGACTAGGGGCATGCAGGGACAGCATGGCCTTTATACCCACATAATCCATGCCCATGGACCCTAGTGTTGAAGGTAATTTTGTGGTGCAGGGACGATGATAGATATGGAGAGGCTCTGAGGCCCAATGTTCCACGCTTGAAGCTTCCAGCACGAGATTTTGAGTGGAGAGCTGTAAATGCTGCTAATCAATAGCCTTAGACAATTGAAAAAACCTTGAATTCCATTAACTCATCACGGCACTGAGGAGTTTAGGGCCTTGCCCAGCAGCCCAATGGTGAATTTGAACCAGTGACCTTCCAATCATGGACAAAGAATCGTTACACACTGGGCCACACAGCGCCCCCACAGGTTGCCAGATATTCACCATCTCATCCCAGTTGGTGAGGATGCCATGCTTGATAGGACATTTCTGGGTCAAGGCACCCCTTTTTCTGAGCCTCATCACCAGCATAGCTGTACTTTCATCCCATTCTTACCGTCACACCCCTGAGATGAAGACCAAAAATGCTGGTCAGTTTAGGTTGCAAACAGAATGATAAAAGGAGCCTATTGAGTTCGGGGGGGGGCGTGCTAACAGATGTCAGCTGCTGCCTGGGCCATCCTACAGTAGACGGGGATGTCATCATCTGCAAAACCAGCCCTGCACATCCCAGAGCCATAATATCCTCCAACGAATTTCTCTTGCCAAGAGCATCACATCAACTAGGGCCAGTATTGCATCTTGGAATAACAAGCGAATGGCGTAACACCATGAGGTTTTACCTCAGGACTACAAAACTACTTCCAAATGCACATCAGCTTTGAAATGGGTACCTTTTTTCATCCATCATTTACACCACCTGTGTTTGATAGGGAAATTGCAACTGGATCCATCCAGAGAGGATTATAAAAAGGATGGACTGGTCCAGTTTTTGTTTTGCTGTATGACCTACAGCTTTTAATATAAGCGCCCATTCTAATTCAAGGCATCCTGGAATCCCCTTAATAAAGCAGCAGACTTGTTCACGTGCAGTGTCATCAGCTTTTGGTATTTGAATTATTCATTATGTCAACTTCACCTGGCTTACCTAGCTGCTAGACGAAGCCAGACAAAATGGTAGGTTTCATAAAACCAACTGTTTTACTACAGATGGTCCCCTTGCCTATTGCAAAGTTCTATATTGGCGTTTCACTCAGTGAAGGTGTTGAAGATGCAGGGAGAAACCACTTTTTATTTATTTATTTTATTTATTTTTATTTATTTTTATATTAATCACAACATACATAACTTTGGCAGTGACTGTGATCCCTGCCTGGATCACTATCCCAAAACCACCTAATTCATATAATTCACAGACTGTTATTAACAAATAATCACAAGAAAGTTATAGTCTACTTTTCTATAGCAAATTGCACCGTTTATAATTAAGTAATAATAAAAGCAAACTAGTGCCAGATCTTAAGAAACACGTGTTTCTGTACCTGCGGACTTCTGCACAGATTTCCAGCTGCGTGTCTGGACTGGCTGCACACGCCCAAAGGCGCCATCGCTTTACCTGCTCAGTCAGCAGCTCCCCCTGAATTCACACTGAAGGATCAGAGGTACAAGCTGCCCTATGGTGTATTGTCATCCCAGGGCTGATAGCATTGGTGAACCTCCTCTTCCCCTGCTCCCAGTATCACACCTTCTTCCAAATAAGGGCACGTTCCAAGTCCAAGTTTACATGGCATATCATGAGGCCCAACAAGCCAGGCAGTCTCTATGAGGTGGAGCAGACTGGTTCGGTGTATTTTGGTTAGTTCAGCATCTGGAAATAAAACCTTCCATGTTAAACAGGTTCAGTATTTCATATTTCATAAAATTTCATACCAAGCACGGGGCTATTTACAATCCGGAGTGAAGCATGTCAGCACATGAAAATTAAGTGATGCTACCACACACTAGAGCAGGGGGCAGTTCGCTGGTTTCACACAGCCCCCCTTAGAGGGTCAGCTGTCCCACCAACCATTTCGGCAAGTCCCACCTCTAGTTCAGGCTAAAGTCCTGGAAGCTCAGGGCAGGCCTGGTTGCAGAGGCCTGTGTGGCCTTGGCTCATATGGTGCTACCCTGTCCCTGTGCTCCACAGCAGCCGAGTTCCCTGGACCTGTGCGAACCCGGTACACCACATTGGACAGGTTCCCAAGCACCAGGCAAGTGCAGTTTGAATACCTCTGGTATATAGACCCACCATTAGTGTATCTGCGTTTTGACTTTTATATCACAGAATGCAACTGAGAGATAAATAGAATACAAACATTCCACTAATCTGCGCCAGCAAGCTCCACTGCCAGCCCCCCCCCCCCCCCCAATCAGGTAGTGCTTCCTATAATACGTTTGAGGCTCTGTATGATTTAGTAGTTGGCTTCTTAATGCTGGCTTGTTCTTCCTGTTAATAATAAGAATAATAATAATTATTATTAAGTGATGTATTCTACTTTCTTTGTACTCCATTAATAGTTTGCAATTAAGTTCCCATGGTAATATTTGTGATTTTTTTTCAAAGAGGTCAAAAAGGTATGAAATTAGGTTACCAAATACTTCAAAAAATGGATTGTGACAGAAATTCAAGATGCCTCAATGATTATAATAGAATTGAATCGCCTTGGGGTTGATAGATTTCTTCAGTGAAACCTCAGGTTCTTTTAGTTGAATGATGAGGCAGCTTCCTTACGCTTAAGCAGTTTATTAAGACAGAATGAAGATGTTACAGAAAGATGTTTCACACACGGTCAGTTCAGTGTCTGTCTGTGTCTGTCTCTGCCCCCACTGAGGGAAGCAGGCCCTTTATCTATGGTCTTCGTACAGACTCCTGGAGCCAGGGGGTCAGACGGCCTTGGTGAGAGTAAGTTGTATGAGAGGCAAAGAACATGATGAGCGAGTAGCAAAAGAAATGCAAAAATAAGAAGTATGAAAGCTATAAATGAATGAACTAAATGAACATAATTAAATAACTACAAATTAACCAGGGAAATCCCTCAGTCCCCCCTATGATTCTATGGAAAACAAAACACATCGAATCATCATGAGTAATTAATTACAAGTAAATGACTCATAAAGCCTTGAATCTACACTAGGTTCTAAAAACCAAGTGAGGGACCTGGCAAAAAGATAGCAAAATAAAATAATACAAAATAAACCCATATCCATTAATCAATCACAGTTAATCAATCATAATCATCATCATCAGTTTTGGCAATCCATGTTTCCATAAACAGATATGCACAGACTACAAGAAAAGCAAATGAAAAGCTTGACAATCCACAATATGTGTGTGTGTGTGCTTGTCTGTTGACAATCAGCAGTGTTTTTGTTGATCTTCTGGCTGGTTAAAGTCCGTGACTTTGTCGCTCAGCAGCGTAGGCCACTAAGGGAGAGGTTACTAGCACATCACCTTAGCGCGTTAGATCTCAGGAACATAGTCTACTCTTTTGCAGTGACTAGCATGAATCCATTTCTTTTACCAAACACTTTAACTGCTGCATTTGTTGTTAAAAGTACCTGATATGGGCCCTCCCACTTAGCCCCAAGCGGTTCTTTCTGGAGTTTCTTGATATAGTACCCACTCACCAGGTAGCAGAGTGTGACTTCCTTCGACGGGCTCTTCCCACGCATCGGAAACATGTTGGAAGGCAGACTGAACAGCATTGGTGAGCCTAAGGCAATAATCAACCAGGCTATCATTAGCAAGGTGAACGTCTGCTTTGTTCAGATCTATGCTGTCGGGAAGATGCATCGGACGCCCTGTGATGATCTCAAATGGGCTCAAACCAGTCTTTTTATTGGTTGTCACACAGATGCTGCAGAGAATGACTGGCAGTGACTTAGGCTATGGCACTCCTTCCTGATGATATTTGGACAGCCTGTTTTTGATGACTCTGTTCTTCCTCTCCACTTGTCCCGATGACTGTGGGTGATGAGGGCAGTGGAACGACCATTCAATGCCCATGAGTCAGCTGACCTCCTGACAGACTGCTCCAGTGAAATGTGTTCCTTGGTCTGAGTCAATCTGACATGTTAGGCCCCAGCGTGCAATGTAGTCTTTGACCAGTGTCTTTGCAGTGTGAGTGGCTGTGGTTTTTCGGCAGGGAACTGCTTCCACCCACCTTGAGAATTTGTCCACAATGACAAATACATCTGAATAACCGTGACTTTTTGGCGGAGTGATGTAGTCCACTTGGAGATGGAGAAAGGGGCCAGGCAGAGCAGGCGCCACTAGAGTTGGTGTCAGCGTTCCTGGACCTGCATTATTCTTCTGACAGGTCAGACACTTTCTCACCACCTGCTGTGCTTGTGATTGGAGCTGGGGGTTCCACCAGTGTTGACTGAATCGATGCACCATTTTCTCCAAACCAAGGTGATCTACTGAATGAATCTGGTAGGGAAGTAGTGATGACAGGGTAACTGTTCTGGGTCCGTCTCCATATCTCCATACATCATCTTTGTGAAGTTTCGCACCTCTTTTCATCCATGACCATTTTTCGTCAGCAGGACTGTTGCTTTGCATATCCTTAATGTCATCAAGATGTTTGGTCACTGTTCTTTGCTGTTTACATTTCACATCAAAGTCTGTGTCACTTTTTGTGCCACCACCTCTCGCAGCTCTTTTAGCAGCTTCCGTCTGCAAGTGCGTTTCCTTGACTTTCCACTGTGTCGGTTTTGCTGTGAGCTTTGCATTTCAGTACCACTAGCTCAACAGGAAGTTGTATAGCATCTAGTAATTCGTCAACTACGTGTTCATTTTTTACTGGTGTCCCAGCTGCAGTTAGGAAACCACAATTAGGAGTCCAGAATCATTGGACAACTCCAAATGCGTATCTGGAACCTGTGTACACATTGGCTGACTGATTTTCTGCAATTTTACATGCTTTGATTAGTGCTTTTAACTCAGCTTCTTGTGCCAATGTGCCTTTAAGAATACTGCAATTACTTGTGTGTCTGTTGTTACTGCCGATCCAGCACATCTCACACCCCCCCTCGACCAATGAGGACCCATCGGTATACAACATAAGAAAGAAGAACATAAGAAATTTACAAACGAGAGGAGGCCATTCGGCCCATCAAGCTCGTTTGGGGAGAACTTAACTAATAGCACCAACACCAAGATCATTCAACACCAAGTTGGGGTTATGCAATGGCATTTCTTATGTATGGGCAGCTTCTTCCATGGGAGTTACTATTTCCACACAGTCGTGATCAATCTCTTCTGTGTACTCTGACAACAGGGGGGCAGGGTTGTTTGAACTAGCCTTTTCAAAGACAATGTTGGGTGTTTCCGAGACGGCTGACCACTTAGCCCATTGGGCTACTGTGACTTGTGATGCTCTGTTTAGTGTCAGGAGAGTGTGGACAGCATGTGGGCATCTCACCACCAGAGTTTGATCCAACACCAGGCTTGAGACAGTGATGACCGCCATGCATGTTGCCTGGACGGCTCTCAGGCACGGCCCCCATCTGAGTGCCACATCGTCCAATTTTGCCGAATAGTAGCCTACTGGTCGCTGCAAGCCACCATGATCCTGTGTTAGAATAGCTGTCATGTAGCCACTGTTCTCTTGAACATTCAAGAGAGGCTGGAATACCCAGGGCTGGAGATTTACACAGTGCGTCTTTCAGCTCTTGGAAAGCCTTCAACTGGAGTTCCTTCATCTGAACATGATCTTTGGAGTCTTTACTGCCTTTCAGTAGATCATTGAGTGGTTGAACTATTTTGGTGTAGGAATCCACCCACGTCCTATTGTAGTTGCACAGTCCCAGGAAGGAGGGCAGCCATATACTGTATTTAGTCCCCCCTTTTTCGGATGTGGGAGCTCTTTGGAGCATTTATCTATTTTCTCCAGGTCTGCCACTTCATGAGTGTGCACATCCCAGTAGGTCTATGTTCCATCCTCCTCTTTTCTTGCTTTGTCTCTTTTTGTTCTCAGAGGAGCCAGGCGAATGGGTCAGACTTCTTCTTCTGCTGTCTCATCATTTGCAGATGTATCAACCATTACTTGAGATGTAGTGCTTGAAGACCCCACTGGTGGTGCTGCACTGGGATGAGTCACTGATGGTGTAGTACTTACAGTCACCTCTGGGGGAGCACTCATCTTTTTGCTTCTTTTTTCCATTGTGGCCTTTAATTCTTCCGCCAGTGTGAGGCGCTGTTCCCGATCCTTCTTCTGGCCTTCAGCAGGATGCAGCTGCTCTGCTGGTATGGGCGCTTGTGGAGGAGAGGGTGCAGGAGGGACAGGTGGAAAAGCAGTCAAAGGCAAGGCTGCTGTAGGATGAGGAGGAGGAATAGGTGTAGTCACCCATGCGGTTGCTCCACCCCTTAGAGGTCGCTCAGTGTTTACTGCATTCGAAGCCATTTGCAGCTGATTCATTAAGAAAACAATTAGATTTTTGCTCATCTCGGCTCTGCAGTTCGCTAACTCTCTCATAAAGCATCTTTCTCCTCTTCTGCCCACGCACGAGCAGCATCGGCGCTCACACGCGCAGCATCGGCGCTCACACGCGCACCATCGGCACTCACACGTGCAGCATCCGCGCTCACACACGCAGCATCGGCACTCACACGCGCAGCATCGGCACTCACACGCGCAGCATCGGCACTCACACGCGCAGCATCGGCACTCACACACGCAGCATCGGCATTCACACACGCAGCATCGGCACTCACACACGCAGCATCGGCACTCACACGTGCAGCATCGGCGCTCACACGCGCAGCATCGGCACTCACACGCGCAGCATCGGCACTCACACGTGCAGCATCGGCACTCACACACGCAGCATCGGCATTCACACGTGCAGCTTGCTCTTCTGCCAGCAGTCTCTCTCTGTCAGACAGCTGTTTACATCAGTTAAAGCAGCAACTTGCTCATGCAAACTTTTCTGCTCTCAGCCAGCATTAGTTTTTAAAATCACGTCTCTCCGACGACGAATCTGACCCAGCACAACAAATGTCTGCAACATTTTTATCCATCTCCGATGCGCTGTGCTTTTCCCCATGCTCTTCGCATGTCATCCAAAGACCAAATGCCACCAGAATCTGTATTGATATCATACTTCTCACGAATGTCAGCAGCGATCGAGTTCAAACACCAAGCTGTGTCCAGATATTCACTGAGATTTTTCATCATATACTCCACATCAACATCTGGAGGCTCCATTCCTCCTTTCTCAGTAGTCGGCCTTGCAGAAACATTAGTTCTACTGCTAAATTTCCTAGATAAGGCCATGTTTGATGGAACAGCCACAGATTATGAGCTGTAAACTCTGTTTTATCCCAAACAGTAAATGGTGAAAGCACTGTTTCGTTCTTCTGTTTTTTTCCGAACAGTAAATGGCTGTTTTTTATTTTCCCAAACAGTAAAACGGAAAACTCTTGCAAGAGAATGCTGTTTCTATCCCGTAACAGCAACAGAAAAACTTCTTTATAGTCGACTTACCTTTTTTGAGCTTACAAAAAAAGCAGGGGACCTTCAGCTAAAGACAGGAGGAAGATCTTACCTCCGTTGATTTGCGTGTTTAATTGTTGTCTTCAGTCATCCAGCATTAATTAGTCTCTCGGCCTTGTCTCTCACCAATCCTGTTCATGACGCCAACTGATAGATTTCTTCAGTGAAACCTCAGGTTCTTTTATTTGAATAATGAGGCAGGTTCCTTAAGCTTAAGCAGTTTATTAAGACAGAATGAAGATGTTACAGAAAGATGTTTCACACGGTCAGTTCAGAGTCTGTCTGTGTCTGTCTCTGCCCCCACTGACGGAAGCAGGCCCTTTATCTATGGTCTTCGTACAGAATCCTGGAGCCAGAGGAACAGACGGCCTTGGTGAGAGTAAGTTGTATGAGAGGCAAAGAACATGATGAGCGAGTAGCAAGGACAGAAAGAAATATAAAAATAAGAAATATGAAAACTGTAAATGAGTGAACTAAATGAACATAATTATATAACTACAAATTAACCAGGGAAATCCCTCAGGGTCAACGATTTACACCCCTACTTCCCAGCGATCCTTCCAGGAAGAAATGCCTTTTGAACATTTTTACGTTGCCTAGAAAGCTGGGTTTAATTATGCCTGTTTCTGAAAGACATTATGGACCGTTGTTTTTCTACATATAATTATTGACAAAAATTAAAGTATTTATACTGTGATTTGCAAAGTCATTAAGCATCCATATGGGAATTCAGGAAAAACAACAATGGCTTCCTACATAAGTAACTGAAATTTTATATAAATTTAAACGTTTCTACATATGATTAATTAAAATGTTTAACTGCTTATCTATGTTTAGGGGAACATGTAGTATATATTTTAAATAATGTAAAGTGCTGTATGTACATGTAAATTTGATGTATTAATGCTCCTTGAGAGACACTGTGTCCCATTTATAACAATAATAATAATTCCAACACTCAAGGACATTTTACAATTCAACAAAAAAAAACATTTAACAAAACATTACACACAAGAAGACAAATAATATTCATTTAAGGGATGTGTTTTTAACAGGAGTTTGAAATGGATAATCGATTTTTCCTGTGAGGAAAAGCATTCCAAATTTTAGGGGCTATTACACAGAGGACAGGCGTAATGTGAGCAGATGTTTTAGTGTGTGCAAGTAAACAGGCAGTAGAGTTCTGAACATTTATTGTCTGGCCGCTTACAAAGTAGCCTACAGCTCACATGAAGAGGGATGCAGATGCAGGGGAACGTGCATGGAAGATGCTGCAAATACTGTTCCGAAAGAAGGACTGCTGTGTGACAGAAGCCACACGCGCCAGCTTTCCTGCTCAGAAATCATTCAACAGCTTGGTCCTGCTTGATGCATTAAACTGAACCTGAACAAAAACCCTAAGCCAATCCCCCAGAGCCGGGATTAGGAATCCCAGTCTTACGAAGAATGTGTGAAATGAATAATATTCGGTAGTTTTGCATTCAATTGCAGCACAATTAAAGCTGTTTCTGTAATGAAGGACCATTTAGATGTATTGCTGCTAATTCCATAGGGACGAGCCCTTCCCCCAGGCCGGGTGGCAGCTTGGCTGTCGGGGGCCCCCCACTCAGGCTGCTGAATAATACAGTGCCCTTGATATCGAACCTCTCCACACCCGCAGTCTTGACGGAGTCACTTTTCAGAGTCCTCTGGGACTCACCAGAAGACTCATTGATGAGGATAGAGCTCAGTGATAGACAGACCATGTTACTAAATAGTAAATAATGCCTAATTGGGCTCAGATCCTTATCACGGAACTTACATACATAAATAAAATAAATTTACATGCACAAATAAATGACGCCTTCAGAGACGCCTTCCATCAACGCTAGGGAAGTGCATTCCCCTCCAAGCGACCCGACCCTGTGTGCCGCCCCTGTCACACTCAGCCTATGGACTGCCAAGGATGCGGGCCCGCTGTGTCCTTTGCCGTATCCATCATGCAGAGCAGCATGACTCATCCTCCTCTCATCCAATCTGAAGCTTAGTTACAGACACCTGACACTGCCGCCCCCAGGAGGTCACTGCACTGCTGGGAGGATGCAAAGTAGGTGAGATGAGCTGCTGGTATTTTATCCTTCACCTGGATCCATGGCGCAGATAGCAGAGTATTGCGCTCCATAATGACCAATAGCAGGGTTCTGAAAAATTCGCATTTTATGAATTCTGCCCTGTTCCATCCAACCATCGATTCGTTCTCTGTACCCAATGCAGGAGGCTCACTCCATTCACAAATTCGAATTTGAATTGGAATGACAGGAAGAAGAATTCAATTTTAATTCAAAGAAGTTCAATCTAACAAGAATGTCATGTAATTTAGCAGAACATAATTATAAAATAGATATGGTTTCTAGATGGTAGATGTATATACTGACCTTTTATATGTATGAGTGAATGAACTTTATATTTTAAAGTACATTTATATATGATTGTAAGAAAATTGTGTGTAACTTTTAGCCTGTTTATAGAATATGGATTTGGCTTATATTGGCCCTCTAAGCCATTTTTCATTGACAACATATTTAACGTCTTAATGTAACTTTTTACTTAACTGTTAGCATTTCTGAGGAGTCTGTAAATATTACACTACATCTCATCTTAAGTTGAGTAGTGATGTACTTATGATTATGATACTGATACTTAATCCTAATCTCCTGCCCTTGGCTTCCTGGCACAGGCTCTAGGCTCTAGGCTCTGCCCTGTACTTGGTAAACTTTATGGGACAGGGGTGAATGGATGATATTTGCCTTTTCTATGACTGATGTTGCCTTCAGGACCTCCTCCTTCCTCCTGCTGGTGGGTTTATGTGTTTTTGTTTCTCACGTCATGCTTTGTTGACTTCCAGAACACCGGTCTGATGACTATAAGATGTTTTGAGCCCAGTAGCATGGTGGTTTTAGGCACCCAGGACTGCCGTAGCAACCCAGCAGGACTCATGAGCACGCAGGGCTCCTGCGAGTCTGAGATCTGCTAGTCAGAGTGTGAATTGTGGAGCCTGGGTAGGCCACTTGGCGTGGGAGTCAGTCTGGCTGGTCACCCACCTCGTTTTCACTAAAACCACCCAGCTTTTTAGCCGATGCAGGGCCAGGTTTCTGGCACAGTTCAGCTCTCTTGCTTAGATTTCTGGTGATACAGCCCTGGCTGGATCACATTCTTGTGCCTACAGTGGATATAAAAAGTGTACACACCCCTGTTAAAATGCTAGGTTTTTGTGATGTAAAAAAATTAGACCATGATGCATCATTTAAAAACTTTAATGTGACCTATAGCCTGTACAATTCAATTGAAAAACAAACAAACCTGTTACGGGGAAAATATAAAAAATAAAAACATACAATAAGCTGGTTACATAAGTGAGCACATCCGTAAACTACTACTTTGTTGAAGCACCTTTTGATTTAATTACAGCATTCAGTCTTTCTGGGTAGGAGTCCTTCAGCATGCCACATCTTGACTTGACAATATTTGCCCACTCTTCCTTGCAAAAGCACTCCAAATCTGTCAGATGGCAAGGGTATCTCATGTGCACAGCCCTCTTCAGGTCACCCCACAGACTTTCAGTTGGATTTAGGTATGGGCTCTGGCTGGGCCATTCCAAAACTTTAATTTCCTTCTGGTGGAGCCATTCTTTTGTTGATTTGGATGTATGCTTGGGGTCATTGTCGTGCTGAATTCCTCTTCGTCCTCGGCTTTTAGCCGACACCTGAAGGTTTTCGGGCTGAAAGTGACTAGTATTTGGAAATGTTCATAATTCCCTCCACCTTGACTAAAGCTCCAGTACCAGCTGAAGAAAAACAACCCCAAAAAATTATGCTGTCACCACCATGCTTCACCGTGGGTATGGTGTTCTTCTGGTGATGTTTTTGCACTGACATACTTTTTGGAATTTTGGCCAAACTTCAAAGTTCAACTTTGGATTCATCAGACCACAACACATTTACCCACATACTTTTAGGAGACTTGATGTACATTTTTTTGCACAATTTAACCAGGCCTGGATGTTTTTCTTTGTAAGAAATGGCTTCCATCCTGCTACCCTACTCCATTGTCCAGACTGTATGGAGTATGGAGACTACAGGAGATTGTTGTGACAGAAATTCCTGCAGCTCCTTCAGCATTGCTGTAGGCCTCTTGGCAGCCTCCCTGACCAGTTTTCGTCTTGTCTTTTCATCAATTTTGGAGGGATGTCCAGTTTTCGGTAACGTCACTGTTGTCCCATATTTTCTCCCCTTCTTGATGACTTCACTGTGTTCCATGGTATATCTAATGCTGTGGGAATTTTTTTTACCCCTCTCCTCACTGATACCTATCAACAATGAGATTCATTTGATGCTTTGAAAGCAGTCTGCGAACCATGGCTTTTGCTGTAGGATGCAACTAAGTAAATGTCAGGAAAATCCTACTAGGACAGCTGAACTTTATTTGGGTTAATCTGAGTCACTTTAATTGATGGCAAGTCTGTATCCAAAAGGACTGAATGCTGTACTTAAATCAAAAGGTGCTTCACCAATGTATTGCATTAAGGGTGTGCACACGTACGCAACCAGCTTATTGTACACTCTTTATTATATTAAATTATATACTTATATATAATATATATTTTCCCCCCTAATAGACTTTTGTTTTTCACTTAAATTGTACAGGTTATAGGTCACAGTACAGGTGGGAAAAGTTTTGAGATAATTTATCATGGTCTCATTTTTTTGCATCACGAAAACCTGGCATTTTAACAGGGGTGTGTACACTTTATATCCACTGTAGGGATCCCACCTGCGCGGTTTCCATAACTGACATCTCTTCTTCTACCCCTGATAGACCTGTGTTTGAAGCCCCTGATCTCTATTTTATTTTTATTCGATTTCTGTCTCTCTTGGTATGTTTACTCTTGGACATAATTTGCAGCCATCTGATAAATCTTTGCGCTGTGGGGCTGGGAGGAGAGGCCTTGCTAACATTCTCTTTGGGCAGGCACACAGCAGGCAGTGTGTGTTATAAAGTTCACA
The DNA here is from genome assembly GCA_026781145.1 of Hippopotamyrus pictus. Lineage (NCBI taxonomy): Eukaryota > Metazoa > Chordata > Actinopteri > Osteoglossiformes > Mormyridae > Hippopotamyrus > Hippopotamyrus pictus. The sequence goes on from JAODLC010000049.1 coordinate 8,589,584, forward strand.
CCTCAGTAGATGGCGCTGCCTTGTATAATGGGGCTGCCAGGTGTGTCCTCTGTCCCTGCATCCCACTGTGTCTTTATCCCATCTTGTCATATTCTCTTGCTGTGTAGACAGGGACATCAGTAAAGGGATAATGGTAAGACTATATTGAAAATGTAGATGGTTATGAATCGCAGTGGTAAGCTGTTATATAAAACACAGTTCAACTCACAGTTGTGATTTGATGGCACAAATCAACACCTGCCACTAGGTTGGCGTACAGCTGAAGAAAAACACAAGAATTTGTTATGAGCTGGTTGCAGTGGCAGCTGTTAACGAGAACTATTAGTGACACAAATGCTAGACTGAACCCTCCTCCATGGATATAATTACAGATGGATCACACATTTGTCATTTGTAAAAATATTATAGTAAATCAAATAAAATCTAATAAAATTCATTCTAAAGTATTTGTAAATATTTTCCATTTATTACTGATTTCAATCAAATGTTTCCTGAACTTTCAGTTGCGTGACTATTAAACCTGGTGAGCTGATGCCTATAGAAAGTGATGCTAACAGAAATAATGTTTTCCTGAAAGAGTAGTTTTTTTGTAAAAAAAAATGATGGAGTGACTTGATTATGAGTAGACTACACAGTTTTACATTACTATTTTATTCTACACAAACCCACCAACAAAAGCCAGAACATCATTCTAGGTCAAATCCCTATAGTTTCCTTTGTTGTCAGAGTTTTCGTTCTCATCGTGTTGCCTAAATGCCAGTTCATGTTGACCCAAGAATGTAACTGCATCAACCAGTCATTGTGTTTGGTTAACTGGAGACACACATCTTCGTTGATTAAACTATCAGTCCTCACTATGGTTGCCACTGGGCTTTGTGCGGGTTGATACATTGCCAAAGTAAACTATATATTTTGAAGTCACACCTTTTTTATGACCCCATATCATTCCATAACTGTCCTATAAATTACTAAATAGAAGGTGATGCGAAATATAGTGATGTGTATTAGCTTTGTGAAGCAGAAAATGTTTTGTTTCATTTAAGTTCCTTTTATCAGGCTATTGGTGAGTTTTTGATCTGCCACACATGTAGTTTCTCATGGAAATGGTTATTGTGATGGTACATTGGCATTAAAAAGGTATTTTATGTGATATTAATGTTTTTTCTTTTCATTTTTTGGTGAAGCACTGCTTCACCTGCTGTCTTAAGAAACCTCCTCTGGATGGTAGCAGTGTTCAGAAACAGCGGATACACATGAAGGAGAGTTAAGTGTGTGTATGGGGGTTTTTCTTCCTGGTCACTGACACGCCTGCGAGAAGATGGATATCTAAGATGGAGCCACTAATTCCTACTGAGACTGTTTTTGATAAGCGGAGATAGGAGAGATCACACTTGAATAAATGCGCCCTTTTTTAGAGTTCAAGGGGACCCTGCCCTGTATTTTGAGTATCTTAACTAATAAGTTCAGTGAAAGTAAGTAGGACAGGAGTATGGACATACAGGAATCAGTCCAGTGAAAGCTGACTCTTTACAGCTTGAGCTATGACCTTTCAAACAAATCACAGGTACTGTGAAGATCAGTCCTCACTGTGATATTGTCTGTGACAGAGTGTGACTGTTTCCCCTAGCAGATCTGGCCCTCAACTTGGCCATGTTGGTGCTGCACTTTCTGATTGGTCAGATACCCTGTTGTCCTACATTCACATCGTCATGCAGAGTGGAATTTACAGATTACCCTAAATAAATTTTTGTCCGGTTCTAGATTAAAATCTTTATAGAGATATTTTTAGTAAAGAAAAATAAGATACACACGTGCAATTGTGTATCGCTATTTTGTTGGGCATTCGTCCAGTGGGACCTAGAGAATTCAGTACGAAATGAAAAGTGCTCAGCATTTATCCATCCATCCCTCCATCCATCCATCCATCCATCCATCCATCTTTATCTCTCTGTTAGATTCTGCAGTACAGTGTCATATTGAGCCCGGAGTCAGTCCCAGGAAGCACATGCAACACCTTGGATGTCAAGGTTTATTTCTGTTTCTATAATCTACACCTCTATAATTTATAATTTGAGAAATAATAAATTGCATTTTTCTTGAGTTAGTAATTTTGTGTAAGATGGATGGATGAATTCACCTGTGAAAATCTTTTTTTTATATATTATAAATATATTTGTTGCGGACTCCCTTTACAATTTAATTTCACTTTGTAATTTTAGGTCGTGTTTTTGTTAGTTATTTGTTTTTATTTATGAAAGTCAACATGTGTGATTATCATTTCACGTTTTTTTCATGCTTGTACCATGTACACCAGAGTAGGTGAGAAAATGTTTTGGGATTTATCGATTAAACAGACCTGCATAGTTTTTCCTTGTGAGAGATAATATGGATCTGGTAGACACAGGAAACAGAGATGCTGTTTCCATGGAGAAAACAAGCAAAAAATAAATGTAAAAAAGATGTAAAAAGTTCTGGAGTTCTGTTCCTTACTACTATGTGTATCTGTTCTCTGTATGCTAGAATATATTCTGAGTAGGTCTAAAGTACTGTGGTTCAGCCTTGAATGCAGATTGACAGGTAATTTAAATATCATTGGTATTTTAAGAAACTTACAGTAGGTGGGTAAACTACTCGAGTTACATGCAATGCTGCTAAGACCCATACAGAGAGGAGCACAGGATCATCACTTCAGCCTGGTATGGTCAGTAAACATGTGATCAGTCTGCCCAAAGCTGGGGGCTCTTCAACAAACATTTCAGTGGAGTAGAATAAGTTGGACATGAGGCAACATCTGACTGCAAGTACCTGACTGCGGCTCTGAATGGCTGGCTGTGAATTACCGATTGCTAGTCACTGACTTTGAGTAGCTGAATGGGAGTAAATGACTGTGAATAATTGGGAGTATCTGACTGGGAGTAACTGACTGGGAATATTTGACTATGAATAGCTGACTGCAAGTAACTGACTGGGAATATTTGACTATGAATAACTGACTGCAAGTAACTGACTGGGAATATTTGACTATGAATAGCTGACTGCAAGTAACTGACTGAGAGACGCTGACCGTGAGTTGCTGACTATGAGTTGCTGACTGCAAGTAACTGACTGTGAGTGATGGATTGTGAGTAGCTGACTGTGAGAAACTGACTGCAAGTAGCTGACTGCGAGCAGATGAGGGCTGGCACTTCTAATGTAGGTCAGATAAAGAGCAGCCAGCACTGTGAACTGAGTCACTCTGAATGTGCCCCTGCATCAGCAGCACATGGCGTTTGTGCAGCAGAGTATTACTAGTGCCTTACGTTCTGAAAAACCCTCCTAGCAGGATTTCTCTTGGCCGCAGTGTAGATCTGGATGGGTTTCAGGGTTCGGAATCCATCCTGCATATTTGCACTGCTGTCCCTCGGGATTCAGCCGCACGAACCAGTAAAGCATCCTTGAGGATATCTGCTGAGTGAAAATGTGACCGTGCAGAACGGGGCATTTGCTTGATGTGCCAAACTTTGTGGTTTGCTGTCTCTCGGCTTGAGAACAGTCTGATAGGAGGCTGGGCAGGGAGCAGGATCACAGAGGATTTAGGGTCACTTCTTGGGGCCATGGGGATCGGGTAGGGACAGGACAGACCTCAGGCTATACACTAACCTGCTGCTTTGGCAAGCATCTAAAGAGGGGATTTCAAACCAGGGAGTCCTAAAATGAAAACATGCCAGAGCTGAAGACCTCCTAAGACTATTAAGAATTAGAAACCGGGTGGGGGGCATTAATATTTCTAACTCCAGGGTTAGTGTTCCCCTCAAACCACCTCCTAAACCACCTCTAACTGCTCTGTGGAACCCGGACCTAAATCCCCAGGCTTAGAATGAGGTTGGGGATGTGAAAACCTCAATAAGCCGGTGAGTCTCTGGTTCCTGGGCATTAAAATCAATTAGCTAACACTTAAAAGGCCAGTGTTGTAATGATTGGTGTCCTAAACCAAATGCTTTTTGTTTTCCTGGCATTTTCCATCTTTAATTTAGTAGTTAACTTGTGCATGCTTGGCCTTAACTGGTGTGACCTCACCTTCCAGAATCCCACTCCATATTACTGGGTGTATATATAATGAATTGCTTTTAAACTGCAAAACTTTTACTTGGAATTAATTGTATTTATTTTCCTGCCCCGTGCTCCAACTTCTGTGTACTCTAAATGTATTGAACACTAGAGGGCGATATAGAAAGGCCATTACTCACAACTATCTTTTTTCAGAACACATTTTTTTGTTAATATGAAAGCATTTAGAGTATTGGAGAAATCAACATTGCATAGTGAGATAAATCAAGACCAGAACACTCTGTCACAGTTTGTCAGACTCCCTGTTAAAATGTGTGTATGTGTGGAGTTTCCTGTCTGTGTCTATTAGCACCTAGCTTTCATACCAGTTTAGAGTTACATGCATTAGGCTTGTGATTTATAAATCCCTTCTTCTCTGCTCTCTGCTAAAAAATTACGGAGCACGTTTTCTGCAGTTTCTCAAGGTCAATGCAGCTACTTTGGGAAATGTCAAATAATTGTAGGTTCTCAGCGTTTTTGCCTGAAGGAGCCGTGGTAATTGATGAAACACTGGAGCAAAATGTAGGTCAGTCGGTGGACATTGCTGCTGAGAGGACCTGCCACTAGGGGGAGACATTGTGCTAGCTTTGAGTGCGGGGCGTATTAAATGACCATGATATGTCTCCTTGCTCTTGGGCAAAGCAGAAACAGGCCTGTTTATGCAGTGGTTGCTTCACTGGGGGAAGCCAAAACGCACTGCACCTCTACGCCCTGTGATTTTGTGTAATTCTACCTTCCCATGCAGACAGGCAGGATGGGCCGCCGTTTTAATACATTGCTGACTTCACATTTTAAAGCTGCTGACATAGTGTGTATGAGTTGTATGTTTTAAATGTCCGTTCCTCTCTTTGATTTTATGAAAGCCCATTATAAATGATGACATGTGGCTCTTCGAGACGGCGGGGGCTGTAACTCCAGTCGTATTTCAAGCAGATCATGGCCTGTGGAGTATCTCGCGGTGCCAAAAAAATTTCCATGAATCATTCCGGTGAATTTTCTGAAATGGCCTTGAATTCATTTAGAATTTATGCCTGGGCTTTCCCTAAGGCGGCATGAAAAACTGTTCTTGCTGGCAGGGATATCTCTTTCTCCTGCCCCGAGGCTTTCCTTTGCCTCAAAGACCTGACCCAGTGTGATCCCCTAAACACCCAGGTAGCTTTCCTGACTGCTAAGGAGGAGGGGGTAGCCATGTCAGTAATGCCTGTATGGCACATTAACATGTAATATGTGTCATTTCCCAGCCCACACTCCCCACCAAGTGCCAGAGGAAACATTTCTATTGGCTTTTCAGGTCCATGAGCCAATAGGACTTTTGAGAAGTTTATAACTCCAGCTGTGTGGGTTTAATGGTTAAGAGTTTACCTAGGCCTCCATAAATTTGCGAGATGTGAAAGGTTTTCAGTGGAATAGTGGATATAATGTCCCTATTTGCCGAAGCCATCCCAAGCAGGTAACTAATTACTCAGAGAATTAGGGGACAGGCCCCTGTGTCAGCTTGGGGGCACGAGACTTGGGGCTGATGGAGTAGAGTGTCAGCGTGATTAAACAGGGTCACTGCAGTCTGAGAAGGCCACATCCAACATAAAGTTGGCCTTTAGCCATTGTTCATCGCAGCAGGTAGTCCTGGATCATTCCTGAGGAGAGGTCCTTGATGCTGTCAGGTGACGGGCACAGGAGTGCCCTGCCAGTGCTGACTGACCATGGGCATCGTTGGGTCTGATCACTTGGGGCTATAGCCCTGAGTATTTTAAGCCCAGTCTCAAGTATTGTAGCCCGATGCCAATTTTTTGCCTTCAAAAAAAAGTCAAGCCTCAGGTAAACTTTACTTATCCCCTGATCTTTTCAATAGCAAGAAATGGCCCTGTGACTGACCATGCCGGTTGCCTGAATACCTCCTTTATTCCACAGTATATTGTCAGTGTTGGGGATGGCTAGTGTCCAGAGCACGTTGCTTGGAGAACCACGTTACTAAGGCAATGGAAGAGCAGGAAATACTGAGGGCTCAGTGTTTGTGCTACCCAGAGCTACCCCCCCCCAAATTGAGAGGCTGTTGCGGTCATTCACTTTGATCTCATAGATCTCTTCTACCTGTCAATTTACATGTCTGTTAATGTCCCAAAGTTGGTCAAATCATCACCCCCAGGAAGTTGGAACGACACTGAACCTCTGCTAATACTGATGCCCATACTCCCACTCCAGTCTTAGGTGCCCTCTGTAATGCACACACACTGCACAGGCTGCTGTACAGGTAACCTGACCTGGGGTTGAATTACTCAGCTCTATGTCATCTGTGGAGCGGAAAGACTGAGCTGAAGGTTAGGGAAAGGGTGAGTGCCTCGGGAAAAGTCAGTGTCAAAGCAGGCAGGCTGGAGAGTGTGGGGCATTCTGACCATAAATGTAGGTAAAGATGGGTCAGTGTCTCGGGAAAAGAGACAAATCAGGTAGGTGGGAGAGTGTGGGGGGTCAGGAACCAGCTGAAAGAGCGCTTTGTGTGCTAAGAGGGGCTAAACTGGCCCAAAGAACTGAGCGCTCACAGGGCCAGCTTACCGCTGTTGGGAAATCCCATAATCTGTGGTCTGATCACTCATAATGCATGGTAGCAGAGCTACAGGTAGTCTGTGCAGACGCTAGAGTGATTTCAATTGTGGGGGACAAGATGGAGAGAATAGAGTATCACCTTAATGCACAGGCTGCCATTTGTCATCAAACTAGATGAAGCCACATGGTTTGCACATAGCAACTTGATAACAAGGGGGTGCAACTGAGCAAGTGAAGCAGAGGTAGAGAGAGACAGTCAGTGTCATCAGCAGTTCGGGGGCCTGTCTGAGGAGTTCATTCCTGCCGAGGTTAATGTTTACCTGTCAGGAAAACAGGAACGAGAAAAAAGACGAGATTGTATTTACTGTATATGTGATGATAAGAGGTGGTGCACTTGTCAAAAAGAAAAAAAAACAATCTTGTTTCTTTCTCTTTTTCTTTTATTTATTCTCCACATCCCTCTATTACTCCTCCCATTAAATATTGACTTCACTAGCCCCCCAATCCCATCACTTCCACTTGATCCTAGTTTGCTTTGCTCCCTCCTCTCTCTGTCCAGGGCCTTGAGAGTGGTTCTTATTCACAGTGCCTCTGGTTGGGGCGGGTCACCCGGTACACCCTGGGTGGGTCACTGAGCTGGTGTGGAGTGGTGGCTATCTGGGGGTCTGTCTCCTGCCCACTGATCTCTCCTGTCCTGGGCTGGGCCAGCCTGCATGCTCTGCTTCTGTTAATGCATCAGACCAGAATAGCCTTCTGTCTCCCACTTATACAGACACAACAAAATACCCATACTTCAATAAGGGGTGGCATGACATGCAGGGCATGATCTGCCGGGGGGGGGGGGTGTGTGTCATGAGTGGGGCGTTATCCTGGTGGTTGCCATGCCCCTCCCTCTGGCCTGCTCACGGTGTGGTGAGTCTGGCTTTGGTTTCATCAGGTTTTGGTTGGATATCCTAGCCAAATAACACCCCCTTCATCAATCTTCCCTTTGCTTCTCCTTCTCAGCACTTTCATCTCTGCCTCTCTCCCCAACACACACACACACACACACACACACAAAGTTGGTCTTCCTATCTAAATGGGGACTGTCCATTCATTTTTATGGGATAAACCCTAATCTCAATCACGACACCCT
>JAODLC010000049.1:8602869-8629154 GCA_026781145.1 Hippopotamyrus pictus
GCTGTGTGCGCCCCGCTTTTCCCCATTAAATCCTCGTTTTGGCTTACGTACTGGCTCTCTCGCCTTGCTTGCCCGTTGGCCGCACTGTGAAACGTGACATACAGTTCCATTGTTTTGCTGATGATACACAGTTATATTTTTCTGTTAAACCATATGATGCATCCCAGCTCACTGCGTTAGAAGACTATCTACAAGAGATTCGGTGTTGAAAGGAAAACTTATTCCTTCCTTATATTAAGCACAGAAAATACAGAAATACTGTTACTTGGACCCAAGGCTGCTTGAAATAAGTTTGACAACCTCAACTTTGGTGGTTTTCCTACTGAGCTGAGTTTAGTGGTCAGAGATCTTGGAGTCCTGGTTTCAATACAATAAGACGTACTACTAGAACTGCCATCTACAGAACATAGCCAAGCTTCTGAAAATGCTCTCCTTTCATGAGGCAGAAAAAGTAACACATGCCTTATAACTTCCAGACTGGACTACTGTAATGCCCTCCTTTCTGTTGCCCATCTGGATCTTTACATAAACTTCAGCTAGTTTAAAATGTAACAGTCACAGGTCTTGCAAAATATTTGATCATATTAGCCCTGTTCTATGCTTCCTTCACTGGTTTCTAGTTAAGTCTCAGATTGACTACAAAATACTAACTTAAAAAGCACTGAATGGCCTTGCACCAGAATACCTTAGAGATCTGCTGGTCTCTTACAAACCTCCTTGCTTGCTTCTTAAGTAGCAGGATATCTATTAGTTCCCAGAGTAGAATGAGCTACAGCAGGCTGCAGAGCATTCTCTAACAGAGCTCCGCAGCTGTGGAATGGTCTTTCAGCAGATGTGCAAGACTCATGCTCACTTTTAATATTCTAGTCCAGACTAAAAACACACCTTTTTAGTCTAGCTTATAGGGACAGTTCTATCTCTAGCTAACCACTCACTCCAAGTCAGGCCTGCAGTGTGAGGTGTAGAGCTGAGTGGGGATCAGTGCCTTTGGCTTTGGATGAACTGAACTGTCAGTGCTGCCACTCTAGTTTCACACCCCCTTATGGAATTGGAATGCTGACATTTCAGGGACTCCCCATGCCTGCGTTCCCACCTGCCTCTCCCTCCTACTTATACTGCCATAGCCCAAAGCTTACATATTCCACTCACCTAACTCTTTGTGCTGCCTCTAGTCTCCTCTACTTTGGCTATTGCATTTTTTTTTTATCTCCCCCACTCCTCCTGAGGTGTGCTGCCTGGACACCCAAAAATAGACATTCTACCTACCCCACACTGCCTGTGACACCTCTACTACACGTGATGCCTGCTCGCCCCTCTGGCTGTGACATCTCTCAGTCAATAAATCAATCAGACTTTATTTATACAGCACTTTTCCTACAAACACAATGCAACACAAAGTGCTCTGCATAATAAAAAACAATATCAACCCACCCCTGCCAGCCTTACCCACACCATGTAAAATAAAAGGACAAAAGACATGAAAGGCAATTAAAATTGATTAGTAAATAAACAAATAGACAAATAGGTAAATAATAAAAGAATAGAACAAAACACCAGAGGCAGGTTAAAATATACAGAGTAAAATCATGAATGGTGATTTAATGAAAAGGAAAAGATAAAGTTATGATAGATAAGAAAGCAGGAGAAAAAGTACAAGCAACTACAAAATAAAAATATAAATGAGGGATGTAAAAGGAGGTTAAAACAAGGGCTAGAACATTAGGGATAGAATAATAAATATTAATAAAATAATAGACAAAGAGATTAGGTGTTCTGGGATAAAAAGAAATAAGTAAGGTATTAAAAGAAATATGATTAAATGCGTAAAATAAAATAAAATAAATGAGGACATACCAAGTTATAAAATATACAAATATATAAATAAGTAGACAAATAATAACTCATCCCAAAGGTGTTCTATTGGGTTGAGGTCAGAGCTCTGTGCAGGCTAGTCAGGTTCCTCTACATCAGACTCGCTGATCCATGTCCTTATGAACCTTGCTTTGTGCAGTCATGTTGGGACAGGAAGGGGCCATCCCCAAACTGTTCCCACAAACTTGGGAGTATGAAATTGTCTAAAATGGCTTTGAATGCTGCAGCATTAAGAGTTCTTTTCGCTGGAACTAAGGAGCCAAGCCCAACAACTGAAAAACAACCCCATACCATAATCCCCCCTTCACCAAATTTACACTTGGCACAACGCAGTCAGGCAAGTACCGTTCTCCGGGCAACTGCCAAACTCCATCCATCAGATTGCGTGATTCGTCACTCCAGAGAACACATCTCCATTGTGAAAGAGTCCAGTGGTGGCTTATTAAAGTTTATAAAAGTGAGTGTCACGATCAGCTCCGAACGTTCTTCGTGTGTGCCACGCCCCCTCATTACCTCCTGTCGATTCCTGATCATTCCCACCTGTTGCTCATTTCCTCAGCTTGTCCTGTGCATATCAGTCCGTGTTTTCCCCTGTTCGAGAGATCCGTCATTGTATTGTCATGATGTCTGTCCATGTCTCCCCGAATAAACCCTGTTGCCTTGAGAAGTCACGCAGCCCTGCGTCTTCCTTCGCCTCCGATTATGACAGTGAGCAGTTGGGACAATTATAAGTATACTTTATTGCTGGCTCCTGCACACTAGAAGTAATATAACAGCTCAATGTTAGCACATGTTAATTATCAATGATAATGTAGCTTACAGGTAACGTTAAGGATCATTGATTCTGACAGAGTTTGGAATTCTGATGCTGCTATTTTTATTGTTTATAAGTTTAAGTTATTGCTTACAAGTTGTATTGTGTTTTTGTTATTTAAGTTTATATTTAAATTTACACAAGTCAGTATTCAATAAATGCTAAGTTGAGAAATTTTGTGTATCGTTTGTTATTATTAGTGTAATATTTTACCATGCAAATAGAGGGGAAAACGTCCAATTATCGGCCAAAAAAAATTGGCAGCATATATCAGCCATCGGCTGACCCTGACTCCTAAATATCGGCATCGGCAATTGAAAAACCCATATCTGTCGACCTCTACCTTTAACTGATGACTGACACAAGTAAGCGAAGAGATTCTGTGGAACATGTAGGTAAATCCTTTTTTAGCTCTGACTCAAAACCGCAAAACCTCTAGCTACTAATCTTGCTTTCGGTATCAATCCCTTGAGTGTCTCCTTAAGAGTGTACACCCATCTAGTGGAGATGTACTTTTGTCCTTCATCCTGAACTTCCTCAAACACATTGTTGTCTCTCCAACTTATATTATGGCTGTACTAATAATATAAGTCAGTGGGTTATTATTAATATAAATCGTGAAGTGTGGGGCATAAAAGAGATAATCTCTGAACTTCTTGCATACTGCCCATTTGAAGGCAAGAAACTTTAATTTGCCACTGTGCAAGAGTTTGTGTGTCAGAGTTTGTGTTCCATAGCCAATGACCCACAGCGTTCTGTCTTGCTGTACAGGACTGCTCCAAGACCTTGTTCCGATGCATCAAGTATGCAGAACAAACGGCATGTGAAAGTCCGGATATGCTAGGACTGGGGGTTGGGTCAGCAAATCCACCAGCTTCTCAAGTGTACTTTGATGTTCGGTTGTCCACTCAATTAGCTGCCGAGATGAGAGTTGTGGGCCTTTGGTTTTACTCAGGCGTGGAGCTGCGTGTTGTGCTGCAAATTTTCTTTGGAGCAATGCAGACAAAGGTTGACCTATTTTGGAGAAGTTCTGGACATATGTCCGATAATAACTTAGGAAACTGAGGATCCTCCTCTCATCACCTACTGTCTGTGGTGTTTTGGTCCTTAGCGCCATTACACCTTCCAAGTCTTTGGGATCAAGTAAAACCCCTTCAGCAGAGACCAGGCACCCAACATAGCAAACCTCTCACCTGAATATCTCTCATTTTCCCTGTCGCACTTTCACCCCATGCTGCTGTACGGAGCACCTCCACATGGTCATTGAATGATCGTGAGTAGCACAGGATATCATCCAAATAGAGGATACAGCATTCGTCTCTCAGAGAGCTCAACATCTCTTCCATACGCCTCTGAAATGCTGCAGGTGCATTTGAGAGACCGAACGGAATTCGGACCCACTCATACAGACCCCATGGCATGATGAAGGCTGTGAGATGATGTGAACTTTTCGCTATGAAGCCCTGGTGATACGCTTTACCTTAGTCGAGGATACTACACCAAGAATATGCCCATAGAGTATCCAGCAGGTCCCTTATTCGAGGCAGTGGATGTCAGTCAGGTACAGTCTTCTTATTTAACACCTGGTAATCTATGTAGAGATGCAACGTACCAGCCTTCTCCCGCACACACGCCACCGGGTAGGAGGACTTAGATTTAACTATCCATCCCTTCACAAGGAGGTCTTGAATATATTCTTTGACCTTTCTCAACAGCGGTTTCGGTATGGAAGCATACACTCTCTGCGCAGGGATGTCATCTGCTAAATGTATCACCATTTGTAGACTAGGGTTACATCCCTAATGATAATGTCATTATCATCCTGGGCAAAAACCCTGGACCCTACATACAACATTCTCTCAGCCGTTTCTTGTTGTTCCTCCTCCAGATGGCTGAGGTCTATGGGTGGGTATCACAGTGGTGAAGCTAGCTCCACCTGTTGTAGGCTAGTTGTCGCGGGCGTCAGTTTGCTGGACATATTAACATTCACAATCCTTTCAACATGCTGCAGTGTGCCTAGAGTTGTCTTTCATGGTAAGACAAGGTCGTGTTTGGTGGCATTCACAACAGCAATCATAACATAGAGCTTAACAGGATTCTGAATTTCTAACAACCCAGACCTTACTTCCAGCTGTTCTAATGGTGGTACTACCTTATCCACCTCAAGCTCACCAGACAACTCGGGGAGTTCATGTTAGGTGGGACCCAGCACATTACCCAGTTGACCGTCCCAGGTGGGATGATCCTGTCATTCACACCTGTTCTGAGGCACCCCTATGACATACATAGCCTTACTGTCTGAATGAGGTTTACAATTGCTTCTACTATCTCACCTGGAACACAAATAGCATTATGAATCAGCTTAGTTAAAGATGGTATCATTCGTTCAGGATGTCCCCCAATTAACTGTTCCAGTACATTGAAACCAATTAGTGGCTTTTCCAACCTCAAACTGCTACATAGAAACGGGACACTGATGGAAAGGCTGGGGTCCTCATTTCCTGGTAAGTTGAGCACTATTGGGACCCATCCGTCAAATGGAATAAGTTCTCCATTGACCGCGTACACTGAAAGATCTATCTCTTCAATGATTTTGGACATTGGTCGAGTGTCAAGACCCAGGAGGTTTCACTCTTTCCAGGCACAGCTCACCAAGCTGACCTGCTCACCCGTGTTGAGCAGTGCTGTCACAGCCAAACCATCAAGTTGCACTGTATTACTGCCTTTTGTCTGATTAGTTTTGCAATGGCCCCACTTTTAACACAGGGTGACCTGCAGGACAACTGATGAAAAGGCTCGTTTTGCTTGTGATCATTACAAGTATGAACTGTTTCTCAGGTGTGCCCCGCTGCAGTGACCGACTCAAGTTTCCCTGACCCTTCTGTTTCTTCAGGCAGCCAATGACTCCACTTCAGGAACAAAAGGGCTTTATTGATCTCAGTGATATATGCTATCAAACTCTTAAGACCATACTTAAATGTTTTTGTCTCGAATTTGAATGGGACTGGGATGAGGGAGTGCCGCTCGCTCTTTTCGCTGTGAGAGTTTGGGTTTTAGTCCATCGGAGCTTGTTTATGGACATATCGTTCGCGGACCTTTGCGGTTATTAAAAGAATCACAGCTCACGGAGGCAAATACCTAACCGGATTTGTCTGATTACGTAAAATGCGCATAAGACTGCGCCATGCATGTGAGTTAGCCAAAGAAAATCTCGGCCTTTGCAGGGAAGAATGAAATAGCGTTATAATCAGAAGGCTGTGTTTCAAAAATTCAAACCTGTTGATCAAGTTATGGTCTTACTTCCAGTTGTGGGCTCTGCTTTGCAGGCTTGTTTTAGTGGGCCATATCGTATAGAACAGCATGTGAACAATCTAAATTATGTCATCTGTACTCAGGATCGGAAGAAGAACACAAGGTTGTGTCATATCAATCGGTTAAGACCGTACTAATAATTAAATCTTAAGTAAAAGAGCCATAAAATGTCTTAAAACAGATGTGGGAATAGAATCTGAATGGCAGGTTGCTGATTTCAGTTGTGAGATGACGTTGCCAAGCACTCAGCATCAACCAGGACAAATTTCTTATCTTAAAAGATCTTAAAGTTCTTATGCTGACATAGTCTTAGACTCGGCCTAATAATGTTTCTTTTACTTCTGAAGTAGACTGCAAAATCTTTGCATTTGGAGCTGGTAGACATACTGCTAGACTTAGTAAGAACAAGATTAACCGGTCAATGGTTGAGAAGAAGATTTTAGGATTGTTCTGGTGGTCGGTTATCAGTTTTGAGAAGTGTGCTTGTTTGGCATGTTTAATTGTCTTATTGCAGCCTCACACTCTTACACACCCCTTAGTGGAGAACTTTCCCCTTCCCTGGCTGTCAAGTATTAATTAATAAAACCTCCAACCAGTACATAAAAACAAAGAACCGGATCCACCCCTAGCGCAGACTCAAATAATACAACCTAATGTCCAGTCACTGGCAAGAACCTGCAGTTATCAGGGCACCGCTACTACAACGATGAGATCACACTATGTCACCCTCCGGGGATCCCGGCTTCCAGACATGCAAAGTTAAAATGTCTGGAGTACATGCTGCACACACAGCAACTTTATATGGAATTTTCAATGCAACAGGGACTTCCCTCAACAGTGGTGCTTGAAAACGGGATGTAGACACTCTCCTGCACATCACTCCACATGCACATCTTCTCCACATCCCCAGGCAATAAAGGGCAAGCCTTGGCTCACCGACTGTAATGCCGCTGATCCCATTCTTGGTGACGCTGGCTGCATCCCAGCACTTGCTTATAGGTGGCCAACAACTGTCTCTGATGGTGCTTCACCTACTCATCCCAGGGGCCCTGGGGTTCAGGCGAAGAAACCCAGAGGGCAACATCAACCGGCAATCTAGCATGTCTCCTAAAAGGACATAGAAGGGGGCCAGACCAATAGAGCTATGGGGGATGTTATTATAAGCTTGTAACAAATATGGCAGCCTCTCAGCCCACCGTACCTGCCCCTCCTCGTGCAAGGTCTTTAACAGACTAAGGAGGGTTTTGTTGAACCGTTAGCATGCCCCACTACCCTGTGGATGATATGGGGTAGTGCAGCTTTTGGTGCACCCATACAGCTGACAAAGCTCCCACATCACTTCCGATTCAAAAGCAACACCCTCATCAGACAGTATACGTTCGGGATACCCAAACACCTTGATCTCATTCTTCCAAAGGGTCTTCTCCGTAGTCTGGGCAGACTGGTCCCTTGCTGGGACAGCTACAGCATACAGAGAAAACAAGTCAGTAATCACCAAAATATAAGGATAAGAGTCATTCACTCACCTCAACGACAGATAGTCCATTGCCAGGATTTCAAATGGGTAATGACTCACCACAGAATGGAGAGGAGCCTTCTTTTCTTGCCCAGCATGCCCCAATACACACTGCTGACACTCACCTTCCCAGTGCCATAAATCCCCCACCACACCCTTCCAGAAGACCCAACCCCTGAAGGCCTGTACCATCCGTTGCCCTCGGGCATAGCCCAGGGCCTGATGGTAGGAGGACCACACCTTATGCTGCTCTGGAGCGGGTATGACCACGGGAGACAGAAGTTGTCCTGTAGCCGGATCCTTGCTCTCCTGCCTCAGGACCCCACGACAAAGATACAGCCGTTCCTACTTCCCCAAGAGCCACCGTCCATTGGGTGTGAGGGATTGGGAATTCACTTGCTGAGCTAACTTCACTTCCTTACATTGTCGTATTTTCACCAGGTCTAAATGCCTCTCTTGAATACTTAACCAATCAACCTCGTGGCCATCCATCCCACTAGATGGTCTGAGGGGCGGGGGTTCTACTTCAACAGAACTACTACTAACCTCAGTTGACAACCGAAACAAGGCATTGGCATTCTGGTTAGTAGATCCAGACCTATAGCGCAACTGGTAGTCAAAACTGGCCAGCTGTGCCACCCACCTCTGTTCGATTGCACCCAAGTTGGCTGTTTGACGGTGGGTCAGAGGCCGGTTGTCTGTGTATACCTCAAATGTTGCCTTTAAATTTTTCTGTAACGGCCCATTTTAAAGCAAAAAGCTCCAGTTTAAAGGAACTATAGTTAAGAACATAAGAACATAAGTTCTTATCGTTCCTCTTGGCCGGGTGGAGATTACGGCTGGCATAGGCAATGACACACTCCTACCCCTCCTGCACCTCCAGCACGGCAACCCGGCCTTGGAAACTGGCATCTGTATACAGACAAAAGGGTGTTGTAAAGTCTGTATATGCTAAAATAGGACCTGAGTAAGTGCTGTCACTTTAAGGTGTCAAAAGCAACCTGGCAGGTGATGCTTGTCATTTTGGTGCCCCCCAAGCTCAGCCACCCTAGAGAACCCCGGGACAAAACGGTGATAGTACCCCTACAAATCTCAGGAAGGAGCACACCTCCTTTATGGTCGTGGGAATGGGCCACTCTAGTACTGCTGCTGTCTTCCCTGGGTCCACCGTCACTCCCTGTTGGCTCACTATATGACCCAAGTACTTCACTTCCCATTGAAACAGCTTGCATTTCTGGGGATATAATCTCAAGTCATGATGTCCCAGCTGCTCAAAAACCTGTTAGAGGTGCTGCAGATGCGCATCAAAGTCGGCTGAATAGACGATGATGTCATCTAAATAAATCAAGAGAAAGTCAATCACCTGCCCCCCCAGACACCTCTGCATCAAGCAGAGAAAGAATTCATAAATTAGCAATCAAGTCCATAACACAGCGTTAACTTAAACAGTCTATCAATGTCCATAACCCAGCAATCCATTGTATTAATAACAGCCAATCAATCATCATATTATAACATGACACCTGCTCCTGTGGTGTTCTCCAGGCAGTCATTGTATGTTGATCTGTGAAGGTTATTCTGTGTCCTGCTCCCACTTGTATTATTCTATGGTGTCTTTAAGTTAGCTCTTGTTTTCCCTGTTTGCCCTTTAACCCCTTGTGGTCCCATTTATTTTTTGCCTTACCCAATGTGTTCAGCTTGACAGGTCTGCCTGCATCATGCCCCGTTCCTGTAACAGAGGAGCTTATGTAGAATGACTGGAACGGTAGCTCCATAGCCGTGTTAAAGAGGATGTCCCTAATTATGGAATATTCCACTATTAGCCTGGTTGGGGAGAAAAGGGGGGTGAAGTGCTGAAGGCTGTGAGTTTTTCTAAGTGCTATGAGGAGGCACCGGCATCATGTAGTAGTGGGATTACCTCCCGACAAAAAGTGCTAGAGCATCAGAGCACAGCCTACCAGATCAGGATGTGTCAGCTGCTGCAGTTTTTGGGTCCTGGCCCGGATACAATAGAACCGCTGGGGTATCAGCTGAGTGGAGCAAATCATCATTAGTCAAGGGAGGAAGAGGAGATGTAAACAGCAGGTATGACCTAAGTTCTTCCAGAATGGAGAATCTGTTCCCCAGTTCGATCTTGTGAGGTTGAGTCATGGGATGAACATGGCGGTCTGAGCGTCTGCTGCTTCGATTACCTCTGCGGGTTGGCATTCATGCCTCTGGCAGACACTGTGTGGAACATCCCACTGGTTTCGGTCGAGCCCCCAGTTTGGGCCATGGATCCTCTGTCTGGCTGAGAGCAGTGACTGGCTCTGGAGAAGTAGTGTCCAGGGCAGCCATGAAAATATTAGCAGTAGCACTAGCCACTGCCATCATGAAGTTGATCTAAACCGCATTCTCTCTGATTTCATGAAGGAGACTTATCCTACCTTCCAGTTTGGGTACTTTTCTTTGCCAGATTGACATAGCTTCTGCAGCCGACCAGGGATCCAGTTGGGGAATGTAGAGGAGCCACAAGTGTTTCAGTGTCGGTAAAATCGGTAAAACTTTGCTAGCTCTTGTCTAAAAACAAACCACGCTAGTATACTAATTGACGGCAAAGCCAAAACACTGGCTTGCTAGATGCGAAGTCAGTATCTGTCTCTCCTGCCTGAACTGCTGCTGTACCACTGTTCATCCTGCCATCGCCTGCCACCCTCTGCTTTGACACTCAAATCTTAAAACTTGGACAGTGTAAATTAGGACTTTGCCATCTTGCTCATTTCACTTCCTCCGTTTTATTGAGCTTTTTGATGGACAAAGTCAAGGATCCAGAAACTTCATCCAGGACAGGGAAACCAGGGTCCTGCCCTGGAGCCAAGCCTGGCAGGGGCTTGTTGGTGAGTGCCTGGTGCTCAGACCTTCACCTATGGAACCTGGCTGGCCACAGCCCAAATGAACTACATGGGACCATTCTCCTGCAGTCCTAACACCTGTAGGAGCCCAAAGTGTCCAATGAAATGTGGATCTGGCAATGGCCAAAGGCAGAGGCCTTGATGGATAACCCAAGCTACTAAACTGGCTTTAGGGACATGGAATACAGCCTCTCTGGTGGGAAAGGAGCCAGAGCTAGTGCAGGAGGTAGAAAGATACCATCTAGATGTATTTGGGTTCTGAACTGGGGCTGGACTGAATTCTACTCTGGAGTTGCCCTGGGTGAGTGGCATTGGGCAGTTTGGGTTTATTCATAGTCCCCTGGTTCAGCGATTGTATGTTGGAGTTCACCCCAGTGCATGAGAGGGTTGCCTCCTTTTGACCTTGAGTTGAGGAACAGGCAGACTTCTGACTGCACTTATGCTCTAAACACCAGTTCATAGTATCTTGCTTTCTTGGAGACTTTAGGTACAGTACTGGAAGGCACCCCCTCTAAGGACACCACTGTCCTATTGAGAGACATTGACACTCGTGAGGATCACAACAATGAAACCTGATGGTGGACACCTGTGCAGAGCCTGAGCAAGGCCTTCCATGTTTGGTTAGCTCGTGGGAGGTGACAGGTTCCAGCAGGTCATGCTGAATGCGGTTTTGTCAGTTGCAAAAGCTGAGGTATAAGAGGAGTTCAGTGAGGACATGGAAAATTACTTTTGTTTGGCCACAAACAGATTCTGGAAAACTGTAAAATGATTCAGGAAGGTGAAGCTGAGCTTTGTCAATGCAGTTATCAGCAGGGAAAAAGTGCTTGACCTCAACTGCAGATATAGTTGGGGACATCCTGAATCCCCCTGGCATGACTCAGAGAAGAACTCGCCCATCACTAAGGTTCCTGAGACAATCAATAAAAATCTTCACTGGCAGGGCCGGGCGGGGATGAGATTTGCCTTATGTTCCTAAAGGCTTTGAATGTTGTTCGTCAATGCTCTGATATTTCCATGATGTTACATTGGACATGTATCATAGTTAGTTGTGTTAGTCTTTTTTGTCATGGTACTCTTAAGCCAGGACTTTAAATAATGGGGAGTAGAGAAAGATCTTTCTGACACAGCTCCGGACACCAGTAAACGAACACAATTGGACGAAATGTTCCACGTCTCTAAACCACCCCCTTGTTTGTGAATATGAGCTAGTGATAAATTTTCTGCATCAATGAGGGCATTTTCTGCTGCGACTTTCATTCCATCTTGATTGAATCATCTAAATAGTTCTGACCTGACTAGGCCAAGGTTCTGGTAAAACTTACACATCCTTTGAATTTCAAATGTTTCATACACCAACGCTTCTGCTTCATTGCTTTTGAGAAAGTGAGTCAGGGTTTTGCCAAGTCTGTTGGGCAGTAATAGTTTAAGCCATTACTTGATACACAGTTCAAGTGTATAAAAATAATATAAGATTTCGTTTATTTTGTCCATCGCTGGTCACCACAACACAGCTGATGCACCATTAAACCTTTCCTTATTGTTCAAACCTTGAACCTTGAGTGAGAATCTGATGACCGGACATGGTTAAGCAGCTCATTGTACCATCAGGAAGGCACACGAAAGAACAGTCTGTAGTAGGGTTGCCAACCGTCCCGAATTGTCTGGGACATCCCGAAATATGGGTGATTTTGATTTGTCCCTTCAGGGGCAGCTCCAGTCCCGTATTCCAATCACAGCCTCGTCGGCTAATAATAGACTACTGTAAGCATGGCAAAACTCATGCAAATGTTGCTATGAGACACGGTTGTTGGTGTGCGTGCAGAGCAGCTGACCAACAATAATGAAAATCAGAAGGTTGGCCAGTAGTGGCTCGTCCTTTTACACTGTGAAATGTGTAGATTTATAGTATGAAAACTTGTGATTCCCATTATTGTTGGTCAGCTGCTCTGCACGCGCACCTGCAAGAAAGTGTCCCTCATTTGGGGTTGAGAAAGTTGGCAACCCTAGTCTGTTGTGACACTTCTCGCCTGATGGAGGATGCCCCTAAGGGCGTTGAACACTTCATCACTCTTAGGTGACTGTGAAATACTACAATCAGGGTTGGGGCCATTCCAGAATGCATTCATCAATTCCAATCCAAATCAAGAAATGGAACTGGAGTAGGGATTGCAAAAAGAAACTATTAGGAACAGAATTGGAACTGAATTAAATTTTCAGGGAGATCCTGTTCCATTTCCTGATTTGGATTGGAATTGATGAATGCATTCCGGAATGGCCCTAACCCTGACTATAATATTATCCCCTGTAAAATAACCATTGTTTTATGGTTTAAAAAAAAAACAAAACTATTTTTTTTTATTTACTTAATAAAAACGGTAGAACTTTTTCTACTGTTACCGAATAACAGACTGTATGAAATAATCATTTAGCAGGACTGAGACAGTGCGAGAGCTCCCCTAGTGGCCATAAGAGTGCATTTTCCCTACAGCAGATATGATTGGTAGCAGCATCATTGCTTGTAGACCACAACTTATTGATAGAAGAACAAATCAAATCATTTTGCTCATTTAATATTTAGATTTTTATTTAAATTTTTACTCAGGCTTAGTATTTACACAGCAATAGAGGATGGTATGCCACAGATATTAGTCTCAACCACATTTGTTTTGGTCCTCCTAGTAAATTGGTGAGTGTAAGTGGACTCCTTGCCACTATCAACAACTCTTGATGTATTTCTTCCTATGGGAAGAGGGTATGCAGAGCATGCAAAATACCTACTGCCTAGTTTAGTTTTTCCTTTCTGTACCATGCATTCCAACCATAGTACCCCCTCATCTGTTCTCCTAGGTAAACCCTCCTCATGCATAGCTATTTTTTAATCCCCAGCTACGGCCATGGATGTGATAATTGGCTTAAGTGAAAAAAGCGTGGTGATGGGTTTTCGTGACAAAAATGCGTAGGAGAATTGACTCCTCAGTGTCTGTTTACAACCTCATGATATGTTTTAAAATTAAAAATAAGTCTTAAACATGAGTGTCCACAAGCCGTCTGTATCCAAAGTTATGGTTTAAGTGGTGATCCTGTTAACTGGCATGCATTCACTTATTTTTGCAGTGGACAGAAGTGGATGTCAAGTTTGGGGATCCACATAAAATTAAAGATGTGCGCTAATGAAAAAATGGACTTTTGTAAAACTTTGTAAAATATGACTTGCATGCAGTTGTAAAGGTGATGTAGTGGTTCATGAATATAACATTGAATCTGAAAAAAGATTGGTCTTCAAGTATATATTTTAAGTAACTCTGAATATGTACAATTTTACTTCACTTTTCCAAAATTGACAAATCTGCCATCATCACACATCTGCAAGGATACGCAATAATTGGCATACGAACGCGTTTGTCACCAGTCACAATGCCAAAAGTGAGGATGATTCAGGAGAAGTCCACAGACACTTAGTTTAGTCACTTTTTGAGGCAGTGGGATTGTTAAAACCTGGGTTTCATGTTACAGTCAAGGACTTTGTTGAAGAGCTTGACTTTAATTTTTCCTGCATTTTTAACCGTTGTTAATTATCGCCGGCAGCCAGCAACAATGGGGATCAAAATTATTGGTATGAAAATGAGTGCAAAGGCTGAATACTTCTTCTACTGAGATCCCAGAACAGTGCCTGTTATTACATCATATTACCTTGAAAGCTCTGTACAGTGATACCTCAGTTCTCGAACTCATTAGAACTCGAATTGCTTAAAAGTCAAACCAACCAGTTAAAAAAAAAATTACCCAGAGCTCGATCTGAATCTCAGAAGTTGAACCGTGAACAACGACCTAAGATAAGGAAATGAGTCACGCGGCACGTGTCTCAGTTAAATACTGGAAACCCAATTAATTAGTTTTCCATTATTTCTTATGGGGAAAATTCGATCACAACTCAAACTTTTTAGTATTCGATCTGGAGTTCTGAATGGATTAAATTTGAGTTCTGAGGTACCACTGTATTAGCAAGACTGGCAGAAATGCCCCCAAAAAGGGGTACTCACCGCTTTGTGTCATTGTGTTGAAACTGGTTCTACATCCCGTACAGGTAAAAATGCCAGTGCCTATTTCATTCACATCTTTGTCGTGGACATGTAAAATTACACGGAAGGTGAGAGGCACCTGCTCTGTGAGTATTCGCTGGCTGAGATGTGAGGCCGGCACATCCACACTAGGCAGGAAGTCAATCAAAACCAAACAGAATCCAGCTGATACCCTGCATGTCAATGTCCTCCTTACTCCTATTCCTTTGTGAAACCACATTAATGGTTCCTGGATATCTGTCACCCCGAACATCTAAACACCAACAAAATAAACATCAAAATACATCTGTTGTTCATCTGTTAACAAGTCCTGTGTTTACACTGTATTCCTTCACACAACAGTTAAAGCTTTTATCCAGGTTTTCAACCAGGATTTTTTAACTATTTAATTGGTATGAATCAGAGTTAAAAAGAGTTAAAAGCCTGTTATCTGACGCTGACTCTCTGTCGCCCCCTGCAGACCAACACACAGTGATCAATCATCCTCTTTCTGCTCAATCTGGTCCTGTTGGTGTTCAGTTGGATCTGCACCCTGGTCAGTTCCCTGGCCCACAGTCCAGCCCTGCTAATGGGAACCACTTCCTATTTCCTCCTCTGCAGCTAGCAGATCTCCCAGAAACACACTGGGGATTAAACACTCGGGGGGCGGTTATGCTTACCTACTAAAAGGTATTTGATTTAGCCTTGTGACGTGAGTCAAGCTGTAAAAGCAGGTAGAGCAGCTTACATAATCATATATGTGCGTGTGGAGTAGAAGCCTTTTCAATCAAAAGATGGGAACCCTGGTGATGTCCAGGGTATAAAAGCAACCTCTGCTGTGGTAGTTAGGGGAGCAGAAATCCTGGAAGAGTGAGTGCAGTAGGGAGATCTAGAAGAACGTTTGGCAAACAGTGGTATCAGCTCAGTGGGACTGGCAGATTATCACTCTTTGTTTCTATTAAAGTAGCTAGACTGTCATGGGCAGTTTGGTCGGCTCAGCTTTAAGTGTTGAGGTGCAGCCACATCGCTGAACCCTCAGGGAGTGCTCAACACAACAGTAGATAGGCTAATTAAAAAAGCAAACAGAGGACAGATGGAAAGACTCAGCAGTGTGGTGGTCATGGTTTTCAGAGCTGCATAGAGTGTGACTCACTCTGCCATACAGGAAACTCTGCGTCCAGCCCCTGTATGGCCTCCACTATGAAACACGAGGAGCTCCTGTTCTGTGCTCAGCTGTCCTGTACACTATATACATGTCCACTCCTGACCAGGAATGTCTGTCATCCATAGCTCGACTGGCGGTCACGGCATTTCGCCCCTTGTATTGAGCCACCCGCAGTCCTATCCTCAAAGGTTCCTTCATCTGCCATCTGCAAGCTTTCTGATTATAGCTCACTCTTCTGGGCCCCATCTCCAAGCATCGCTGTCCAAAAAGGACAGGAGTGGATAGGCATAATGGATGGCAGACTCACAGTTCTCCAAGCCCTTCGATGAGAACAGACATGGGAGGGGAAGATGGAAGTTAAGTGAAAGCTTTAGGTGGAGATCCAAAGCTTGAGATGGAGTGAAAATAGATGGTTTTGAAGCTTATCAGCATTTCCTGCAAGTCATTAAAGACGGAGATGAAAAACTGATATCTTTATTTGTTATGGCACGCGGCACTCAGATTAAATGCTGCCCATTCCCCTTAAAAATGTTAGACACATACATTGGCAGTGTTTACATTGGGACTGATCAGGATCCCCACCATGGGGCTGGGCGTGGTCCTCGAAAAGCTGCAGTGAACTCACTGTCTTTATGACAGACGGTCTGACCCTGTGCTCTCTGGCAGAGTATGGTCCTTCAAAGAGCATCTGTAAATTTATTCAGTGTGTTTCAATGTGGTGAAGCTAGGATTTCAGCTTCACATTGTATTCTACCTGCAAATACATTATTGCACAAAAGTCTAAGGCAGTCAATTGTTGAAAGCTAATTATCTGGATAGTAATTTGAGTATATTTGCTCACAATAAAAACACATTTTGACATTAGAATATATGCAAATTATGAGTAATGCAATATAAAACTAACAGGGATTTCTTACTTTACAAAAGGGTACTGATATCTTCTTGGATGGCTAGATAAACATCACTTCAGTTCCCAAATCTCTCCGCAGGGGCACCCCAGACATTCTGTGTGCTTGTTAAATTTCACCACCAGCTTAATTCATTAAAAAAATTAGTTTTTAAAAGTCAGTGAGATATTGATTATATTGATTAGCCATATGAGGTATGCTAGTAGTCAAGTCCAAAAATACATGGGTGTATTGGATGGTTGCTGCAAATACAGGGATGATTATAGGAGAGGTTTGAAATGGTTAAGCTAACACACTTTGACAGACATAATATAGTTTTACACAAACATGAAGGCCATTTAAGCATCATTTTCTTTGACTGCTTAAGACTTTCATGCGGTATTGTATATTCTCAAGAAGAGGGGTTCTAACCCCTGGTCGGTTAGTATTCCGCTGGGGAGGGATCTGTTAATTTCCAAAAATTAACTACAGGTATACCGCCTCTTTTCAAAAGTTCACCTTATGTCATTTGCTTTTATGATACACCTATATTAGTGCATCTTTTCGCTAAAGAAAAGCGAGAATAGTGTTTAGTGTTTGTGTGGCAGTAAACTGCATAGAAAAAGCGCGTACCTCAAACAGGGAGAGTGGCGCTGCCAAGGTCCTTTCCTAGGAATTACACTCAGCATAAAGCCGCCATAGCTTTGAACAGAGTCTGTGAGTATCTGTGATTTATTTTGTGCATCTTTTAGCAAAATGTGTTCTAAGGTATCAGAAAAGCCTGAAAGAGATTGTAAGGGTGTTACACAGCGTAAAACTGGACATAAGAATCAATTGCAGTGATAGAAATTAAGACATTTATTATATCATTCTTGCTTTTACTATATGTTAGTGTTATTTTAGGTTTTATGGGCTATTTGGTATGATTTGGTAGGTTATTTTTGGGTCTGGAGATGCTCTACTTTTAGTTAGTGGGGGAAACTTGTGTACCCTTCTCAAGCCATGCCTTTTTTATGACCCCATGATAGTCCATGTTCTGACTGCATGTGAAAAAAATGGAAATGGTTAAACATATAAAATCTATCCCTTCAATGGATCCCCCCTAGCCCCCTTCACATTTCACAGTGTAAGCTGGTGTGCAGTCATCAAAAGGTTGCAAGTGTCATGACCGCACGAGCACAGAATGGGGAAACAGGAACAGGAGTCGAGGAGTCAGGTGAACATTGGGGAAAATATGGTCAAGAACATACAAAGACTTCACAATGTCAATGACCAGACTAACCAAAGGCAAACATACATGGACTTAAATACACCATAGTAGGTAACATAACTAGGAACAGCTGGGGACATTGGGATTCCACATGAGGTAGTGAGGGGGGCATGGCACACAGGAGGATCGACTCGATCAGGGTAAGACAGAATGCCCCAAAGGCATACACAACAGGCACGCCTAAAGGGACCGAGGAGGCCAAACAGGGGACATGATGGAACACAGGGCATGACAGAACAGTACCTGGGGAAACAAAAGGAAAAACATCAAAGAACCAAAGGGAACAACATTGGCACAAAAGACAAGCAAGACAACAGGAACCAGGACAACTGAACAAATGCAGACGCGAACAGGAACACCAAGGACGGGAACATAAGACCCAAAGAGACCAAGGAAGGGGACAACAGAGGGACAACACCAGGGGACACCCCGAGCAAAAGAGGAGTGAAGGGACCAGGAGTAAACAAAGGAGGAACAGAGGGACGGGGAGCAAACACAGGGGGCACCAAACCAAAGAGGTGAACGGCACGAGGAACCAGGGAGACAGAGGGAACCCTTGCAGGCTAAAGGTGGGAGCAGCAGGGGCTACAGGCGACCGAGAGGCCAGAGCTGGAGGGATCCTTGGCGACCACGAGGCAGGAGGCGACTCCAAAGGGGGCAAGGCGGAAGCTGGAGGACTGCTGGAGGAGGTGAGGAGGGAGGCAAAGGGTCACCGGAGGAGGCGAGGAGGGAGCAGAAGTCATGGTAGGTGACAGCGAAGCCACAGCCGGTGAAGGCTCAGGCAACCGCCGAGCAGGAGCTGGGGGAACCACAGGTGACCAGCGAGCAGGAGCAAGGTGGTCCGAGGGCAAACTGGGGGGCAGGGTGAGCTTCAGGCGCAGGTGAAGTAAACACTGCTGGATTGAGTATAGAAAGGTGCTCCTTCCTGTCTGCGATCTCTCCGCTTTTTCTTTTTGCTGCTGGTTTTTGTCGAAGCCGAGGACACTTCAGGCAATTCTGCCAGCGGACCATAAGGCAGTCCACAGTCCATTGCTACTTGCCTCATCATCGCCTCGGTCACCCCTCTCCTTAGCCACCGCAATTTCTCTGGCACCTCTCCAGCAAGGTGCAAGTCCTCAGACAGGGACATCTCTTCCAGGATATCCTTCGTCCTGGTAGCAAACTACCACCAAACTAAGGTACTTTTACTCGGTAAGTCTTCTTCGGGAGTCTGGTCATTCTGTCATGAATGTATGAGCATGGAATGGGGAAACACAGGCACACAGACACGGACTTAAATACACCACAGTAGTTAACACAACTAGGGACAGCTGGGGACAAGGGGGATTCCACACAAGGTAGCGAGGGGGGTGAGGCACACAGGAGGATCGACATGATCAGGGCATGACAGGAAGCTCCTACCCTAAAACACTGAGGTATAATTTATGATTTGCTCTACGTTTATTAAAATATAATATATTTTAATTAAAATATATGGCACTACGGCCATGTGGCGCATTTCCCTGAGGGTGATCCGGCTTGCAGGATCCTCATTGCTGGGGACCCAAGCGGCTGGACCAGGCTGTGGACGCCAAGGTAACACCTGGCTGCAGTAGATGGATGGCCATTTCCAGAGGATGGAACTGGACAGTGTATCTGCCTAGGGGATCTCTGGCTGGGATCCCCAGGAGTTTCGCTGTGTGGTGGGTGTGGCAACGCGTTGCATCAGCGCATGCTCTCCGACCTGACTTGACTTGTGGTGGGGTGTATGTGCGGGATTCAGTGTATGCTGTTTATGCTAACATTCTGAGTAATTAATACTGAAATATTAAGCTGCATTTTTAAAGCTGCACTTACACTATGTATATGAATTTATGTGAACTCAATTTCATTTTAATTCTACTTCCTTATATTCAAAGTCGACTTGTGATTCTGCACCATGTACGATTTAGGAATTGAATTTCTAAGTGGTGCACATCGCTGTTATGTACTAAAATGGCATACAGGTGTTACAACGACCCCCATTTGCACTAATTTATAGATGACATTATAGTTTTATATTGAGATGTTGACCTCTTATTACACCCTAAGCATTAGTAAGTTGTCCAAAATGGACCGCCAATGTGTTTTTGTCATCTATTTTAGCCAATCTCTGTCTCTCTGTGGTAGGACAGCAGGCAAAAGTTCAAATAAAGAACGAGTGTACAGAACTTCTAATGAAGTTGCATGTTTAATAAATCTTATTTTCATAAAAATATTGGTCATCTCGGAGTTTTGTGAGTGTATATCAATTGCCTAAGGGCTAATTAAAATGAAAAACAACTGAAATTTCCAGACAAAGCTGCACATGTATTTACATGTATGTAACAGCTTTATTACCTTGTAAATAGTCTGTAGTGTATGCAAACTGGCCCAATGCTTTTGATGTGCCTAATTTTAAGCTTATAATGGAATGAAATAGATTTTCCGTAAGTCTGGAAGTGTGAATGTCACGTCAGATGCGTAGGAGTTGGCAACCCGGTCTCTTTCACAGTGGACGCTGTATACAGATTAATCTTGTCTGTACGTGCATACTCGAACTGTTGTTTTGGGTTCCGCTATTTTGCGTCTGGCCTTCCATCATGGGAAAAGCACCTAAAGACTTCACTGCACGTTAGTAGAACAAGTGGAGTCTTGCTTTTCCTTTGAATGCCTGTGGGGAGCACCGCAGCTCTCAGAATGAAGCCCTGCTGCTAGCAGAAGGACACTAGCATGGCAGGGGGATGGCCTCACCTGCAGCCCATGTTTCCTAAGGAGCTGGACCCTCTGCTGAGCTGCCCTCTGGCCTACATGACTATATGCATGGCCGCTTCCTACAGCTGAGCACCCCCATCAAAGGAAGCTGACCCAGAGCAGACAGCAGAGCGTCATAACTACAGTACATGGTGAGCCTAATGGGAACACGTGCTTCAGCTGGGGGAGGGGGGGGATGGTTGGATTCTTAGAACACCAGCACTCTTTGTCTTAAATCAAGGCCCAGGTTGTAATTCCTAGGTTTCTAGCTCTCCGAGCCATAAAACTTGAGATGAAAGCCTTCCTTTGCATTGGAATCTGAATCATCTTGAGTGTTTGTGTGTGTGTGTGTGTGAAAGAGAGAGAGAGAGAGAGAGAGAGATCCTACAAGGGTTTCCTCCAGGTAATCTGGTTTTCCTCCACAGTCCAAAATCATGCTAAGGTGAATTGCTTGTACATGTGAATGGTGTGTATGCGTGCCCTGCGATGGGTTGGCACCCCATCCTGTATCTGTTGTTTCTAGGAAAAGCTCCGGAACCCCATAACGCGACAAGTGATAAAAGCTAAATACAAATACAAGCTCCTGTCTGTGGTAAAAGCCACATGGAGACCCGGGTGTCATCATCGGAGACACCCCTGGGTGGGGTGTCATCAGCACCCGCATGCCCTCACCCAGGATCCAGGTCTCACCGTCATATACCTCCACTGCGTACTTGCAGAACTCAGCGGGCCTGTTCCATGTGTCATGTAGGGTGAAGCACACAATGTTGGTGTCCACAGCAGCCATGTCTACATGGTATAGTGGGGGGTCGCATTGCTGCAGCGCTGGGGGGGCCGTGAGTTTCAGGAAGGCAGGGGGGGAATACAGCCGGAGAACAGGACCAGAGCAGATGCTGTGATGAAGCAGTGCCAAAAATCCCATGAGATACATACATCAGGTGATATTAGCACTGCTATTAAGGACAAAGATACCATCTCATCTGAAATATTCCAGAGGGAGGTGTCATCAGCAAAGGTTCTGGCCCACCGATGACCCTCCTCTAGCTGGCCCACCATGTCTGCCTGAGCCAGCCCACCTGCCACAGCTAGGATGCCAGACTGGCACATTGCACCCCCCAGAGCTTTGCGGGCAAACATGGGCCGCCAGCATGGTGCCGGCTGGAACCCCGAGGCGCTGGCAAGCACAGGACAGCTGCGTTTGATGGTGAACGAGCAGAAGAGCGGCATCATTGTAAGAGTGACACTGACTGGATGACCAATAAGGAAGGAGAATGGCCCATAGGTGATCAGATCCTCCAATTTCCATCTCAAATTACACAGCAGGTGGATTTCTAAAAGACAAAACTCAGCCCCACTGAAGGGGTCCCCCCTTCTCAGGCGCAGGGGTGCTCAGCATACAGGAAAGATTAGTGAATGGGGACACATTCACACAGCTCCTGCTCACCTTAAGGGGTAAGAGCCCCGGTTAATATTTAAATGACCCAAAGACGATGTATCCTTCTTGAGGACCCATCTACCATCACAATTTTATCATTGTTAAGTCCTATTTAAGGGCGCATTCACGCATTTATCTTGTCCTCCATGCCATGTAAAAATTCAATAGTTCACACAGCTTTGTATAAGAGGTATTGCTCCAGGGGGTGGCGCTACCTTGAACAGGGAGATGCAGACGGTGTGGCAGTGGGACAGAATGATTAAGGGAAATACGTCCTGGGCCACTGCTGCCTTCATCAACCGGGGGCCGTTCATGTCAACAGCCAAGCCGTAGCGATCAGCAAGCCAACGCAGCTGCAGGCAGGGTTGGAGAAAACCACAGAGAGCCTTGTTACTGAATGGGGCAAGTTCACACAGAAATAAAGCAAAGGAACAGGGCTCCACATTGTCAGAAAGGTCTGAATACTGATCCCCCCCCCCCCCGGACATTGTGGGTGTTCCCAACACACACCAGGCAGGTGCAGGGGTGGGGGACATCTGGGCTGCCATGACAGATCTTGGCTTCCAGGTCTGCCAAGTTGAAAGCCCCATCGGTCAGTGTGGAGACGGTGGTGGAGTGGACACCAGCTAGCTGAGAGCGGGACATTTACATGATGAAATACCATCACGATGCATTATAATGCAGAACCACTATAATGCATTATGAAGGGACCTATAGTGCATTATAGATGAGTTTCACAGAGCATTCATAATAAACATGAGTATAATGTGTTATGCGTTTTTACAAATAGTTATAGCCATGTTTATGAATGCATTATTAGGCTTTATGAAGGTATCCATAATGCATTATAATGACTGCTTTAAGTAAAGTGTTACCATGATATCAAACCCTTTCTTCTTTTAGTATGCTTAGACTTCAGTGCCATATGTACAGAACATCAGGATTCTTGAGGGTCAGTAAGTATACCTGTGCAGTGCCTCCCTGCTCATAGACTTGCATGTGAGAGAGGTCTCCCAGAACCATCTCGCGCCCTCGCCATGACTGAAAGAAACACATTCATCATCTGGGATGCCTTTCTACAAAGATAATCAGTTCAAATGCAAGTTTTCTTTCAATGGGATGTTACCAGAAATCAGGTTACTCATGGTCCCAGAGGGAACAAACAGAGATATCTCCATGCCAAGCATGTCCGTGGCTCTCTTCTATAGCTCTGTAGGACATCCCACTCACATGAGATGAAGGTTTGAACACTCAGGTTTGCTGTGCAGACAGAGCCTGCATATCACTCAATAGCAGAGTAAATTACATCAGACAGTGTTTCCTTGTAAATTGGTTAAGGAAAATGAGAAGTGCTTCTCAGTTGGGCAGGTGGGCGCATGGCAAACAATTCCTCCCGAGGTATAGATCATCATGTTCCGGCGAGTACTCACGTAACAGCACATTAACCACTACAGAGGGGAGTGGAATAGGAGTGGACGAAGGAGCAGGGTCAGAACTATCAGGTGGTTGATCAGTTCCGGTGGTCGACGCACCGCTTTGCGAAGCCCCAGTCCCGGCGGTCGACGCGCCACCTTGTGAGGATCCAGTCCCGGCAGCTGACGCACCACCCAGCAAGGCCCCGGTCCCCGTGGCTGACGCGCCACCCTGTGAGGATCCAGTCCCGGCAGCTGACGCACCACCCAGCAAGGCCCCGGTCCCGGTGGCTGACGCACCGCCCTGTGAGGCCCCGGTCCCGGTGAATGGCACACCACCCCCTGCGACTCCAGTCCTGACTACTGACGCGTCGCCTCCCGAGGTCCCTGTCCCAGTGGTCGAGGCACCGCTCTGCGAGTCCCAACAGCAGACACGCCACCTCCCAAGGTTCCCTTCTGTAGGTCAATTAAGATCCTCCAAATAGAATGCAATGTAATGGCAAGATGATTCCTTCTGCTGACATTTGTTGTGCGAAACGGTGTTTAGTTTCCTTCCTTGTCAGTCTATTATCATTGTTTTAGGTCTGTTCCTTAAAGTTCATAGAGGAGACGAGGATGGAAAGAAAAAGTACTGAGGCCTACTCGCAAATGCACGTTCATGCGAGGTTTCTGACTTCCTGCAGCTAATCCAGACAGGAGCACTGTGATTGACTACCAATATCATTTGATTTAACTATTAGAAGTGGACACCGTGACAATTTCAAACAATTATGTTTGGTATGATTTTTTGCAAGTGGCTCAGTTTCAATGGGTGATCTTTTGTCATTGCACAGTGTGCTAAACACTGTGACAAGCAAGCTTCATTTACTTTAATATTCAACATTCATTTCACTAGCAACAAATTTTAGGCATGCAGGTAATGTGTCGTGATTTTGTTATGTAACAAAAAGCCCTGGGTGTTCCTTTTTTCCCAGAAAAGAAGCCCATTATCTTTAATTTTTACACTTTGACTATGGTATTTTTATTGTACATTTCCATAATACACCATTGTATATTTATTTTGAAAACATTTCCGAGTGAACTATTTTTTAGTAGGTCTATTCATAATTCAGATAAATGTAACCACACAAACACCTACACTGGAGTTTCATTACATGAAAACATACGAGCCAACGAGCAAGCACATAAAATCTGAATACAAATATGCTGTGTTGAAATATACCGTTTTGTTTTTTCATAACATGCTCACTCACCTATATGAGAGGGCTGTTGTTGAAATCAAACGCTGAGTACTTATACTGCTCTACAGTAACCCCTTTCACATTTGTGAATTAAATATTGACAGTTTTGGTTATTCGCGAGTTACCCATGAACAGTTTTTTGGAGCTTGCTGAAAGATGGCAATTTAGCATTTTAATTTTGATTATTAAAAATTCAAGGTCCACATATCCATAATTCAGGTTTTACTGGCAAAAATGTCATATCAGATATCTGTAATTACATTTTCACTGGAAGAAATTCACATTCGAGATATATTGTAATGACCGCGGGTCGGGCGAGCGAGCAGGGAGATGACGGAGCGGGGAATCAGGGTCGGGAAGCCGTAGCATCAGGAATAAGGGGTGTATGCCACAAAATGACAAGGCAGTGTACACACAGTAAACAACGTCAATGACCGGACTGGGGAAACAGAGTTGAACGCGGACCTAAATACACAGGACTGAATGGGAATAACAAGAAACAGCTGATCACAATCGGGGTTTCACACGAGGTAAATGAGGGGGCGTGGCACACAGGAGGATTGGACGAGCAGGTCATAACATATGTGTTACATCAGATCTCTAAAATTTAATTGCATTAATAAATACCTGTAATTATATTTTGACTAGTAAAAAACTGAAATATGAGTATGTGGACCTGGATTTTTAACTAATCCTAGATATAGATATCTGTAATATGAGTCTTTACTAGTCAAAATTGAGTTATAGATCTAAAATATGACTTCTCACTAGAAATAATGGAATTTTGGATATGGGAGGGAAAAAAATCAATGGTAATATATGACTAGAGAAAACTGACCAATAACTCTTGGTAATATAATTTTTTTTCCTAGTAGAAATACAGTTCTTAATAGTAAAAAATGATAGGCCTAATTCTTACTAGTAAAAATTTAATTATAACTATATATATATTTAATTATAACTTTGTACATACAGGGACATCCTTTAGGTGGTTTGTATATTATATAAAAGGGTCTAGATACTGTAGGAAATGGCAAAACAATGTAACACACAAAGGGTACAAAACAGCATTGTCTGTTTAAAGATAAAGATAATATATAGACATAGGTTCATAGTGCATTTTGTAATATTAATGACATACGGACAGCTTACCTCAGGGAAAAGAACATCTATAATGAATTTTATTTTATCTCAGGGGAAGGTTGGGCATGTATTGTCCAGGTCTGAGTTGAGGTACTGGTATAAACTATCTACTTGCTTATCATCGTGAAGGTGCACAGGCATCTGGTTTGTGCTTCC
The DNA here is from genome assembly GCA_026781145.1 of Hippopotamyrus pictus. NCBI lineage: Eukaryota > Metazoa > Chordata > Actinopteri > Osteoglossiformes > Mormyridae > Hippopotamyrus > Hippopotamyrus pictus. The sequence continues at coordinate 8,628,793 of JAODLC010000049.1, forward strand.
AGCACACCATCTCTTGAGCCACACAGATGAAACACGTCTTCCAATGATGTCCTAAATTTGTCATTTCATGATATAAAGAAAAAAATCATTACAAATAGAAAATCATGACCAACAAAACTATTAACATACAAGATGAGCCTCTGCTCCTTGTTAGGTAATTATGTGTTGAAGCACCTTTTCACTGTCCTGTTCCCAGGAAACCCTGGAAATTTCTGCCACCCTGCTGGTCTTTGGCCATTCTATATATGAACAAAACCTGTTTCATTGCAAAGGTGTACTTAATTCTACAGGGTGGGCCATTTATATGGATACACCTTAATAAAATGGGAATGGTTGGTGATATTAACTTCCTGTTTGTGGCA
>JAODLC010000049.1:8630288-8640801 GCA_026781145.1 Hippopotamyrus pictus
GTTATTTACAAGTTTCTGACCACTTATAAAATGTGTTCAATGTGCTGCCCATTGTGTTGGATTGTCAATGCAACCCTTTTCTCCCACTCTTCACACACTGATAGCAACACCGCAGGGGAAATGCTAGCACAGGCTTCCAGTATCCGTAGTATTGCTATGCATTGAGCATTCTATGTGTATAGAATAGAACAGAATACACAACAAAACTAGGAAACCAAGGCACCAAACAGGAGAGCTAGGAGCTGCTGCACACTTGTGCGCTGCCATCTTGAAAGTTTTTAAAGTATTCTTCAAAGTATTGTTTTGGGGTGCACCAGCGGACTTCCAGTCTGGCAGTGGATGTGCTTTACAGTGGATTCAGAGTGATGTCATTTTCAATCACACAGCATACTTCCTGTCTGTCAGTGGATGTACCTCACACTGGATCCAGAGTAACATCATTTCTGGTCACACAGTGGACTTCCTATGTGTCAGTGGATATGCCTCACAGTGGATCTGCAGCCAGACTCTGCCAGTAGCCCCTTTGGAGATAAACCACGTTAACCTGGCAATGTCATCCAGTGCATCGTCATTTCATGGCAGGGGGTATGAGTCACAGACAGAGGAATTCCACACAAAAGTGCCATGACCCAGCCTTCTTCCAGACCAGGACTATCAGCACACAGCCTATGGACTGTCCAATAGTTCGCTGAAACCTGCTGCTGCCATATCACACATTTTCTGCTCCGCTGCTCGACACTCCCTGAGCGCGCACAGCTGGATAGGCCGGGCATCTCAAGTATCAAAAAGGTGCTAGGTGAGCGTGGTGGGGTGGCACTTGGCATCCTGAGCAGCAAAGATGTCCGAATGCCCATCCAGCAAAGTCCTCAACCAGTGTCACTGCTCAGCAGTCAAGCCCATACTGCTCTGCTGCTGTATTCCTGCCCCCTCCCACCATGGTGAGGCCAGCTGGTTTGTGTTGGGGAGGGGACTCAGGCGAATGAGGGTGATGGTAGACCCCCCAACCACCAGGGATTAGCAGTGAGTTCTCTTACATAATGCGGTCCACATACACTCCACGATTGTGACACTGCCGGCCAACTTGATGACGAAGGGGTGACGGTTTGTTTGGGGTGGGCGCAGACTACGACTCCTTCATGGCAAGGGACGGGGCTGGGCAATCTCGAGCAACATGCCCGACCTCCCCAGAGCGGTGGCAAGAGGCATCATGTGGTGGGTCACGCCTCCACTGTGCTTCACTGCCTCACTGCGGGTCCTTCGTCAATGCTGGAGCCCACCCTTAGCTACGCCCCTGCACCACAGGACAGGCAAAAACAGTTTTTCACACTTACATATTTTCCCCATGTCTTCAAGGGGCTTCCTCCAGATTCTCTGGTATCCCCCCACAGCCCAAAAACACGCCAAGGTGAAGTATCCATCGGTAATAGTGTGTACGGTGCTTGTGTGTGAATGGTGTGCGTGTTGATAAAAATGTTGATTTTTGTCCCCCGTAATGTGAATGTACCAATCACACATTAGGGTGATTTGGAGTCCATCTGGTGGACGTTTTCAGACTGCAGGAGCCAAGGGGCGGAAGGAGCCTCTCACAGGCAGACCCACTTTAGTATTCACTCTCATGGTTACATGTAAGGGAAAAAGACCAGCATATGGTAAGGGACTCCCAGGTCCTAGACCTTACCTGTAGGTGAAGCATGACTGCATCCATCCTTAAGGTAGCCTATACTTTCAATGGTTTTCACTACACCACACTCCTTGAAGAAATAAGGACAAAACTCAGCACACCTGTGGTGAAACACCTGTATATGGTCAGTGAACAGCACACGATGTCCATTTTCAACATGGAAACACAGGGATCATAATCGTATCATGTTACTATATATAGTACTGTAATTCCCCAAAATCGCACACACGGTTCCTGCTAGTGGTGAAAATGCTTGCACACATTAACACTGCACAGAACGCATGCTGAGATTGTACTCCAAAAAAGTGTGCACCACTGAAACGTAACTTTATATTTCCTTTGCTCAGTGCTTTTAATAAAAGTGCCTGATAAGTTATAAATTTCCTTATACAGTATATACACATACACACATATATAATATATATGGATGTATGTATTTAGTTTACACTAATGTACAACAAACACAAGCACTGAAACAGTTATTTTGCACATGCAGATCTCTCATTATACAAGGACGGGTTAAGTAACCACCTACTAACAAATACACAGTTCATCTACAAAAATAAGTCATTTACATTTAGATGTTTTCTTTGCTGGAAATTTAGATAACAAAAAATACCAAAATAATTACTATTTCTTTCATTACCTCTGTAACATCAAACTCCAAAATTCAGCAACAAATCGACATGTTTAATTTACTATTCTTTCTGTTTTTTGGTTTAAACACAAACAAGGAATCCGCAAACGAGCATGTGATATAAGTAACTGTGTCAACTGTTCAAACTGCTTTGAAGCACACTGTTATTAATGCATATAGTATTGGTGACTTTGATTTCATTTCATTCTTTGCCAGTATCAAACTTCCTACATGCATACATATATAAAATGTTTACATCACTCAACATTTTACAGGATTTTGTAACTGTTTTCACTGAAATCCACTACAACCATCTAATAATAAGCCATCTAGCTTATGACAGACGCTACATCCTTTTCCATAAATGATAATGAATGGCGTAAACATATATTATAGTTCTGCTTCTATGCCACATGCCCTAGAATCACAGTAAAGGTGCATCGTGGTCCACAATGGGAGTAAATTCAAGCAAAGAACAAATAGTTTTGTCAGAGTGCCCTCCAGTGGTCAACCATAAATACTGCAATTTGCAGAAACATAAATTATTTTTGCCAGAAGATTCTCACTGTTAGTCACAAGAAGTCAGCCTGCTCCTAGGAAAAACACATTTCTCCCATTAGGGGATCTTTCCCCACAACACATGATGTAAGTCAAGAGTATGTGTGTTTGTCTTTAAGTTGATTAAACAAAAATATAAGTATCAGTATTTCATCTTTTTTAACTGCACCATAATTAAAACTAAATAAAACAAACTTTAAAATGAATTTGATTTCTAAAGGCAGCCATCTTCCAGTATTCCTGGCCACCCAGTAACCTGCTGGTTACTGCGTAACATGTCTGAAAATTACAGAGACGATATGTGACCCTAGTATAAAATGGGGTTTCTGTGCAGTAAGATACACCATGTTTAGCCCTGTCTGGTTCAAGCCGGCATGTCTGTGGGTTCAGAACGTAGGGAAATGTAAATGGGGGGAAAATGTCAGGGGGTATAAGCAGAACAGAAGTGATCACAGAAGAAACAGCAGAAGGGATGAACAGATGAAAGTCACAGCAATGCAGATAACAGAAGGGGGGGCAGTTATACTCCGGTGTGGAAAGAGCAGGCAGACTGTGCGACATCATCTTGGGTGCTGTGTTAGCTACTCCCCCCCCCCGCATTTCAGCTCCGAGCCCCAGGCCCTGAAAAAGCCCTTCGCTGCCAAAGCCTCCCTGAAAGTAACGGTCAGGGAGTTGATGGTGATGTCAGTGACTATGACTGTCCCCGGCTCACCAGTGGACGGTGCCCCCTCCTGTCTCTCTGCCCCAGGAGCGGCTCCCCCCGTGATGTCACTAGTAGTTGCCTCCTTTGGCTCCACTGTAGGGGTCATACCGCTCTCCTGCGTGCCGGAAACAGCACTGCTCTGGGTTTCCTCAGGGGGTTTGGAACTCTCTGGTTGACCGCTGGGAGTCGGCACTGTGGGGTCAGACAAAGGGGCCCCGTTGAAAGCTGCCTCGCCAGGCCCAATCACCAAAACGCAGCCGTTGGTCCTGGGAGGGTCAGCAGCAGCCCTCAACTCGGTCCCCAGGTCCCCGTCCTCTGCCAGCCCATCAGTTGGGGTCCTGGCCCCTTGCTCCCGCACAGAGGCATCAGGGTCATTGGCCTCCTGGACTTTTGTGGCTCCTGCCGTAACAGCCCCTGACCCAGAGGAGTCGCTAGGGGACCCATGAGTGGTGGCCTCCTGCTTTAGCTCTGAGACAGGAGTGGGAGCCTCTAGCTGGTCATGGACAACCTCCTGGCCTGTCAGCTCCTCCTGGACTAGCCTATTTAGGGGACTCTGTTCCTCTTTCCCTGGGTCTGGAAGGTCGGACTCTGGAAGGGAAAGGGACATGATCAGAGCTTCAACTGTCCTACAGTCATCTGGCAAATGCTATGCCTGATCTGTACATACTTACTGCTTATGGGCTCACTGTCTGCCTCCTTCTCGCCATCCACGACTGTCTCTTTCTTCTCATCCTCAGCTCGCCAGTCCTGGTGCGGAAAGTCCCGTACGGCCGCCCGGGCAGGCCGCTCAGTAGACGAGCTCTGAGACAGGCGCCTCCTTTTCTTCTGCCGGCTGCTGCCCCCCCCGGTGGCACGGTCCCGTCCCCTGGCTTCTAGCTCAGCCCCCAGCGATCGCGAGAGAGACAGCCGCAGGCGGGGCGGGGGCTTCACTGGGGCTCTGTGTGCACTCCGCAGGTCCATGGAATAAATGTTCTGCAGGGGAGGGAAAAGCGGACGGTCCACGGCGGCTGACGGACACTAGCAGATCCCCAGTGAGGGGGAGGTGGGGGTGTGGCTACTGCCAGGCCATCGTTTCCTAATGGACCAGGCAAGGTGACCATCTGAGCCCCACAGAATAGCCAGCACTGTACCACTGTACCTGCACAAGGAGCTTTCTGGGTCTCAGTCCTCGTCTCCGATAAGCCAGTGCCCTGTCCTTCTCCTCCCTGGCATAGAGGGAGAGCAAATCAGTACACAGCCTCGAGGGCGTGTGTGTGAAAATGACCGTAAATTAGAGCCCTTGCAGTGACCTACTTTTCCTCGTAAGCCAGAACCAGATGTGGGTCAAGAATGTGGTCCTCGGGCTCCCAGGTGCTGTACCTGTACGGTCAGACAGGGGCATGTGTGAGGGCGTCCCGGTCATTGCTTACTAACAGCTGGGCGGTTTAATTACAGAGATGTAACGTTCTACTACTTACTTCGAGGGCCATCCCTGCCATTTCAGCAAGTACTCCACGTTCCCCTGAAACAGAAAGAGACCAGTGGGAATGTGTTAGAACTTTTTTTTTTTTTACAGCTTACATTTATTCATACAACACAGGCTCTTATCCAGGGCATAGTGAAATAATACAAAAATAATGTTTTGAGATAAAAATATGCATCAAGTTGGACAGTAGTCACATAAAGCAGCATGTTGCATTATAGCACTTTCAAGTGTTGCTTAGTAATAAGTGTATCGTGTTTGATCCGAGAAATTCTCTAAATTCCAGAGGATTTGGAAGAGCTATTTCTTACAAACAAGGGTACAGATTTAGCATTGATAAGCTGGCTGCCCCAGGAGTATTCTACCTACAGTTCTTGAAGTTATTTATCTGAAGCTTTTAGCCACAGCCAGCTACTACCACACCTGCATGAGTTCAACTCAGTTTCACAGCAGCTCCTCCTCCGGAGCTATAACCGGCAACTAATTGTCTGTAGTTCAACCATTAGGCCACCTGTGACCTAGATAGCCACTTCCTACTATGATAAACAAGACAATCAGAGGTTCGGGCGGACCGTCATGTTGTAGTAAATGTATCATGTGATCAGTGTATTGATTTCAAGGTTAGTGTTAAGGTTTTTGTACTGCACAAGGGAGGAAACTTGATCGTTAAGCCCAAAAGAAAACCTAAAGAAGAGGGGAAGTCAAATGACGAACCACGGTCAGCATCCGGATCGAAAAATAATTTAATCCGAACCGCGCCATCGATTAATCCCCCCCCTCCGATCAAACATGCGTCGACAGTCTAAATCTAGCCAGGACCTTCCCGGGGCAGTGGACCGTGGTTTTATGCCGTTGATGGAACGACAAACATCTGAAAAACAGCTGAGTACCCGTTATAGAATGCATACATGCTGTCATTTTTTCTAAGATATATCTAGCATCCGACCTCAAAACGTGAACAACACAGAGAACCACTATGGCGACCCTGCCGGGTGGGCGTTACAAGTGCTCTCAGATGGACTTGCGTTAGATCTAGAATCCGTGTCTGACAGTTATGAGTTCCTACATACTCTCGGTAGCGACTGATGACCACTTAACCCACTAACCCCTGGTGGCCAAGAACATACTGGAAACTTTCCCTGGGAGCAGCGAAAACTTCCTCATGTTAGGAGTCCCACAGAAACTAAAATAAAAACGAACATCTCACGTCACGTTAATTAAAATTACCTTGTTGCTTTATTACTTACGTTTAATGATTAATATTTCCGACTTAAAAAGCTAATTTTCGAATGAAAATGCTATTATTATTATTGTTATTATTATTATTTACTACTACTACTACTACTACTACTACTACCACCACCCAGGGGTGCCCCTAAGAGAAGGTGACTGGACTGGAAAACGTCATCATCACACGGAGCATCGGGAAAAGGATGATCGCCGTTTCCTAAGCGTTCTGCCATTCCAGGATGCGCTTATATTTTAGGTTGTGGGCCGTTGGTAACTAAATTCTTGGCACAGGGGGAGCCGATAGCCGTTTGCTCGACATAACCCTTGTAGTTATGCAAGCCAGCGATTCGAATGCGCCGTGCGGTACATGAACCGTATAACATTGACGTAATGATTCATATTAAGGCTGCGTCCAGCCCTCCTCCTCCACTTAGTCGCTCCGTTTCCTATGAGTACGAATATTAAACTGCGTAGCTCCTGCACATGAGTCATAGTCAGCCGTGCAACCTGCGGAGGAGGCGGAGAAAGCCAGAGCTCCGATTTCACCCACAGCCCCTATGACCGCCCCGATGCTTTCACGACATGCCTGTGACAATGACACACACCGACCATGCAACTTTAAGTGACACTCCCCTGTTCGTGTTTAAACATGCTCTCATGTCACATCCAAAGTTAGGCAGCGGTGTCCGCGATCGCTAAGTTTGCAACATTGCATTCAAAAAGCTCGACCGACATGGCGTTATTTTCCTACATTACTTAAGACAGCGATACAGAAACTATGCCTAAATGTGCCACACGAGGACGCGTGCTTTCTTAAACACATTAGAATGAAGATGAAGTTAATCCCGCTACGTCTTACCTTCCTAACCCTCTTCTTAGTGATAGACTCCACAGCAAACACCTGATCGCCTATAGATGACAGTTCCATCACTTATCTGCTATCTCAGGTCAGGCGCGCAGCAAGCTTGTCTGGATACTCCCCCGATTTCCTCCACCAAAAAACCGAAAATGCACGGCCGGCTCCCGATCAGGCGTCTGGCTGATGGTGCCAGCTTATCCGTACTCTCTGATAATAACCCCTTCCGAGGTTAAAAAAAAACACGTTTCCTTGAGTTTTATGAGCTGCGACGCAGCGAGCCCAGCTGGCTCGTCCCTGTTAGCGAAGCGCGCCCCAAAGCGCTCGAGTTCGCGCACGCAGTGAGTGGCCGTGCAACGCCGCGCTGCTGCGCTCCTAAGTAGCGCATCCTTCTGTATCCACATACTCTTATATATGTATACATATTATAAACAATATTATATAAATACACACAGACACAGACACACACACATATATACATACACACACACACTTACATGATTATATATTAAAAGAACACTCGGACAATAAGACTTTCATAATGAAACCATACGTATGTCATCCGATCACTTTCAACACGCTGTACAATTCACTGTCATTAAATTTTATTATTTTTCGGGGGAAAACAATAACAAACACCTTTTGTACTCCAAGTAGAAGAGGAGGACAGTCTCAGAGAATGGGCTGGACGGATTGTCTTAGCCAAAAATAAAAAAACGAAATAAAGCATAAGTAACACGTGCTCAGCCCATTTCAATGCACCATGGTTCGTGGGTAAAGAAATCTCTACTTACGTATTTTTATGCACTACATGCAACCAATAAAGTATGCAGTTAAATATCTACTGGTGTTAAGGCTGTCCCTGATTGTGAATTTTACATCATATATACAGATTCTCCACAACCATTCTTTGTTCTGAATAGCATCCACTTTGAGCCACAAAACGTTCAGAGAGATCCGGATTTCCATCAGTCATCAGGGTTATGCTCCTTTTGGTCCTCACTTAAAAGACTGCCCAGTAGTTTCGCATCCTGATCCGTCATCCACTTCACATCTTAATCATACCCGTCCAATCTTATGGTTACCTGTGTTGATGTGCAAACTGTAATAAAACACTATTAGTTCCACATCAGGTCCTGATCCTATCCCTGGGAAACAGGACATATTAAGGTGGGTTCCGCTCATACCTCGCCGCTAACACAGAACTGGCTTTACAGCCCCCGGAAATATTCCCTTGTAGTGCTGCTGACTTACATGAATAGTACGTTATTACATTTCCAGCCATCTACTGCTTAATATTAATCAATCTCCAGCAATACACAAAGACTCTTCAGTTGGACACATGTCTCACAGTACATTAACCTAATTTCTGTCATAAGACCCCAGATTAAAGGGGGGTGTTATCATGATATAGTGTTTCCCAGATCACTCAAACACACCAAGTGTGTTAAATTACAGTTACCAACAAATGCAATCACAGCCTCTCTGAGACTGTGCCGAGAGGTGAGTGTGCAGCACCTGGGGGGTGGGGGGGGGCTGAGCGTATCCCACAGGGCATGCTGGGTAAGAGTGGCCACCGCAGCCTCAGAAGCCAAAGAACCGCTAACTAGCTCCACCCACAAACAGCCCTGTGCTGGTCAGTCATTAGAAAACAACCCCAGGCAGGGGTGTGCAATGTGGGGGTAGCAAAATTCCAGCATATCCCTGTACTACAACTCCAACTTCCATCCTGGGGAACCCCAGCCCTGCACAGCTTGGTTCGTTCCCTGTTCCACCACACCTGATTCAACTCAAGAAATGGGTGGTAATTAGGAGAGGAGTTGAATCAGTTGTGTTAAATGAGCCGCAACCCAAAAATGTGCAGGGCTGGGCCCCCCCCCCCCGGATGGAAGTTGGAGACCCCTGCTATACTGCAAAGTAGAGTCAAAATTAAATTAAAAAAATGGTACAGGTTGTCACTTCCCTTCTGAAACCTGATTTTTCCCTCAGATCCTCAAAAGCAGAAAAAAACACATTTTAAATTGGAATACGTTTCAAAGAAACAGACACGCTGTCAGTTTGCAGAAGTTCGGAGCCCGCGTCCTGGCAACGGCGCTTCCATGCTGGTTTCCGTGGAGACATGCCAGAGTTGCAGTGAACGTGCCGATCACATACAAGGGGAAGGCCTCGCATGAACACACGGGTGCAGCACACGGCTTTGGACAGAGAACACGGGTGGACACGAGGGACGTGGCTGGGGGGGCTGAAAGGAAAAGGAGATTTTAAAAAAAGCAAAGAAAATATACGCACGTGTGGGAGGAAGATAAGCTACAGAACTGCAAACAGCATGAAGTCGTAAGAGACATTGCTGCATTCCCATTTTCAAAAAGACCAACAATGGCAGGAGAAAAAAAAATGAAATCATAAAAATAAATACAATATGCTTTCAAAAACCCCAATAATGTTCATATGATCCATGTTTCAGATGCTGGACCCACAAACTGATGCGTAGGGTTTGTCTCCAACAGTCTTGGGTGGGGGTCTGACTGACGTGCATCCGCCAGCCCCTCAACCCCCCCTCCTCCGAGTCCATGCGCTGACTGACCGGTCGCCACGGAGACCCTCAGCTTGTGTCCGTCCTCCACGTCTGGCGAGCTTCGACCTCCTCGGGCACGACCAACAGGAGTTCGCAGTTCTTCCCTCGCAGCTGATGTCGTAAGAATTTCCTGTCCGGCCAGGGAGGGGGGTGTTTAGCGGGGGTATAGTGAGAGGACAGCCAGCCTGGTTTCAGCTCTGATTTGGTGCGAGGTATAGGCTTAAGATTCAGAGCGTCAAAACCATGCCCCCCCCCAGCAGCCAGTACAGAAACAGTTTAACACAGGGGTCTCCAACTCCGGTCTTTTTTACCTGAGAACTAGTGTGGCTCATCAGAAGCTGGGTATGATAGAAAACCTACTGGACGGTAGCTCTCCAGGACCGGAGTTAGAGACCCCTGGTTTAACAGATCTGAGAGGACAGTTTGAGAACTTAAAACGTGGTAAACTGTTAAAGGATGCCTCAAAATTCAGCCTAGGCCGGCTTTGTTATTCACAAATCCAGAACCAATACAGAACCAAACTCCTCACACCAGGGGTCTAACTCAGGCCCCAGAACCTTCTCAGCAGACCAGGCGCTCCTGGATTTTAATGGGTTTTCACCCTGAACTATTAGACTAATGTTTTTCTAAAGAGGTTGGTTGGCCCCAGGAACACGTAGACAGAGCAACGCCCATCCATACATTTCAGACAATCAGATTCTCCCATTCCTTAAAAAAAATAAGAAATCAGATCACCACTACCGTGATCTACGGCTCTTTTTATTCTTTCATTGCTGTAATTGTATTCGAGTGTGATATGTAACATCATTAT